>VXBX01006186.1:168426-203572 GCA_013400415.1 Scytalopus superciliaris
CAGACAAAATATACGATTTTTACATAGGAATGAATACCAATCCATTACTATCAGCACTTATTCAAACACCAGATATTATAGCTTAAGAATAACCTGTTTCAGTGCTTAGTTACTTATGCAGGGCAAGAGGAATCTGCACCGTGTGGCAGCTCAGGCTTCCTGTGAGCAGAAAGTGGTGTCAGGATCATGACTGGTGAGAAACTGGCTCCACCGTGTGGGCTCTGGAAAATGACCATTACAAGCCAAGAAAGAAACAGCATCCTTGCCTTTAGTTTTCAGCCAGGGTGCTTGCATTGTCTATGGGATAAAGGTAGGATAAATAATGGGAATGTCAGTAAAAAAAAAAAAAAATTATGGGGGGGAGCTGGAAGAAATAAAAATCTTAATCAAGGAAAGCTTTGTTATTTCTACCATAAATGTCTGAGAGAACTGGCCTATGGTCTTGCTGGTCTAGTGCAGTGAGAAAGTTATTCTAACTCCAGGAAGGAGTTTTGAGTTCTTCAACAGTTTTCTGACAGATCTTCTGCAAGGAATTAATAACAGTAAAACATGTGACAGTGTGCTACTCCAATTCACCAAAGGCATCTTTTTTCCTTACACTTACTACATATTCTGCTTACTGATGGCATGACAGAACTGCAAAGGCATGAGTTAATGTAAATCTCTGGCTCAGAGAACTAGTGGCATAATCAGTGTCCTACCTTTAGAATTCCCATACATATAAAATTCTGTTTAAGTGTTCCTGATTGTACTAAGTCCAGGTATGGTTCAATAGTGACTTCTTTTGCATACCTGATGGCATCATCACTTCCAACTTTCCTGTTGGATTTTCTCCTAGAGAGACAGCATGCTATCTCTGGGGAGATCTTGTTAAATTGTGTTCTTAACAGAAGTGTTGCAATTTATTATGCCATTCTTTGTTTTCTGAAGCAGCATCCTTCATCTGGATGGAGTTTGCTCTACTGTCCTACTCATTTTACTATCTCACTTAATAATTTTCATTCTCATATATATATATATATATATATATATATTCCTATTAATTCTTCATTTGGGCCTATGTTCTTCACAGTCATCGTTATTTAAAATGAGGTATTAATTTAGACTGTGGACTTATATCTTTACTTTATCCAGTTTGCAATACAAACTGAGTTTCTTTCTTCACCATCTTCCATTTTCACAGCTGATTTTCCATCTACTATGTATCTTTTTTCCAAATAATGATCTCCTTAAAGGTGTCCCTGTCCATAGCAGGGGGCTGGAACTAGATGATCTTTAAGGCCCCTTCCAACCTAGGCCATGTATAATTCCACAAGTGTTTTGCTCATTTAAGTACATGGACATTCTTGCAAGTATTTTGCTGTCCAGTCCAAATATAGAAAGTTAAAATTTTCTCTAATAACAATAATGTGTTGAACTTTTATTTTTGTAATAATACCACAAGTTTTCCATCTGTATTCAAATCTGTTTCTGTGTTTGAATGAATAAAAACCTGGTTAATTTCATGTTATTGCACATTCTTGAAAATCAACAGGTACAGCAGCCCTAACTGAAAAGAAGATACTTTAAAAAGTATATTCTTAAAGAAAAGGTGAGTACAGTTTTATCTCTAGTTCATCAGTGGTTGTACATTACCTTTGGGGGGGACAGAAAAATGTTACAGAATGTTCTATTAAATTCTTGGGTTTAGAAATAAAATAATTTCTGAATACATGCTATGTGCTCCAGTATCCACAAAGATAACCACCAGAATTCATTGAGATGAAAGGCGGATGGATGAGGTAGAACACACACTACTTCTACTCCCTTTGCTGAGGCACGGGACAAAATGCCTCACAAAGAAATAGAAACTGTCTTACTTTGTTCAACTCACTAACAATATGAACATTCTTCAGCTCTGATTGCTCAATAAATAAACACCAGCAAGGAGATCCAGGAGTGTCTTTCTTTGAGATACAGTAAAAAAAATTACATATTCCTTTCATTTTGTAGTAGAAATGTATAACCATAGCTGGTCATACCAGGAATTCACAGTTCACTGTGAATTTACACCTGACTGAAAGATGGTGACACCTGTTTCAGTTAATAAAAAACTCTGAAACTGTAGGGATAAGCTTTTAATTTTTATAGTAATTGCTCTTGTGAGGTGTGAGAAACTGGAAAGGTTTTGTGTCTGTCAAAACCTAAGAGGCAGTAATTAATTTGAATCATTTGGTTGCCCTACTGAAATTAATATATACATTATATGCACTAAATTAGTCAAGGGTTTAGTGCCTCATATTGATTATGGTAGTTTTTACTGATTTTTTTCCAATATACATGAGGCAGCAGGATTAGAGTCCACATAACATATTCTGAGTTTGTTATCAAGGTAGTTAATGTTGATCTACACTATTCATCAAAGAAAGAAAAGAAAGGGAACAAAGCTATGTACACTTTATTCTTCAAGAGAAAAACAAAACTGTAAAGCATATTTGCAGTGAGGTTATTGATTTTGTGTAGTAATAGTTCAAAGACATAATGGAATCAAAAGAAAATGCATGAGGAAGCATCTTCCTTTTTGCCAACCTACAAACCATGTATTTGGTGTTGGAACCAAAACCACTAAATCAGTAGTTGATAAATCTCTGTCTATTCTACTTTTCAAAAGCAGAAGAGGAAACACGCCAACAGAGCAAAGTACACCCACTGCCTGATTTGCAGGCAATTATTCTTTCACTTTAACAAGTTTGTGTGCTTGAAAAGTAGAAACTAATTGGGAAATTTTGTCATTATGTAACATTTTAGCTAACTGATCCACATTCTTCTTACAAGAAAACAGAATTCATATCCAAAGAATCAGATATGAATGTATGAACTTTGGGAAGATGTAAGAGAACGTTTGTATGTGGGCAAGAAATACACACCTTTTTTTGTACCTAAAAACAGAGAATAAGTGATACTGTATGATCCTCATATTTTTGATGATCTGTTTGATTGCATACACAGAAACCAGGATGAGGTATTAAAGCCCAACAGCTAAAAATTACTAGTGTGTCTGTCCCGCTTGTATTACAAGCATATGTATCAAAGAAAGGAGTAGCAAAGTTTCCTGTAAGTTCTCACAACTTGCAATCATCACTTAGCATTAGAAATAAAACCATCAATCAGTTTTTCATGTAAGTCAATTTATTGGTTCTCTGAAGACAAAAGCAGTTATTTTGAGTGCAGGCAACTAATCTTGTTTTATTGCCCCGATAACAAGAGATTAAAACATCACAGTCAATGGCTTTTAGTCAGATTCAAACTCTTGTCTTGGTTATTTGTGTTAAAATTTTCTTATCACCAAGATCAACTGCATATGGATATGAGAAGAAATTTTACATGTAAGACATAGTACAGTAAAAAAAAAAACGTTGCTTATGAGCTTTCTGTAGTAACATTTTTATGTGTTGAGAAGATGTACAGATTCAGGAGTTAAAAGAAATGTAAGGGACTCTTAAAATCAATACTGTTAGGAGTGCTGCACTCATAATATCAAAAGCTGATCTTCTGATAAGATTAAGCCAATGCCAAAACATTTGTAAACAAGATTCAATCAATTCTTTAGCTTCTGCTGACATGAACTTAGTTTTTAAAAAGAAAGTGCTTTATACTAAGCAAAATACACTCCTAATAAATTGAAATATTTACTTTCAGTGGGACTTCAGGTATTCTTAGAACATTTCTAAATGAATACGAAGGATCAAACTCTGCTCTCAGTTTCATTTCTTAATTCTCACTGAATTGTGTTGGTGATAACAGCAGGACTTGTTCAGTGTTGCCCATTCATTACTTCCCTGTGGGACCACCATTTTTCTAGTAAAGGTGGAAAGCGAAATAATCAAGAACTGGGATGTGCCTATTTAAGCTATTTGTAACCCTGCTTTTTTCAGACTTTGACACATGCCTTAGAAATATTGCCGTGAACATGTTTTTGGCAACATCTTCTAGAAGGTGGCTCACTGCTACCTACTGATGAGTTAGAAGAACAGAGAGAACCCAGATGCTTCCTTTGCAGGAGGATTTACACAACACCTTTGAGCACCCAATCTGTATGTACAATACTGAATAACTACCTGGAATCATTTACCCCAGATGGTGAATATAATGTAGTGGATCTATAGTCACATGTGCATTCAACCTAGATGGTACATGTGTTACACTGAAATGATAAAGTTTATGTGATGAAAGAAAGGGGAAGTTAATTGATTTAAAAGTTTTTGTGTGCCAATGATTCCTTGCTTGGATCATATGTGCAAGCTGATGTGCCTTCCCAGAAAGGAACAGAGACAAAGAGCTTCCTCTCGTAGTCTCCAGCTACACAGAGTCACAATAAACTTAGGTGACTTAGCCTGGATTTTTCAGTAGTGGGAATGACAAATGACACATATAAATCACTCACAAGTCTTTCCATATGAAATAAAATCCCTCATAGCTGACAACATTACTGTGCAGGCTAATATGTCAAAAATAAAAAGCAGGCAGAGCATCAAAACTAAAAATTCATCATTCTGGGAGCAGAATTCGTAGAGCAGCAAAAAAAAGGCAGTTCCCACTCAGCAATACTAAAGCTGCTATACTAAATACAAGGTGACATGCTACCAGCAGGATTCTGCACTAGATGGGTGAAATAGCAGTAGTGAAAGAAGAAAAGATCAACAATGGCAGCAGCAAGACATGGCAAAGACAGCAAATGCTGAAATAACAGCAAGGTACCTTTTTTACTTCATACACTGAAGCTGAGTATGCCTGATTGTATCCCTAGAATACTAATCTAATGTTGGATAACAAACTATGAACAAGAGAGGGAAGGGAAAATCTGGTCTGTTAAAAGGGCACTTAATCTTTGGATGTCCACACTAGGGGTGGGATGTCTGAGGAAGATCACTAGAGACACTGTAGGAACAGGCATTTTACCTCCTGTCCATCTACTGTTACTCCCACTTTCCTGAGCTACTGGCTCATTTTTCTGCCTTTACTATATTTCCTGTGAAAAGACTTTTACATATTGGAACTGAGTCCATTCTTCTTACAAGACCACATGGCAGAGAAGTGACACCATCATAAATGCTGAGGCATTTGTGGTCAAGAATTATGTATATCTCACAACTCCTTATTAAGCTTAGAATTTGCATACAGTATTTTTTCTGTTTGAAAATCAGTTCCAGCTTGCCACTCAGAATTTCAAGCTGAGAAACACAGACCTGGATCCAGAGGAAAAGCAGTAGACATCAAAAACTAACTATACTTTGGGATACAGATATTTTCTCACTCAGGTTCAGCAGAGCAAGACTTGAGACTTCACTTGAACGAGGCTCTCACTATCCTGCCCTTCACAGGCTGAGGTGGGCGCCAGTTATCAACAAGTGGGTTCACAGGTTCGTTCTCACCACCCTTCGAAAGGCTGCGGAGCTTTGCCATCTGCAAGGAAGAAAAATTAAAGTGCCCATGTGGAAGCACTGTGGACCTTCATGCCTAGAACAAACTCAGAGATGGAAAAAGAATTTTCTTATATAATGACAAGCATGCATTGACAGTGACAATCATCTGTCTGTGAAGGAAGATGCACATCTAGCTCTATGTATGATAGTCTGATAGAAAAAGCTGGTGCAGAAGTTCACATTTTGTTCTGTAAGGCAGAGAAATGTATGCCAACTGGATTACTAATTTCAGTCACAAACTCCGCACTTAGCTGCTGTTCTCCAAATTCACTTCAGTGTTGCTTTGTGAATTAACCTTTTACCCGAATGCAAAATAAATCTATTCCAAAACCAGACAAATCAGTAAAAAGTATATACTATGATTTGTACTACTGAAGCAGAAAATAGCATAAATAACCAAAATTTTAACACAAGAACTAAAAAGGTCACATTATCCAAACTGGCTCTCTTTCAGCTATATGAATACAATTAGTACATTAGTTTGTATTAACATTCAGGTTTGAAGGTTCTAAGTAGTTTGATCCTTCTAACCAACAGCTTTTATGAAATTAAGATCTGGACCAGCAATTTCTTAAACTGGGAAATCAGTGTAATGTTAGTCTCACTTGCCACTTCATGGTGAAATACACAGAGTGAACTGAGGCTGCTGTGATGACTGAACTTTGTGGCTCGAGGGCACTTCTGCCTTAGCAAGTTTTCAGGATCCCAAGAACATTCCTGAGGTATCTAGCAAGAGGTCCTGATTCTCATGGTCAGTCCATTTCAACGTCCAGTCTGCAGGGAATTTCTCACAGTCCTCAGCTAAAGAGTTCCCTATCACAAAGTGCAAGGTAACACATGGCTCACAAATCTGACATAGTGAGACACTGCTAAGAAGCTGGAGTTTACCTGGTCTGAGCTGACTTCAATTGGCTCCCTCAGGAGAATCCAAGTGATACACTCCTCACAGGGGGGTGTAGTGAATGAACCGTGGTAGGTCCAGTAGTCCCGAGATTTGGGGAAAAGAATTGAAGGATCAAAGTGCTGAAAAGGAGCCTCTTTCCCCTTAGAGAAAAAAAAAAATCTGCAGTAACTCCAGGGATATGCATCTTAAAAGACATCAACATCTATATTTTTATAAAGGAAGTAATTAAATACCAAGATTCTTGCAAAAAAACCAATCTCCCTTCCTTCCTGTCAAGCATTTTCCTGCCAATTATTAATAACTGACATTTTGATTACATTAATAAATTTAGAGAAATTACAAACTGAATTGTATGGGACCAAAGCAAATACATTTACATTTTTCTATTCTGGAATTATCAAGATTGTTTTTTATTTTAGGTCACTTGGGATAAAAGTTAAAGGCTGATGCACTGCAAGTACTGTTACCCTTTTTATCCAACAGAATAGTGGCCAGGCATTTATCCCAGATTTACTACAGTCTTCTATCTAAAGGAATTTAAATCCGCACCTCTCTCCTCCCAAGACTGTGTTCTAATTACATAGTTATGGTGACACTCTCAGTCTTCTTGTTGGTGCTATTACAGTTAATGCAGAAAATTAAAATATTTCCTGTATGAATACTGCATCCTAAATATCTTACAACTAAAGGTGATTAACACAAGAACAGCAGACACCAGATAACATCTGATAAGTTTGCCACTGAACAGGATAGTATCTCCACAGGGCTGTGATGACTCTTCCCTGTTCCCTCTGGGCAACAAAAATTACCAAGGAAATTCAGTTCACTTCTCTACTGGTATTTGGGATGCAGTTCTGGAAGGCAAAATCTATTATTCCTATTTCCTTCTCCTATCATGGAGAATCTTCTCTAGATCGGAACAGAGAAAAAGTGCAATGGCAGCAGTTGAAATCTTTTCCATACATCCTTGCACAAATTCAGAATAGAAAGAACAACATCAAGTCTCCAAGTACATTTTCCTTGAAAAATTATTCTGTAAGTTCAATATGAGTTAGCAAATAAGTTCACAAAACAAATGGTGATGTTTCAATAAATAGAGTGTTCAAAAACTTCTCTGTAATGCATCAGAGCAATTGAAACTGCATGTGCAATAAATACACCGGTGATACTATCCATTAATCTTTCCTGAAAAATAAGTAGTTTTGGTAAAATGAATGTGATGACTGGAAAGAAAATAAAATAAGAAAGAAAATACGAGGTATTGTTGTTTTCATATGCACCTATCTTTCCGTGCTTTTCCTCAACTGTTGCTCTTTCCAGAACCACTACAGAGAATATCCATATGTAGAAAATCAGACTTCTATTTTTTTTCTGTTGGAAGCTATAAAATCTCCAGTTAGGCAGTCTCAGATAGAATGCAGTAGAGTAGATGTCACTGCCATCTTGTCCTCACTGCATGACACAGAGATTCATAGGATGATTGATCAACTTTTTATTAACTGTGGCCAAGCTCTTCTGAATGTAAATGGCCAAAAAATGATACAGGGATTAGGAGAGAAAGCTGAATCTGTATCAAGACAGATACCATTGACACAGCAGGGGAGCAATGGGTACAGTGAAAAAAACACCACCTTCAATTCCCTCAGCAGAAAGAACTGAATTGCATTTGAAGACAAATAAAAGGTTGAAAAAATAAAACCAGTATGACTCTAAGAAGACAACAGGCTCAGACCTTCAGATCAATGGCAGTACACACATAAATAAATTAAATGCAAGAAATTCTGCTAAATTTGCAAGAAAATGCTTACAGATTTGTAAAGTTCAGCCCCAGTAATCTGGTGGTATGCTGAAGGTGAAATAAAAAAAGGGACTTTCAGCATTATTAGAAGGAAAAATTTTATCATGAAGTAGAATTGCTGAAGTATACCTAGAGATTAGATTTATGTTAAATAATTCTAAAGAACAGCAGATGCAATATCTCAGTTCTCTGCAAATAACTCCCTTCTGCAGCTGTATCTATGCAATAGGTAAGGACTGTGAGCCTTAGATCATTAATTAAAATGGAGAACAGTTTAAAATATGTTTGCACTGCCATTTGTTTAAGTATCATAGGAAGAGAGAACTTAGGACTAGTGCAGAAACTGCACCATATAATCCCTTCTATAAATAAATACACTTCCATCTTAAAACTAATAACATTTTTAATCTCCCCTACACTGACTGGGAGCCTGCTCCATCATTCCTACTAGTTTCTTTTCATTTCAGGCTAACTAAATTTCTTACTCCATTGTATGCATTTGTTTTGGTCACTGCTGTTCTCAGATTCAAAAAGCTTTTCATTTCTTCTTAATATTTGCACACTAGCATACTTTTACAGAGCAGCACCAATAATACTATCAAGTGTGTATGAAAGGATTGATTAAAAAAACCTCTACAACAAGAATACTTACAGAAGTGAGGAGCTATGTGTTTAATTAAGCAAAATCCTGCCTCACAGCCCAATGTATCACCTCTGGTGCTACTGGTAGGCATAAAGATAATGCCAAAAAAATCAATCTGAACTTCTGATTTCTACTTCTGCCACTTTCCAGCTACATTATATCACAAAAATTCTTTTGATACCTTGGTCTTAATGTTATCAATTGCTGTAAGAATTCTCTTCATCTCTGGTTTGGGAGTTTTTCCAACCTGTAAGGCAAAGCACAAGTACTGTATCTTTTTCATCATGCTCCAGAGTATTTGAAAGAAATTCAGCACATCCCATCTGTCACATTAGGCAGCAGCACTCTCAGAGCATCCGGTAGACTGACAGAAAATTATGTGTGTTAAACAACAGCCAAAATAGCAGACTGCAGTAACTGGCTTTGCAACTGGAACATGTGCTGAAAAACTCTACAAGGCATCGCTGTCTGAGGAATGAACTGCACACTCAATGTCGTCTACACTCTCAGGGCCTTGTCCTTGGCTGCTGCTTTCAAAGCAACCCACAACCCCCGTGAGACGTATGAGCACTCAGCAAAGTGCTGATGGTCTGAAGAGCTGGAGTTCCTGCAGACACTTCAAATGTTCTGCAGCACATATGCAGTTAGATCAGACTTGACATAAGGCATATGATGAGATTCAAGCCTTGCTGTCCTCAAGCTATGGGGTCACTTTATTGCTTGTGTTCCTGATGCTTAGCATTTCTTAACCTTTGACATGGCTCTGCATTGCAAAAGAGTAAGGACAGTATGTATAAGATGTGCTGTTGCTGCCATGGTTTTTTCCAAAATGGATTAACTTCAACTCTTCAGGAGATAATTCAGTCCTGTTTTATCAGCATTCCAAACCCTGGTAATAGACCTTGACAAACTCAGAAAAAAACAACAGCTCCCCTCACCAAAGAGCAAGAAGGAAAGAGGGAAAGAAGGCAAGGGACGATACAGTGATACTATTTTTCTAGACCTTTTAGCTGACCTTAGCATGGTTCATAGGAACATAGTGGTATGCTTTGTAATGTGTGTTTTACAAGATAATGCTTTAGCCTCAAATAGACCAAAAGAAATGACAAAAGAAGAATAATTGAAGGACATACGGGGAGAATCTGGACAGGTGCTGACCTTCAGTTTAAACTAACCACAAGAGAAAAGGTCAGGCTGGCTCACAGTATAACAGAATTAAAATGGTATTGTATCTACTCTCTCCAGGGACACTGGCAAAATTGATTACATCCATTTGCTATTGCTTGTACAAATGCTACTTACTAGTGATTAAACAATAAAAGGAAACCTATTCTCTGATGGTGTGTTCAAGCTGAAATGCCCACCTGCAGCTAAAAGAACAGCCACATAGCTGAAGTTTGCATAATTTATCACTATTAGGCTGTGTGTCTATTAATGTTTCTCAGTGTCGTAGACCATGTGCAGATTTGATATTAGGATTGCTTTCCTTCTGTTAAGTTTATAAAAAAATCAATTGGGAAATACTGGTACAATATTATTTTGTTATGAAGCTGCTGTATTTCAAGGTTAGAATGTTCAGTGAACTTCTTTCACCATCAATTCTTTCTTCTTGGAGTAGGGTCATTGAACTCATTTTGATATCCGGTTTATGTGGAAATCAACCAGAGACCAGAGAAGAGAATCAGTCAACATAACCTTGCTGACAGGCAGATGCCACACCTGCTAGCAGACAAAAGGCAAGAGGAAACACTCATCCTATGCAGACTGTCCTCCTCAGCATACACCACAGCAAAGGGCTGCTCAGCTATCAGGGACAAGGTCAGAAGGTGTCCCAGGCTTGAAGTCATATGTCACTTGTTCAGTACCTCCCTCCCATGGCACTGGAATCATGAATGGTGTCAGAAATCGGCTCTGAATGGGTTAGTGCATGGAATCTGGAGGGCCCAAGGTCGTGTGTGACTTCAGTCTGTACTTTTTACTTAATGTTTTCTTACAAAACAATGCAGTGTAGGAAAAAAACAATTGGAATATTTTACCCTGGCACTAGAGAAAGACAAAAAATACAGAAAATTATAAAGACCAAATATTTGCCACTTACTTTCAGAAAAATGCCCACAACAGCCACACCATCAGGTTGTTTCAAAGCTCCAGCAAAATTACCATGTTTTGGATTCCAGTGCACCATATGTAACTAAAAATCAATGAAACCTCAGTTATAGATACAAGAAATTGTCAACAGCACAATCTTCACCTTAAATTAAACTAAGAAAAATTTCCAGTACACAGTAAGTAAAGGAATTAACATGAAAATGAAAACCATATGTATTTCCTACTGCTGTTCCCATGCTCACACTTTCTATAAAGCATTGTTTTGCATTTAAGCATGAGAAAGAAAATAAAGTTTGCCACACAAGACTCAGATAACACAACTATAAATAGTTTAATGCAAGCACGTGAGCATGCACACATGCAGTGCATAAAACACCTACTGACATGCACTTCATCTCAAGCACATTTTTAGATCTTCAGTTTATGCAGGTATCAGCTCAAGGATTTACACTGGTTTGTATGTGCTGCATACATTCTTGTTTTGTATCTCTTATTACTCTCAGCACATTGTACTGGAAAAGAGTGGGGATAGTAATCTGGCATTTCTTTCTCATGTCTAATTTCAACAATGCTGCATTTTCAGGATGTATTTCAAAATTTTACATCTTTGTCCAGAAAATCTTTAGCTCACACATGTAAACTACAAATGGTGCAACCAGCAGTGTGGAATCTCAGATTAAGTAGCATCTTTAACTTAGTGCATAGAGGTGGGGGGAAAAGGGTCTCTTTTTAAAAGTTAGTTTAAAATGACAACAAATTTACCCTAAATATAAATTAATGTATTGTTCTCTGTTTCTCTTATTGCTATGGATAAAGGTGGAAAAACCATATATCTTTGGCTGAAATGTAGCAACATTTCATACATTCCAGGCTTTCTTGTCCTGTCAATATATACATGAGTATACATATGTTACAAAAGTAACATAAAAAGTCTGTGCTTGAACTAACCAAGAAAGAGTTTTAGGAAGCAGAATTTTTCTGTTTAGCTGGCCACAGAAAGTAGAGCATTAGGAAAGTTTGGCTGTGGTTAAGGAAAAGGAAAAAAAATTCCAAGCCATCAGTCATCTCTGCAATGTTTGTGCACAGTGACCCTGAAAATATCTGTCTCAGTTTTGTCCTGTGATAGGTGGGCAAAGCCCCTCTAAGCTCTGTACCTTGAGAGTATATGGGTAGATGGGAAAACACTACTACAGGATTTTTGTGGGCATAAATAAATATATTTTGAGCCTATTCTCAAACAAGATGGAGGAAGGAGGTAACATTTGCTAGTAATTCACTATCATTACTTATATTTATGACCTGAAGAAGTCTTCAGGGTCTAAAGCAGTCTTTAATTCTAGCAAATTTGGACAATGGTCCTGCAGTAGTTTACATTTTAAAAAAAATAAATCTATTTTCCATGGTTCCTGAAAAGAAACCCATTTACTTTAAAGCAGGTATGTTCAGAAACTAAACCATGCTCTCTATCAGTTTTAAGGTGGATCTAATTTTGAATGTTGAATTATCAAATATGCTTTTAATGAGTTTTTCTGTCCATTAGTAATACTTTGTGAAACTAACTTTGTGAAACTACTAACTTGGTATAACTCAAGCTATACCAGAAATGGCTAAAAGCCAAAAAAAAGCAGCAGAACACAGATCCTCCTATTTGGAAATAACAGATTAGTTTATCACAAGTATTTCCAAAACATTCTAATACCACCAAAAGCTCTTGCTTGAAGTAAAGAATCTGTGTTAGTATATATTTGAAAAGATACACTTGTTGCATTTGTTGGCAGATGCAATTTATCCTACTGCATGCTAAACAAGTTCCACAGAGAAAAATCAATGGCTAAATACTTGCCAAAGGGAGCACAGTTAATCTTTTCAGATGCAAAATCAGTCAAATTCCAGTCAGCACTGAATACCACTATTGACAGTCAGTCATACCTCTGCTGCGTATTTCACCCCATCTATAACGTGCTCAGAGCCGTGGTCGTCGGAGGAGCCCCAGTGCAAGTGCAGCTGCCGCAGCCTGTAGGCTCCGGTGAGCGGCCCCCCTCTCAGCACTGCAAGGGACATCCTGTGTCAGCACAGCCGACAAAGCCCTGGCACACACACTCAACGAAGGGGACCCACCCGAGCACCTCATTTAAATCCAGCTGATTGCAGTAGGGGATCACAACACACACCGGTTTACACAGTTGGGGCTAAATTCTGTTACCACTCAGGAGTTCTGTTTGATATGAGAACTGTGGAAGTTGCTGTGAGTGAAGCACAGAATCAAACCCCAGCTGCCCAACAAGCCCCTTTTTCTCTTGGCAAGTGGACACACCATAGTTCCTGGTGTGGAGGGAGAAGGAAGGTGTTCAGAGATGATTCATGTCAAGAAAGGGTCTGCTGTAAAAAGACTGGAGTTAGGGCTGTTGAATTAACCCAAAGGTGCTTCAAAGAGTATCTTCAGTCCATTACTGAAATACCTTTTACAGTTCAGACAACTTGACAGTGCTGCTTCTAAAAAAAGAAATTAAAAAAAAAAAAAGTTCTATTTCTTGAAAGATGGGAAGGACAATAAAGTTTAGGTCAAATGAGTCAAAGAAATGGTTCTTGAGCCATCAGCAACACAAATTAAGAAGCTGTAACTTTTGCTATCCTTAGCCAAATAATGCTGACCATGCATCAGTCTGACAGTTGACATCAACTCTGACTTTCAAAATATCACACCTGCTCTTTTAGCCAGGAGATTCTTTTGCGCACAGACTGCTTAGAGGATAAGCTCTCAAATGTATTTTTCATTCATTACCTAAGGTTGGAATGAGTCGTGTTTCCTTACACAGAAAGCTGATAATGTAGTTCACAACTGTAGTGCCAGAAAACCTTGTTTAAATAGTGTTGAAGCTTGAACTTCTACCAATAGCTTTGAAGTTCAAAGTTAACATTGAAATAATAAATCCTCTTTTGCCCAATGGTCTCAAATGAATTCTTGATATCATATGTGTTGGAATACCTACACAGAGCAAGAGGTTTAACTTTGCAGTTTCTCTTTTTAGTTGGTAGGTGTCACAACCATCAAGGGGAAGGCCAGGAAAAAAGCACTGCTGAGTTTTAGGCATGCAGTTCCTCTTATTTTTTTAGTTTGTTTGTACATAAATAAATTATCATAACTCAATATGGTATTGAGTAAACCTTCTGTAGAAGCCTGCAATGGAAAATATTTCATATAGTCATTATTATTTATTCTTATTTCACTTCTAAATATAGGACAAATAAAGCATAGACTCTAAAGCCCAACTCCTTATAAATATTTACTTACCATTTCACACTGGAATCAATGGGAGGCAGGGACTTTCAGAAGCTGAATTTATGTGATCTACCTATATTTGCAAGCTAAATCAGTATCAGAGTTGGAGACTCATTTAGCAGTCATTTCTTACAGGTGGCCCTTTCGAAGCTCAAATACTGTGAATACTATTGAAAATGGCACTTCATAACAGTATACAAATGTTTCTAGCATAAAACCAAATCTTTTTAAAATTAATAATTTTCCATGTGATTGGAAAAAAAGGCTATCTTTAAGCTATACTTCTTTTTCCAATTAAAATGGGATCTGTGACTTCTACTTATCCTCATCTCTTGCCACTGTAAAAGCCAACAAATGAAGGTAATAAAATGTTTATTAAATTCTTTCTCATGTGGTCTTTCAGAGCTGTCAAACACTGTATTTGATTCTGATCAGACACATTCCTATGAAACGCTTGAGTCTTAAATTACTGTCCATCAGCCTGCAGAAAGGAAGGGCAGCCAGGAGTGAAAGTACACACTGGATGCCCAAAGGAACAACAGAGATGACAGGGAGGGGAGGGGCAGGGAGGGGACAAAGAGATGATTTTAGAGGAAGGGCTGTACCAAGGACTGCACTTTGCTTGGCCAAATCAGTCTTTCTCCAACACAGTTCCTTGGGCAGACATCTTCTTGAGCAGCCTGTCTATACATTTCAGCCCTTAGGAAGCTGCAAAGAAGACAGAGCAGGACCACTGTGTGGAAATGTTTTTTATCAATTTACTTCCCATGCTTTCAGTCATGGCACTGACTTAATGCATTGCTTGTGGAAGAGCACTCTGGCTTATAAAAGGGACTTGTTTAAAGAGCAGCTAATGATAGGACAAGGCGAACGTCTTCAAACGGAAAGAGCATGCTTACATTGGATATTAGAAAGAAATTATTTAATGTGAGCACGGTGAGGCATTGAAACAGCTTGCCTGGAGAATCTGTGTATGCTCCGTGCCTGAAGTATTCAAGACCAGGTTAGACGGGGCTTTGAGCAACCCTGTCTAGTGGAAAGTTGTGGTGGTGGTGTGCTTGGAACTAGGTGATCTTTCAACCTAGACCGTTTTGTGATTCTATGATAATAAAAGTGCAATTTATCATTTGTTGAGGCCACTGTGTAGAAACTGTGGTAAAAATACCAAAGGACCACAAATACAAAACTCAGGGATGGTCCTGATCCTAAATATTTTAGATTCCATCTGAGAGACATGGAACAATAACAGGTAGCTGCAATAGTAAATAAAAAAAATCCAGGGAAACAACAATTTCATCAAGATGAACAAGAGAGATCGTGATCTTTCAATATACTATGGATATATGTCATTAATTATACAGCTTACTATGAACAAAATCCCAATACAAATGCCATCATCTGTATTTCAGGGGCGACCCTGCAGCTACGGCCTCCCTGTCCCACCTACGGATCGACTCCAGAAGCATCTTTTTTACATTCCCAAGTGACTTTTCTCTGCTGACCTGCACAGGCTGGATACTAAAGGGTGCTTTTTGATGCCCGGCGCTTTGCAAACCTCGACTCCTAACAACCCCAAAAAGCAAACCGGAAACTGACCTGACCGATCAAAAGTGTCGTCGAACACGACGCGGCAGGTGCGCCCGTTGTTCAGGATGGTTTTCGCTGCGCCGGGATCGTAACTCGCATGCCAAGCGCCCAGAGAGTTGTCGTGCTGAACGTCCTTGCTGTTGATCTCAATGGGAGACTGCTTGTCTCCCTTGGCCAGGGGGTAGTTTTCGTGCCAGCGCTCGGGTCCTGCGGGACAAAGGCAAAGCAAACGTCGCCCCGGCTGAGCCGGGCTCAGCCACGTCCCGCCCCGTGCCCCGAGCCCCGCTCACCATTGTCGCTGTCGTAGCCCCACACGGACTGGGCCATCGTCCCGTCCCGTCCCGTCCCGCTCCCTGAGCTGCGCCTCCGCTCCCTCCTTCCCTCCCGCCCCAGGGGGCTTTTTATAGACGGCCGCGGCTTCGCGTCCTGCCCGGAGGGTGGGCAGGGCAGGGCAGAGCCGGGCAGGAGGGAGGCTGCGAGGCGGTGGGAGCCGCGGGGGCGGGCAGAGCTGCGTTCTCCCCCGGGAGGAGCAGAGGGATGCCGGCGGGACCGCGCCGCTCCGCTCGTCCCTCTCCCAACTGTCCGAGGATGCCGCGCTTGCCGCGGGAATGCGGGAGCGCTGAGGGAATGCGGGAGCGCCCCGCAGCCGCAGTGGGGCCGGCGGTCCCTCTCGGTCGGAGGAGCGATGCGGGGAGCACCGAGAGGCTGTACCAGCGAGGGGAGCCGCTGCAGCATCGCGGTTCTCCCTTCTGCGGGCAGTGCCACGGGCGCCAAGGCCACCAGCGATTCTGGACGAGCTCCCACGGCGGGCAGGTATCAGCATTCCCGCTTCCCTCCTTGCACAAGTGCTCCCAGTCAACAGCTCCGAAAGGCCCTATGTCTGCCTGAAAGGATATCTCATAGCCTGCAAAACCATGTCATTGTGCAAAAGTAGACTCGGCCAGCCCCAAAGGAGGCCATTTCTGACCATTGGCTCAAAACCGAGGTTGAGGTGGAGGTTGTCCAGTCAGTTTTCCTTCAAGTAGGGAGCTTTACGCCAAACACATTTCTCATGTTAGGCCACTTAGCAGTGGGTGTTTTGGTCAGGAAAGCATTTGTTTTTCAGATGATGGGCAGTTAGCAATTGGTATAGTTGTGTTGATTGGCTTTATCTGCACATCTATGTTGAACACTCAGAGCTTTCCTCTTAAATGCTGGCTTTGCTGCAATCTCCCTTGGTTTGTCAGTCCATTTTAACACTGCTGCAATTGTATCTACCTTGAGCTAAATACTACCTCAAACTGCATAACTCGAGTTAAGTATTATTCCAAGAAAAATATTTGACAGTCAGCCAAGGAGCATCACAAACCATGGAGATTTCCAACACAGTTGCAGTGAACTTGCTCAAAATCATCCTTGTACCCATCAGCACCAGAACACTGCATGGAAGTAAACCTGCAGCTTCAAGTGGTTATAAACCCATTGTATTGGTGAGGTACAAGAAAAAGGTTGAGAAGCTGCTATATACAGAGCCTAAGATTAGTTTGGTCTTATTTCATGGCCCAAAACCAGTTGGAAGGTAAAGGTAAAGGTTCCCCTTCTACTTTACTTACATAACTAGTCTAATAAAGATGGACTTTATTTAGGGTAACTAAAATTATTTCATTAAACTTGTTTAGTGAAATCTTCTTGTTCTTCGTCATAAGTAGACATCCTGATCCTTTTGAAAGAAAGGTAGAACAGGATCTCTCACTTAGGAATCTACATCTGAGAAAATTTATGTAGTGATGTATGTAGTATGTTTATGTAGAGAAGATATGTAAAATTTAAACTCAGTAAACCTTAGCAACTTACACAATATTGTAAGAGGCATCCTCTTATCATCTTTGAGGATATAAAGATGCTTTCATTATCAAAATGTCCTTCAAAGGAAGTAGTTCCTCATATCTTCTTTAAGCAAAATTCAATTAGGAAAATATTAGGAGGTGATTTAGGTACAGTAGTATGAAAAATTATATCTTTCACTTTCAAAAGAGAACTCTGAGACAAAAGAAAATACCTTTTTTTTTT
Source organism: Scytalopus superciliaris (assembly GCA_013400415.1). Classification (NCBI taxonomy): domain Eukaryota; kingdom Metazoa; phylum Chordata; class Aves; order Passeriformes; family Rhinocryptidae; genus Scytalopus; species Scytalopus superciliaris. The sequence goes on from VXBX01006186.1 coordinate 186,259, forward strand.
TACTCTGTCATCAATCAAATGGATAATGTCATATTCTTTGCAAAGGCAAACATGTAAAATTGACACCTGTTGCAATTCTAATTCAGAAAGCTTAGACATTAATCCTTTTGAATTGGTTTCTACCTCATCTATCTAGAGACAAACATTTGTGAGCTCATGAAATTCTAATTGGAGCAGCTTGTTTTCTATCTGTATAAACTGACAGCTTTAGTGGCCTTGTTCATGGAAGTCTGAGTGACTTTTATTCAACTTCATATATATAAGAAATGCTTATTGGAGCCATTTCTGGAGGGTAAGATACATGATTTGTATTACACAGAAAAATGTGCAAGTCAGTTCTTCCCCTAGTATTTAAATTAATTGCTCTCTGTGAGAATTTATGCAATCTTATTTATTCAGGAGGCCCATCTAAAAGCAAAAGTCTTCTATTTTTGCTTGCCAGTGATCTGGTTCTGTTGCACCCAGAGGAACAACTCTTTGTCAGCTTGTTCACATTGCAGCTTCTGGGCAGTGACTTACATGTACGCAAGAAATGCTCAGGTTGACAGTGTGGGTACTTGGAGTCAACCCCATGTACTGAGTCATATCACAGTGTCTCACTGAATGTGTTTTTTTCTTCTTACTTTCCTCATCAAAGGTAGAGCAAAAAACAAATGTAATAGCTTTGTCTGCATTAAGAGATAATCAGAATAACATTATTTATGCATCCCTTAGAACTTACCTTCACATTTATTGATTTCATTTCATAGTGGCTCAGAAAATCATTATTATCTAGCTTGTATAACATTTGTACTATGTAAGTAAATACTTCTGTCATGGAAATGCTGTTCTAACTAAGAAAAGATCACAGCTTTAAACATTTAAGAAGAACAGAGTTACCTAGTGCATTCACAACAACATTCAATATTTTGTAAACCTTGTACAAGTTTTGAAAGCCAATAGCCATCTGAAATAGCAAAGCCAAGAGCATAACAAGATCAGCCTATTCATGAAAAGGTTCAGGGTTTCTGAGCGGCAGAAAGGATTGCTATGTGAAGTGCAGGCTAAATAAACACTAAACCTGACTCTTAGAATGATCCAATAATACAGGAATTATAATGTAAGTAAAACCAAGTGACAAAGCATGGAAAATTATGACATTTAGGAAATTAGCTGATTTTCTGCATTGTAAGGTGCCTGTCAGATAGCTTCCTATCCCTGCTGCAACTGTAAAAATGTAATGTGAAAAAGCAGAATATTCCAGTCTCAGCAGATAACCAGCAAGCTTTGTGCTAAACTGCTTCTCTGTTACAGTAATAAAACTACCCACGTAACTGAAGAGATACGCAGTGGGATGAAATAAGACCAAAAGTGAGAGGTTTTAGCCTACACAGTAATTGCAGACATTCTCTTGTCTGAAACTGGTACCCAGTCACATGATCACAGTTGGGTGCCTGGTGACAACAATTTATTTCCAAAACTTATCAGAATAAATAAAACATAGTGGTCATGTTGGGTACCTAACCAATAAGGTGCTCTTCATCCAAAAGAGAGTTTTGTACATTTGTCACCTAAATGAAAGATTAAAACAGAGGGACCAGTAGTAAATAACATGCTATAGCTCTGGAATATCATCTGTTGGACTTATAGTTCTCATGTAGCATTTGCTTCTGCTAAACAAACAAAAAGCATAATCATGCTGATCTCTCTTATAAAAATACATTACCTGAAATCATAGAGACTTTCTTTTTTGAGAATGGAAAGCAGGACTAAGGGGAGTCTGGAAAATGGCCCAAAGCCATGGCTTTGCCCATAGCACACATACAGACACATACAGCAGATTAATGTATGGAAAAGTGACTTGCAGCACCATTGAGCTCTGCCAGCCATAACTGGCTTGGCCAATACCTGGACGTAAACTAGAACAACCAAAATGCTGCTTCACTTCAGCATGCCAATTTCTAGCTCTTTCCAGAAGCCAGCATGACAGCTAGTAATGGCTGGCTGTAAAGGGGCACATAGTAGTAAATGTGCCAGCAGGATGTAATTCAAGAATTCCCCAGCTCAAAGCTGAGTTTTCCAGGTTCCACCGTGCTCAGGGATATTTCCCATGGGTGATTTCATGCAAAGGGCTTTACCAGAGTGCAGAATGTGCCCACATTGAGCACATTGTTAAATGAGCAAAAGCATTTACTCAGTGCCTGTGGTCAATCTAAATATAAAATATCTTCCACTGTATTTAATAGCTTGTGGAAGAAAACAATGCAACAGAAAGGAATCTGACAATGCACAATATGGAAGAGGCGGAGTGGTTTTTGACATATTGCACATTGCATGCCAGGCAGTGCAAGAAAGGCATGTCACTCAGTGCTTTTGATTGAGGAATGCCATGGTAGCATACCATAGCCAAAAAGCCAAATTGTCATATGCCTTCCACTTCACTGAGATGTCATGCCATGGAAAACATTGTAGGAATGAATGGAAAACCCCAGCAACAGCCAGATCTTATTGGAAGACCTGCCAAAGGAAAATGAGAAGTATATTGGGTCAATTTATAAATTATGAGTTTTTTTAGCTATGTTCACTTGTGTAGCACATCTAGACAAACATTAGGTAGACTTCTAATGCATCTTTCCATTTCAGAAGTCAGCAGTCTGCAGTTTGGACTCTAGGACCTTGCTTGCAAAATCCCATCATTCTCCTGTTGTGGCTCAGAACCTACATTACCATTTGCAGAAGTTAATATTTAGTCAACGAGATACAATAAACATGGGAACAATAAGCCAGACTTTAGATTTAGCAAGAGTAACTAAGAGCTGAACGAATTTTCCTTGTGACAATCTATTAAAATGAGTATAGACTTGAAGGACTAACAGTAGCTGAAAAAAAAAATAAAAAATAATGTAAACTTATTATTTATCACATACAGATGTGGTACAACAAAAATATACTGCCTATTTCAAATACGTCTCCCAGATCTGAAAAAATAAACTGTTAAACTCTGCAGGAAGATGACTCTCCTCTTTTTTCCCATAGGGCTTTGCTTGTATGGCACTCACACTGAAATCCAAATCTGAACTGGGCTGTCTGCTTTTATGTACACTGGCAGAGTCTGACCTGAAATAGTCCAAGTATGAGAATTTGACCTGTACTGTTTGTTTTTATAAGGTCTGTACGTGCCTGTTTGGAAATTCCAGCAGATTGGCAACTCTTTTGTATCAAGGCAGAGTTTTATGTATGACCTTCATCTTGCATGGTACTCTGGCAGTAACATCTACCTGGGAACTGCCCTAACCAGTTTATGGAAATGGTAACATAGCTGGAGAAGTTTGTAAGAGTTTTACAAACAATATCTCAATGAAATGTGTCACATAGTTGATGATGCAGCAAATCAGAAATAATTCATGCATATTTTCCAGTGAAATACATCCTCCTGAAAGAGAATTTTATGAGGAAATCATTGAATGTGTTTACAGCCCTTGATGTGCTCTCTCTGCAGCCAGTTTTCATCTCTTAAACATCTTCTAGAAATCCCTTGAGATGTGTTGTTCCCAAAGTTCTAAGAAAGTCACTTGTTATGAATCCATACCATTTCTGCACTTCAAAAGGTCAGAGTATAGCATCCAATTTCTATCAACATCTGTGCTTCACTTCAGTGGAGTCAAGATTTCACCCTGAGACCAGAAAGCAAATTTGAAAGAATCATCTGTAGATAGCAAAAAGGTAACTGGACACGTTGAAATTATAAACATTTATATGTGCATTGAAGTGTAAGTAATATGTAATACAACTAACAGAGATGCTGTTGGTCTGACAGCTCAGCATGACTCAACACAGTGGTTTGTCCAGCACAAAAGATTTTGCTGGTTTGTCTCCTTCCATTCCTACCTGTCTGTGTCTCTTTGTTCCTCAGTCAAGTTTCTGTGAGTTTCTCTGTGTTGTTACTCTTTATTCTCTACAAATGTATTGGTTGCTCAATGCATGTTTATATTACGTATTTTGAAAAAAACCACAACCCTACTCCTTTTTTTTGTTTGTTTCTATCCTAAAAGCATGCCAAGATTTCATGACTGCTTTAATGATATGTGCTAGGCATATTTTATGTGATCCAATCAAACTCTCGTTCAACTCTCATAGTCATTTCAGTGAACTTACATACCCAGAGTAATGCTAAGGTACAGAAATATGTTTGAAGCATGGAACCAAAGTACTCAGACTTTTTCAGAATTAAGCTCTTTACTCTTGATTTTAGGGCTGTTTCAGGGCTACCTATAAAAGCAGTAAAAAGTATCAACATAATAGGTACCTTCTGGATATTTTAAGTGATTTTTTTCTATTAGTAAACCCTTTATGTCATTGTGGAACTGTTCTTCCTAGGCAAGGACAGAATATTTTCTGACAAACACTCCATATCTTCCTAACTTGTCAGCAAAGAAGATTAGCAAGGGCCTTGATAAGACAAGCTAGTGGTAAATAAGGAAATTGTGCTTCATGCTGGAAATGAAAACAGTGATTACTGCTGCATTGTGCTGCACTTTGGAAGCAATATCAGCATCATACCAAGGAGTGACACTGAGAGGTGCTCTCTGGTATTTGCTATTTCTGCTACTACAGTAATGGTCACATCTTATAATGAACACATAAGGATATCAGTAACAGCGAACACTGCAGTGCTTTTTATTATCCTACCTTGGAGCCCCTAATCAGGACCATGCTTTTAGCCACATGCACCATCTGGAACTACAGACTCTGGCTGTCCTAACAGTGGTGATTGTACATCCTCCTCAGCTTGTCACAGGCACAGATCCTAGTCACTGTCATTGGAGGACAACACATTTCTGACTGTGGTAAGCAGCTGAGAATACAAATCTCTTCAAATCTTCATATTTGCTGGGTGCTGGGTTGACATCTTTCCGTCAATTCTGATGTAAAGAAACTCTCTACACAGTCAATCAACCATTCTAGATTTGTGAAATGCTTTTGGTTTGCTCAGAGTTAAGATCAATGAAATCTTTGTGATCAGGATTCACACAGGTTCATTTTCTGAGGACATGAATAATGCACCAGTTCAGTACTACACAACCAGATACAAAACATAACTGACGTAATCCCACAGTAGATCTTATTGGTTAGTTTTAAGAGACATGCTGGGCTGAAATGGAGAAATGAGGATTAAATATATGACAATGAAGAATTACTGATCAGTAAATGCCTATGAGAAGTCTCAATCCAGTCTGTACTGGTAGCTTATATAATCAATCAGTATCTGCCTATTTTTCAAACATTGCACATGGACACAGTAGAGATTTTCCATCTATTCACAAAACAAATTCCTCCAGGACAGCCCAACTGTAATGAAAGGGATATGACAGAAAATGAGAAGCCATTAAATTTAGTCCTATCTCTAACATTGATGTCCTGAGGAGCTGTAGGTGTCACTCCCTGGCCAGAGTTCACATTGCTGTAATTGTGCACAGAGTATAGCACCCTATTCTCTTCCTCACAAGACTTTGTTAAAGATGAATAATATGATTGCTGCAAACTCTGTTATTCAGCAAAACAGACAGACAAATGATAAGTTTTGGCTAACTACTGATTACAGGAACACCTTTACTGAAGAGATAAGTCTGATCTGTTCTGGGTATCCTCGCTGCACAGCATCAGCAATTGATTTCATTATTTTCTTGCATAGTTGTATAATAAAAGCAGCGGAGCATGTTGAGAACCCACAGCAACCTGAAATTCACATTAGTGTTTCTGAGTTTGTGTCCCTAAACATTAGCATTTGTAAAGCTGGTTTCACTATTCAATTATTCACTGTTCTGTGTGCTTCTGGTGGGCATTCCAGATTTAACCATATGCTTTTTGCAAAGGCTCTTTACCGAAATTATAGCAAAGTATTTTAAGGCATTAGACATGGAAAATATTTCTCCAACATTGCATCACTATACCTGTTTTGAGAACAGCAATGAACCTAGTGTTTCAATTATAGGTCTTACACACACAATTGGGCAACAGGCCAACAATTTTCATCTGTGTATTCAAGGACCAGTAGCATTTGTTTAGCTATAAATTCAGAGATGCTGAATGTATTGTATTTCTACTTCTCTGAATTTATCAAAGGTCTGTTTGACAATATTGCATATAATAAAATAATAAAATAATAAATTGTAATCTTGTTAAAAAACCAAACCAATTACTTCATACAGTAAAATAACAGATGACCTACCCAAACCACAAGCAAATACAAAGAATTTATTCAATAACTGGATGTACTGTCCATGGAGTCAAGTAATTCTTACCCAACACAATTTCTGAGAGTTTAAGCTATCTCATATAGAATAGCAATGCTTTAATCCCAATTTTTATTTTTTTTTTTTAAGGTACCTTAAGTCTCCTTGTTTCATCTTGCACAGCAAAACGCTTTCATTAACCCTGTTGAATTTGTCAGCTTTGACAGCAGTCTTTTGCTTTTGGCAATATTATATGACTTTCCTTTTCTGAGTGGTAGTCTCCAGACTAGCATCTAACAACATGTTACTAAGCATCCTGGAAATACTGGAAAATAGACTTTCTGGATGTGCTTTTCCACAAAAAGTTTATATTTTTAGCAATTTGTTTTTCCTCAAAAAGTTTAACAGTCAGTCATGCTTTAATATAGAACCCAGTTGCAGGAGTGATGCTAAATGTGAGTCATTTGGTATTAAAAGAGTTTTGCAGCTTTTCAGAAAGAAGATGCTTTAGAAACTGATGTTTCTCCTTCACTACTATAGCTCCAGTGTCTCAATGGAGGCAGGACACTTCCCGTGGAGAAAATCTCCTCATGGATCACAGATATATTTATCATCTATCATCTAAACAGATTACAGATGTTAGCATTTACTCAGAAAGAGTAAGATTTGCTGTGACTAGACAGTCACTTAGATATTCAGTGAGTCATTTTCTTCTATGGCATAATAACTGAAGATTTAATTTAGTTAATACAACCAGAAAGAAAACAGGAGCTCAATGGACCACTGTGACACTGTGGCAGATTTGTGCTCCGTAGGACAAAATGGTTGCAAGACCTTTCTCTGCTTCCCAAATTAGAAAAAAACCACTGCTGCTGGCCAGCTAAGCCATCTCGTACACAAGCCCAATCTAGCAGAGAATTTAAACACATGAAGAATTAAAAGTTCATAGCCAGTTCCTTCGATTTCAATTGAAGTCCTCATGTTTGTACACTTTATAGACACAGTTTGGGTGAGTAGCATTTTTTGTTACTTTAGATATTGGAGTTTTATCTTCAATAGCAGTGAAGAAACTATGCATTTATTGCAAAACTTAATGTAACTTGACCCTGTTACAGAATTAGCTTGTCACATGTTCTTTGAGTGTGCTGGGGTGGACTTGGGAGAACCAAGCCTAGGCTTCCCTATTTAGACAATGTATGTCTCAACAAGATACTTTGTGTTCTCCTGCATCTCTAGCAGATGGTACAAACTGTCTGTCCTTTCTAAGACAGCATTAACCACACTCATGAAAAGCCTTTGCTTTGCTAGTAGTCCTCTTTCTCCTCTGGTTCTTCTCTCTGTTACACGTGTCGACAACAAAGGCGAAGCCACATTTGCTGGTCCTCTGTGAGAAGGATCTCCCGTGCCCCATCACTTATTCTCAGTCATGGTTTGAACTGTTGCATAGCTGCACACTTTGAAAACTGTCTGAGGACAGAGAGTAAGATTCAGGCAGAGCAGACACAGGCATCCTTGTACATTAACACCATGAATACTTTAAAAGAATAAATAAAAATGCATTGAAACCACTCCTGAGAAAAGTAAGCTTCATTTTACAAGATTGTTTTCTTCATCAACCCATGTGCTTTCTTCAGAATTTACAGCACAGATTAGAGATTAAAGAAGCATGACCTGTGAGCATGTAAATAGAAGTAACATATCTTGGTGACATTTAATTGTGATATATTTGTTTTATTCCAATATACTAAATAGATAGTCCTTCAGCAATCACAGCATCATTAAAGGAAATTTATCTGTTTCAGAAAGTGTAAAATATTGCCCTGAAATAATGGCAGACAATACTGTGTTTATAAGATTTGCTTTTCTGTCTGAACTTAGTACATGGTACGTGATCTCCCTATGGTATTGCACTTTGGAATGGAAAAAACCCAACAGTTTAGTTTAGGCTTTTAGGAAGCATTAGCTAATTATAGCTTTTATAATCCCCTTCATTTAGAACTAGTCTCCTGTTTGTAATAGCTGAGATCATCCCCAACCTGCCACATCCAACATGGTCACTTACAGGATACTCTGTTTTTCTTATAAATACACATATCTGAAGTCTCAATGCTATTTATCTTAACAAAGTGATAAATTCTGGACTGTTGGCTGTTTTACTTTAGGCACATGATTGATTTCACCACAGATAAAAATTCAGAGAACAATGATTAGCTGTGTATGCCTTAATTCAAATGTAATGAATTCTACAAATCATTGCACAAAATGCTCAAATTTCTCTAGGCAATGCCCACATCTCTGACTTATTCTCCTTTTCTTTAACTCCTGACATACAACACAATCTTTTATTCCTTATCTGATCATAGAAAATAAATAGAATAAAGCAGGAACTCAATATTCTTAGGGTTCCAATATTTTTCATAGTAACAGAGAAATGTTTTATAACATTCTAGACAAAACTTCAGTCACAGAACCATAAAGACTGTCAGGTTGGAAGGGACCTCAGGCAGTCATCTAGTTCAACCTCCTGTACAAATAACAACCTCAGAGCATCTCATGTATGTTTCAGATCATATACTATATATGACACATATAAATGACATATATAAATTTCACTTAGCTTTCATATTTCCTTCTTAAAATGGTTGCTAAAATTTAGTTTCATTTACTGATACAAATGTGGGAAAAAAGTAGAAGAACTAGTGTCCTCAGAAGTCTCTGGATGAAGTAAATATACTGTCAGAAGGGTTGGCCAAGTAAAAAGAAATGTGTAGGGTTAAAGTACGTGAAACATCAATGTACACCATATATCAATAAGATAATAGTGAAACAATAAGGGAAGATCACATATCTGAAGACCACAGTCTTGCATTAGATGAGCCTAACATTCCTAAAAGGACAGGAGGGTTTAGTGCAAAGGCAGCAACTGCATCACATGGCCAATTGAAAAAAACATCCAGAGCAGTACTTCTGTAAGAAAAACAGAATATGGAAATTCAGTGGTTGCTGTATGTGACAGAGAGCAAAAGAAAGATGAGGAAATGAAGGAACAACCTTATCTGAATATTAATATCTCCAATAAAGTGCAGAACAATTATTGTGAAGGACAGAAACATTTTATTGCTGATGTCAAGCAATAAAGATAGCCTTGTTCTGTGTATCTGATGTAGGGGTACTCAAGATGTGTAAGTAAGGAAGCCACAGGCTAGAACTCTTATCCCACCAATTTGTCGTACACATACATTTCCTTTCCATCTTCCCACATCTTCAGATCCTGTCTGGCCCCATATTAACCTGCACATCTTAGATACTTTTCTGCATCTCTAATACTCCTGTGGGTCCTCCATTTCTTGTTTGCAATTCACAGACCTCTCAAAGACTCTTCACAATTTCTTGTTCCATTTCGAAAAGACAGAGCTGAAGTGAAATACCTAGGAGACTCCTTCACTGTCTCTCACATTCCTGCTCTGTCAGCCTGCAATGGGACGGGCAATGGCCAAGGAGATGGTAATGGATAGGGGGATTTTTTCTGGATTTTTTCTGCTCTGAAGAGGCAGGAGCAGGAATGTGTGGGTGTGCCATCATGCACTTGTCTCCCTTCAGCAACACTCTTCCTTTCAGCCTGTTGTCAAGCTGAGATCAACTCACTGCCTCCTTTCCTTAACCTCAGTCTGTTTACATTGTTTCAGGTTTTCAAGGCCATCTCTGGGCAGAAAAGAGCTGTAAAACTTCTTATTTTAAGCTGAAAGGAGATCTGCAGCCTCCTCTGTTGACCTTGAGCTCACACAATTCTCTCTGCTGCTTTGGCAGTATACCAGAGTTCGGTTTTTTTGTAGCTTCCGTGAGAGGAGTAGGATAACTAGGTAGTGCACAGTACGATTTCTTGGTGGCAGGGACCATGGAACATGTGGTTAATCTAAACTGCAACAGAAACTAAGGGCAATCAGGCTGTATTTTTGACATTTTAAGGCACATCATACCTTTATCAGAAATTTGTGAAAGCTGATGTTCATTTAAGAACAGAAAAGATATCATGATTTATCTATTAAAAACAAATAACCCCCTCCTGTTTAGCATCACAGGGCTTGCTCACATCCCAGTGGAATGCCCAGAATTGAAGATTTGAGTAAATATGCATGGTTTCCTGCAAAAACTTTGCTCAATTTCTGTGCAATTTGCATTAAAGATTGATAATTTCTCATATTCTCATACTTCAGTGTACACACTAGAATGTCCCAGTTGGGATGCCTGTTAGTTTCACATCTATAAGAACTCTACGCAGGGCTAAGGTGAGGGTTTTCTTAGTGCAAATACAGAAATGAATGGTCTCTAGGTGACAGAGTTGGTCTAATGGCTCTGGGGTACTTGTGAATTCTGTGGCATCCCTAAACTCTTCCTGTTTCTTCAGGCTGAAAAAGCCCAACTCTCTCAACTTTTCCTCATAGGAGAGGTGTTCCGGCTCTCTAATGATTGTTGTGGCTCTCCTCTGTTGGATCCACTCAAACAGCTCCATGTCCTACCTGTGCTGGGGACCCCAGACTGGATGCAGCACTCCAGGTGGGTCCTCATGAGAACAGAGGGGTAGAATCACCTCCCTCCACCTGCTGGCCTCTCTTCTGCTGTAGCCCAGGTATGGTTGGCTTTCTGGGATGCGAGCGCATATTGTCAGGACATGTCCAGCTTCTCATACACCAGCACCCCAAATCTCTCTTGGCAAGACTGCTCTCAGTCCCTTCATCCCCCAGCTTATACAATACCAGGGGTTTTGCCCTGACCAGGTTTAGGATCTTGCATTTGTTGAGGTTGCACTCATGGTTCCACTGTCTATGCCACTGAGAAAAACATTAATCTCTACATGTTCCAACACAGACCCCTGAGGGACACCACTTGTCACTGGTGTACACCAGGACATTGAGCCACTGACCACTACCCTCTGGATGCTACTGTGGTCCAATTAATTCCCCATTCCTCATTCACCAAACAATCCATCCATCAAATCCAGCCCTCTCCAATTTAAAGAGAAGGACATTGTGGGGGACTGTGTCAAAGGCCTTACAGAAGTCCACATAGATGACATCCATGGTTCTTCCCTTGTCCCCTGATACAGTCACTCCATCACAGAGGGCCACTGGTCAGGCACAACTTGCCCCTGGTGAAGCTGTGCTGCTGCCACCTCCCTGTCCTCTGTGCCTCAGCACAGCTTTCATGAAGATGTGTTCCATGATCTTCTCAGGTGGTAAGGCTGACAGATGGGTAGTTGCCATGGTCCTCCTTTTTACCCTTTGTAAAAATGGGTCCAATGTTTCCCTTTTTTCCAGTCACCTGGGACTTCACCTGACTGCCAAGAATTTTCCAATGCCATGGAGTGTAGCTTGGTAACTACATCAGCCACTTCCCTTAGAACTCTGGGAGTATGACATCATCTCATAAACCTCTGTATGTTCAGGTTCCTCAAGTGGTCACAAACCTGACCTCTTACCATGGGAGAGATTTTGCTGCCCTACTGGCACAACTTGTGCTATACTTGTGGAGTTTGATGTGGAATGTAAAAAGAGAGAACACTGCTAGTGTAATAAAATCTTTAGAATGGAAATCTGTTAAACTATAGCTATGGTACATAAGTATGCTTATTTCCATAGGTACATATCTGCATTTTACATTTGCAACAAAACTTTAATGTGTTACCTGTGCAGGTGCATTTTCAGCACTTCAGTAGCTCAAAGAGAAAAACTGGTTATAGTAGCTTTGAAACAGTCAACACTGAAAATATATTTTCCCCTGTCCTTTTGTTACTAAGAACACCTTTGGAGAAACTGTGAGACAAGCACTGTATTCCTCACTCACAGGAATTATTCTCTGTGACTATCACCAATGTGGGCAGTAAAATTAAACTGGGAAATTAAAGGCAGAATATCCAGCCAGTAATATAGCCACAAAAGCTTTGAATTGGGTATTAAGCAGCATTTGATAAAAAAAAAATGTTCAACAATAATTAAAAACCTTTTCAGTAACCATACATTTGTTTTTGTCCTGGTGTTTTTATAGAAGAGTTAGCATTTTTATACTCAATGTTGCAGAAGAAATAATGAATTTTAAAGATTCATCACTGAGAAAAGAAAGAAAATCCCTTCTCTAAAGTTCTGTTGTTACTGTTTTTCTCTACTGAGTCTTTCAGGGGACTGGAAACAAAAAGCAACTTACAATCAAACACAAATTAAATTTTGTGTAGCATTTTGACTAAAATCCTAATATTACAAATTGGTTTTGGACAAGAACCTTACCATATAAAGACAGTTAAGTTAGAAGTTATCTTCAAAGTGTCCCATTTTACCCGTGTTTCAGGTCAGACATATTCAGTCTGCTTTCCTATTGCTATTCCTTCACTGCGCTTAAGCCAGCAGCAGAGGGCACTGGAAGCCTCCAAGCAGGCTTGGAGTGTCACTATGTGACTCTGCCTCATTCTAATTAAAATATTCTCTATCAGGAGCAATGTTTTGATTAAAACAATAGAGTTTCAACAGTCAGTGAAACCTCTGAAAGAAAGCATTTCTCTTGTGCTATTTATCTAACAGTCAGTTCTGGACAAAATTGTGAGATTTAGTTATGCCTAGTGCAACTTCCAGAATAAAGATGTTATCTCAGATCACAGAACTATCATAGAATCACAGGATACTCTGAGTTGGAAGGGACCCACAAGGATCCTTGAGTCCAGCTCTTAGGTGAATGGCCCATATGGGGATCAAACGCATGACCTTGGTATTATTACCACTGAGCTCTAACCAACTGAGCCAGTCATTGGAACGGGTTGGGTTGGAAGGGTCTTTAAAGATCATCCAGTTCCACTTCCCTGTCCATGAGAAGGGACATCTTTCACTGAACCAGGTTGCTCAGGGTCCCATCCAACCTGGCCTTGAATACTTTCAGGGATGGGGCATCCACAGCTTCTCTGGGCAACCTGTTCCAGTGCCTCACCACCCTCACAGCAAAGAATTTCTTCCTAATATTTAATCTAAACCTACTCTCAGTTTAAAGCCATCACCACACGACCTTGTAAAAAGAATTAAAATTTTTGGAACTCCTTGGACAAACATCTGCTCCATGCATACATACATACAGCTCAAATTGATTCTTAAGCAATAGCAGTGATATACATACATATATTTATATATATATATATATATACACACCTGGCAAAGCTACATTCAAAATGATCGGCAGGTCCAACTGAAAGGTACAGATCCTGAAAATCTATCAGGTAGGTAACAATTTTCAGCAATCTCATGGCACACAAATGTGATTCTCAACTTCCAGCCCTAAACTCTGGGCTATCTGGATTCTTTTAAATGTGAAAGACAAGCAAGAAGAGGAAGCCGATGTGCTGAACACCCCTAAGGTAGGGTAAGTAAAATGCACCAACACAGTAGTCCATCTTTCTCTTTCCTATGTTATTTCTATAAATCTGTGTGTCTGTTGTTGCTATATATGCTTTTTTTTATATTAAGGTGCACAATTAAGAGGAAAAGATAAAAACACGTAACTACCCCATGATTTCTGATACAGACTCTTTAATGTTGTGTCAATATAAATGTAAACAATAAAATTTGTATTTATTACCATGCCATGTCCACCTACAAATATCTTCTGGTATCTGAACATATTAGTTACAATTCAATATATTCCCTGAATATGAGGTGCATAATGTTTTTGTTGTTTTGTTGGTATTTGCTAGAAAATATGGACTACATATTCCTACTACCTGTTTACGAGAAAAGATTATGAATACTTCATTATTTGGACACAAGTTTGTTCCTTGCTTCAGACTTTTGTCTCTGGGACAGGGAGTTATAGGTCAAATAGTTCTGTACTTTTTTATGTAGATTGATGTATAATCTTTCACCACTTAAAATAAATGCTCAGTTGGTATTTAAAGCCTAAAACTGTAGCCCATAGCAGATAAAACTCTGAAGAGAGGCCAGGTTTGATCCTACCCACAGTAACCAGCCATGCACAAACTGAGCTGTATCTCTGCCTTTAGCAAAGCCCTGTGCAGGATGCAGATGCAAAGTAATATGAGATAGCAGCTCTTTCACAGCCACTGAGGTCCTATTATCTCACACCTTTATGTCCTAGGCAAATGTTTACTATGTCATATTTTATTTTTTAGGCAATCGCTATCTCTTGCACCCTGTGCAATTCTTTGCAGAAGGATGGCCAGAGCTTCCTCTGTTCAACCAATTCTGGATGGCTTGGAAGAGCCCTCCTAGGACACTACAGAACTTTCATAACTTTGCAATTTTTCTCCCACTAGTTTACTTACAATAGCTATACAGGAAGATGATCTATTATTCAGTTTATTTAATTTTGACCAGAGCATTACAAATAACAGTATCTTGATTCTCTATAAACATTAGCTAAAAAGGATCACTATGAGAGCTAGTGAAATATTTAGTAAAAATATTTGTAGAATTTTTTTTCAAAAATCAATTCACTATCCAGATATGTAGTATTTGGCACTTACAAAATGAAAAATTTCATCTGAATGTTTTTGCAAATTTAATATTTTTCAGAAGAGTTGTCTGGGTGCTTTTTCTGGCTAGTGTCCTTAAGATTATTTTTCATTCATTCTTATGATATGTTCATTTTTAATTTCATACTCTCAGATAAGGTCAGTAGTGTCCTGCTATGCATAAAGTTAGACACATGTGTAGTGTTTTGCAGGTTCAGAGCTTTAGACATTAAAGCTTTGTACATATTCATCTGGAAAGCCAGGGATCCACTTCTATTTATACTGTGAAGGTTTTGCCAAGGATATCACATTTCGTTAATCCCATTTTCCTGGAAAGGTGCTAACACTTTCCCTGCAGAGTGTGGATAGGCTGAAATGTGGAGATGATAATCAGTGGCTGATGGAATACAGGGTTGTGTTTTAAGAAGAGTATTATCATCCATGATCCTCACCCTTCCTATGCCCTATGCTGCTGCGACATTTTTTGTGGTTGCTGTCTCAGCAATTTAGTTCCAGAGTTTTAATGCATTGGGAAAACATGGGAACAGCTGGACTACAAGTACAATGGAGGAATGCACAAGACCACAAAAATATAAACTACATTAAATCATATTAGCTTACATTTATAGATAATTTACTTCAATCATTATTGTGATTTGTAAAAAGCTTTTACTTTGAAAAAATATTTCAGTGCTCTTTGAGTTCATGTGTTTCCTTCCAGCATGAAGTTGTTATAAAAAAAGCCTTGAAATGGGTTTTGTTGGCTAGAAAAGGGATCTGAAAGAAGTCACCCAAATGGAAAGACCTGTGCAACAAGCAATAAGATATCACCCTTTTGAAGCTAACCTTGTTTAAAGTCAAACCTAATTTCTTTGTCATCTGGAGAAAGGCTCATGGTACTGCCACTTTGTAAGTTCAAGAATTGAAAAAAGTCTGTTCAAAGAAACACTGAATTCTTTTCATTTGAATCCTGGTTCATGAACTCTTCGTGAGCTCAAGAGCTCCTTCATAACATTAACCTTACTCTTTGCATTCATGCAGAAGGCAAAAAAAGGTTTTCATGGATTTTAATTTAAATTTGTAAGAACTAGCAGCTTAGACTTTAATTAATTAATACTAATAATTAAATATTTCAACAATGGTGATAGGATCATAGTTAAAACCTGAATCGCACTTGGGAAGGTAGAAGTGGCAGTAATGGGAGGAACCACAGGCCAGTTCTGTTGGGTTTTGAGAGGCAAACCAGTTGTTGTGTCCATCACACACAGTCTGATACGTTAAACCAGAGGTATAGAATTACTTTATAGACAGGTTGATGAGACAGTAAAAAGGTCACAATTCCAAAATCTTGGCTCCTTTTCCAAGAGATCATTTTACCGAATCTCTGCCATGGTCACCTCGCACTGAAAGAATATTTTTCATAGTCATAAAATTGACATTGATTATCTGATTGAGCAAAAGACACTATGGTAACATTTCCATGTTATATTCCCATTGCATCTGTATAACAAGGCAAGATTTATATTTTCTTTGGCTATTATTATTATTAAAACTTTGTTCTTTGCTTAGAAAAGTCAAAATTATCCTGCCCCACTCTACTGCATTCTTTGTAATTGAATTTCTTTATATCATCCCCACATCATGCTGTAATGCACCATTTCACACAAACCATAAACACATTTTCAAATCTCTCTAGATTAGTCCTATCTAACTAGTCACTTTCTTTTTCAGTGGTTCAACTGATAGTTCTTGACCACAGACAGAAGGTCTTTGATATTATCTATATAACTAACCCACAGTAACTAACACAATCTACAGATAACTGATGGCAGACAAGGAACTGAGGGGTCTTTTGCTCTTTCACCCTGCTGTGTGAAGAACTGCAGTTGATTTGGTGCTCTGGCTCTCATAGGAGTGAACAAATTTATCTCCTAAATTATTCCAAATGAATAATGATAATTGATATCAGCTCTGGTTAAAAGCAAAGATTTCTGTTCTACAAGAAACACATCCTGTTTCAAAACTGTTCTTTAAAAAAATTATAAATTTGATGGCCACTAAATCCTTCCATAAATAAAATCTAAGAGTTCTGATTCTCAAAGTGAAAAAATCTTGAGACATGAACACACTTTTGCCCCAGTGTACCAGACTTATCTGTCCCTCCAGGACTCCCAGCAGTCCTAGGGAACAGCCATGAAGATGAGAAGCTTACATGCCATTAGTAACTATGTAATGTGGAATCAAACCCCAAATCTTCTCCTGCAGCAGAAGAGATGCTGCAAGTCCTGAGTGCCCAAGATTAAGGTGGCCTTTCTGGGGCTCCTGGACTGCCTGCTGTACAGCTCAGTTCTCAGTCTGGTGCTGGGTTTTGTTTCCGAAGCNCCTCACCACCCTCACAGCAAAGAATTTCTTCCTAATATTTAATCTAAACCTACTCTCAGTTTAAAGCCATCACCACACGACCTTGTAAAAAGAATTAAAATTTTTGGAACTCCTTGGACAAACATCTGCTCCATGCATACATACATACAGCTCAAATTGATTCTTAAGCAATAGCAGTGATATACATACATATATTTATATATATATATATATATAC
>VXBX01006186.1:208612-290198 GCA_013400415.1 Scytalopus superciliaris
ATATATATTTATATTTATTTATTTTAATTATTAAAAATAATCAGTTAAATGGATTCTTAACATATCAAGTATCTGTATTATATACACAATTGGTTCAAAGAGAAAGTGACATGAATTCAGGACTGGTAGAGAACCAGAAGTAGGAAATTTCAATTATTTATTTTGCCTAGGACCTAACCACTGGCACAAGTTGCATGCTATTTCCGGTGGAGACCATCAGTCTCCTATAGGTATTAAAACCAAGGAAGTAAAAAAATATCCATTTTGTGGTCTTCTCTGGATCATTTATAAACCTTCCACATGCAAACAGGTCATCCATGTTGGACTTACTTTCCACGTGAAATTTGATGATAAGGACAACTCATCAGGTTAGGATATTCTTGCTAATTTTGTTATACAAGTTGGCAACATCCTTTAAATGTCAGAGAAAATCCAAATTATGTTCTTTAAAATTAGGACTTGTTGGCAAGTGTTCTTGTGTCAATGGTAAAAGAACTGGTAATTTCCCAGTAGGAAAACTCCAGGATAATCAATGATTTGGAGAGGGGAAGGTAGGAAGAGACTTTCCAACACAGTTACTCAGCTGTGCCGGTTCTTTTTGTTTTGTTTTGGTTTTTTTTTAATCTAGAGCAGAAGAGTTACACTATAACTGTATATGGAATCACTTTGGACTAGGTTGGGGTTTTTTTTTAATTCAAAGAGTCTTATTACCTTGTTAGCAAAGGAGATGTCGTTCTACTTATGTATAAGGTTACAAATGCTGTAAGAAGTCCAGGTACATATTTCTAAGCATCATGCACAATTACAGTTGCCTATCACCACAGTGGAAATCAGTACAGATTTATGTGCTTGTAAGCAAAGAGTTAATGATAATGGCCAATAAGAAGTGTCAGTAACATTTATGTACACCTGTGGCAGCTCATAATCTAAATTCAGAAAACATCAAGTACTGTTACTTCTGTGAAGAAAAAGACCTTTAAAATGCTGCCATAAATAACATAGATATTAGTGGAAGTGAACTCCACAAAGTAGGATTGTTTGTTCTGCAGTTCTTAAAGCTCAGTTACTGTTTCTGGAAACAGTTTCTGCTGTTTTTCTGCATTACTTTTGCTGTTGTTTTCTCTCTAGAGTAGAAGGAAATATGCCTCAGAGGCAGGATCAATGAAAGAAAAGTCAAGTTTTCAAAGTCCAGTCACATGCATCATCCCAAAGAGGAAAATAAAAAAAAGCATGTCTATATAGCTTTGGTGTTTATTTTATTTTGCAAAAGGGATACCATCTCTGTATGTGCAAAGTTGGCTTTGCAGGAGCAAATTGGATTATGTTGTTAGTGTTTATTAAGCTAAATTTAGATAATCTAAATCCATATTTAAATAATGAAGTAGGGCTGTAAGGTACAGATATAAAAGTAAGTAACCTCTGCTAAATTTTTAAAAGGTCAGCTATACAAGTACATTCAGCTTAATACTACACCAGCTGCTTTTTAGAGAGTCTGATCACCCGATGCCCCACTATAATTGTAGCTGGAGCTCCTCAAAGCTACAAGCATGTTGATCCCTGTAAGGTGGTTGGCTTCAATGGTTTTATTCCTGACTCTCAACAACAGTTAATAAGAAGGAAACCCAGAAGAAATTAATGAAGCAAAGAGGGAAAAAAATATCTAGAAGGGGCCCCAGCTGCTATTAAATGTCTTCAGATAATGAAGAAAGTTCTGATTTACAAAAACTAAAGTGACAGACTTTATTTTGTTTCCAGTGCTTTAGTGTCCTGCTAATAGCCATCAACATGCTACAAACTATTCATGTTCAATCCGTGTAATGTTATCTTTGGCAGCTTTTTAGGTTTTATAAACATTACAACATGACAAACTAAGGAGATGGATTATACATTTTTAATCTAGGCATTAGGAGCACAAAGCCAGAAGTGTGGAAATTTTCTGCTGTCAGAAGTTATCTCACTTGATACAGCCAAGATAAGAAAGGGGTGTTCCTTTAACATTGCTTTCTGCTGTAAAGAGATAGTGCACATAAACTGTGTTTAAGCAGCACATGATCAAGTGTTTAATAGCTTGTTTTAAATCAATAGTTTAAAATATGCTGAAACAGTAAAGATGTTAAATTGAAAAGACAACAATTCAGATTTAAAATTATAAGAATTAGGGGAAAAAAGGGATCAAAATCTGAATTTTAGGATTATGTGCATTATATGATAATTTCCATGTTCTATTTCTATATTTTAGAATCTCCTCCTTGTATTTTACGAAGCTTTATGTTTTCCTCTTGTGATGTTGCTGAAACATTATACACAAAATCCAAGAAAAGGCTATTGCCATAGAGTTACACTGTTTCTATGGAATTGCTAAGAATACTCATAGGTGAGGTGGCATTTAAAGAAAGTCTTATGATTTCCAAGTTGTGTAAGTTTTAGAACAACACATAGCTCAAGATACAATATGCAAAACACTAGGCTGAATGAAAGTTCCTTAAAACTCTATCAGAGCAAAAGCGGTCAAATACATGTTCAAAAATCTATATTGAATATAAGCCATCCACAGCCATGATGTTCATGGCCATACCATCAACCTTTTGCAGTATATGAGAGTATTGTGAATAAATATTGTACCATGTATGCAATACTGTGCTTACAGTCCTTAAAATGCTATTTAATGTACTGCAGTTTTAAAGACATGGAAACAAAAACATGCACAGGAGACTGTTAGCAATTGAGTTAGAAAATTATATGTCCCTCATAAATTGCGATTTTCCACATCTCTGTTTACTTACCCCTAAATTACTTTCAGGAATATGTGCAGTTCTGCCTGCCCCAGGGTTTTGCCTGGGTGTGAGCCTGGGCAATGCCAGGGCAATTCAGCTGACCACCATAAATCTGCAGGAGTTCACAAGCACCTTCTCAGTTTCATTGTCACACCCTAAAAGTGCAGAGTGGCTTTTCTATTTTGTATTTCACATGAATTGTAGCATTTGGTTGTAATATAAGCAGCAAAATTGATCCCGTCAATTGCTTTTTATCTTCATCTCATTCTCTGGAATGCAGACAAGAATTTGAATGCAGTTGAGGCTTTCAACAAGCAGAATGGCTTGTCGATTGTCACTGGAGGTCAGTGACTGACGTACTGAAAACAGACTTTTCTCTTCCCTTTCCTGATCAAAGCTGCAGTGACGAGTACTAGAAAAAATATGTCTTTGTGTAAAATAGGTGGAGATGATTGTCTCTTATCCTGATAGAGCATGTATTTCCAACTCGGCCTGTGGTTCTAGGTGGATGTTTTACCCAAATGCCCATTTAATCCACAGACCCTTCAAGAAGAGATGTGCTTTAAAGCATTGGTACTAATGAACTTGTGGTGTTTATTTACCTTTGTAACAGGCAATGCTCACATCTTTTGTGTTTGCTTTCCACTTTTACATCAATGTGAACTTTCCCAGATAGATGGTTTGAGTCATGTGTGCCAGTCCTGTCTATCAGTTAGAAAAGAAAATTCTAAATCAGAACACCAAGAAATCTTGAATCCATGCACATGAACATACTTAGCCTTTAAAAATCAAATGGGGCAGAAATGATGATTCCTTGTTATTAAGGATTTTTTTTATATTAAGGAAACATCATAACACATACATTACTATATGCTGCTAAAATATGATTACTCATAGTTCACACTGAAAAGAGATCCCAGTAAAATGCTTTCAAAGTGAGTTTCAAGGATAAGCACATATGATCAATGCAATCATATACTTCTGAACCAAAGATTTTTGCATGACTGTTTGCATTATTCTGCAAAGCAGAAGGAAAACTTCCTGTTATTTTCTCGTAAGTCTTAATTTTGTCTTGTTCATAATGAGCTTGCAAAGTTCAACAACACTTATAAATCATATTCTTATTCTTGATTCTGTAAGAATAAAACTATTGTTACATATTTAGGATTTTAAAGTATTTTTTCATTTACAGCTTGGCTTACACAATGAAAACCCGAAGGATGTCTTGCCCTTGGATCCAGTGAAAACTAAGGTAAACATAATCACAGCCTGATCATGCCAATATTATAGATAGTAGTTAAATTTAAGTCTACAGTGTCTCTCATCTGCCTTTTTGAAGACTTCAAAGTAATGCAGGAGTTCATCTGATATGAGAACTGAAAGTGTGATCCTGGGCATGAATTTATGGGATCCCATAAAAAATTTGTATTGTTAGGGCTCCATCCTGTAGATAGATACAGGCTTTCTGTGTAGAAGGAAGACTTCACTGTTCACAGTTCCTACCTAATTCTGTGCTTTCATCTGTCTGTCTGTTTAAAATCACTCCTAGTATTTATCACCAGCATAGCCTCACAATAACCACACTGCAATTTCACTCAGTTAAGGGAATTAAAAGCCAGAGAGAAGACATGAAACCAGAAATGCACTTTTCTTAAGTTGACTTATAAAGCAGTGACTATTCCCACTAAGCCTCTCATAAAAGCACAAGGTAAGCAGAGACAGACTCTTCAATGAAACAGTATTGTAACAGTGCTGTGCTATCAGTGTTTTAAAAGGAATTTTGTGGTAATTGCTGTTTTGTTTCACCTGCAGATCTAATAAATGATTATTCCACATATGTCCATAGAAAAATAAAGATCCTTAGTCTGACTGTACATTTAAGTCACACACTTACAGCACCAATTTCACTATTTCTCAAGCACAGCAATACTCAGCTTTAGAAATGGCTCCAGCCATGACAACTGAATTACTTAATGGCCAGCAGCGGCAAAGGTCTGAAGAATATAATGTCAGACTCTACAAGGAACAATATAAAGCATTAGAAAAGAAATTAGGTTTCCAACTGACCCCACTATGTAGCTTCAATGTTTTTTGACTGAAATGAAGTACCTTCCTTCAGTTATGTAAGTCACCATTATCTGCTGGGGTTTTGCAGCACATGTTGCTGCAGATAGAGTTTCTTCTTTTTCATTTGCGTGCCTTGGACTACACAGCAGTGCTGTAAACATTTACAGATCCTCATATTTACACTATAAAGTACAGATACATTTCCAAATCATGTTCCCAACATATTCAAAAGCTGAAATATTTTAAATGCAAAATACCATGTTTGCTGCAATCAACTGCATTCAGCAGGACATATTTGCAGGACCACCTTTAAAGCTAAACAATATCTGTTTCCAGCAACTGGATCAATAAGGCCTTGGTCAGTCACTGGCCACCACAACAGAGTGGCAACAAGTATATCAGAACATGTGAAATGAAGTTATCTTATGCCTGGCTGGTTTGCGTAGCATTGCTGCCTTATGCCGGTGTAGCCTGTTAAGCATGATGACAGAAGTCAATACTCTAACTTAATTCAACCCTGCTCATTTGTAAGAAACATGATTAAATCATACCAAGATCTTCTTTTATTTGATTCCAAAGCAGGCACTACATTTATGCTAGCTTTCCATATGAAACAGGTTTTGAGATATCACAAGCAATGTACACCTGGGGGAAAAAAAAAAAGAAAAAAAAAAAGAAAAAAGGAAAGGGCATTTAGTCTTATTCTCCTAGCTTGGAACTAAAGGGAAAAAATGTTAATTGAAAGTGCAGAAAAGTGAGCACAAACTGCAGATTTGCACATGGAAGCTGAAATGTGATACTTCAGCCTCATCTTAGATGTCCACCTTGATGAGCAAAAATTTCCCTTTTGTCAGGGAGTCAAGCAGAATCATGAACAAAATGGGAGCTCAACCATTAGCGTGGGAGTGAAGAACTCTGTATTCATAAGCACTCTCCACCTCTGTGCTAATTAAAAGGCAGACAAATCAACATTCAGTCATATAATCTCCCCATGCTTATCAGCAATACCTATTCTATTACCTTATTAAGCAAAGCTAGTAAAATGCCTCTTTCTGTTCATAAGATTACAAAAGGAGTTTTGAAGAGGCAAATAATTCTGTCAGGTAATTGATACCGTCTTAATGAGCAAGGCTAACGCCACATTGCTTTCTCTGCCTTAGTGCAACAACTTCATCATCCCTTTGACTACCATGAACAGGAGAATAATCCTGGGGATTCATTCCTCTCAATTCTCCAGAAAAAAATATCTAATGGTGCTTGGGAAAAGTGAGAACAGAGACACAGCTGTATCAGTTTGACAGGTTTCAAAGGAATTATCTTCCTTGTGATGGCAAAAAAATATTAAATTTCACAAAGTAGATCACAGGGGGAACACCACTGAGAAAAGGAAACAAATCTGTTAGGCAGACCAATAGCTTCCTATATGTAACTGTTTCATTCAGAATCTCTTTAAAAATCTGTCTAATTAGTGTCCTGAGCTATGCCCTGTAGTTTCTCAGAGTGGGCTTATGCTGCAGAGCAGTGGGTTCAGTCAGTGGGAGACCTTTGCATGTGTACATTAGGGTGACAGGAGTGGGCAGCTGCATCTACTGGTATGTCTCAAGTTGGTCTCCAACATAAATGACTTCAACCTGCTTCTTTTCGTGCAACTTCTTCAGAAATTTACTTTAATGAAATACAAGTGAAAACATTAAGTAGAAACAATTTTGAAAATCAAATAGACCTGATTATGACAACCAAGAAAATGCATACGTGATTCATAGTCTAGGAAATGGTAAGGCAAAGGAAATGTCCTTAACTTGATCAAGGAAAGGCAAGCTCATTTCACAGGATTTTTTTATTTTTTGAATGCCATTCATTTTTCATTACCAATCATTTTTTGATTACCACTGAAGGACAGTTCTCTTACCTTTGTAGCAAAGAAAGAGAACAAAATACAAATAGGGTTGTAGTTTAATATGTAAAGCTATCACTATTGACATCTAATGGGACTTACTAGCAATATAGAAGAGATAGAAAAGAAAATTATTCAGTGTAGGACTTTGAGTAGAGGATTTCTCAACTCTGAGACTTGAGGAAATTACACAGAAAAATATAAATATTTTGTCATACTTTAAGAATGATATTTCTTCCTTTTGACATAATGAATTGTATCCCCATTTTCTGCTCAATATTTTACCTGTACATAAAAATATCGGTATCGGTGTGCTGTGCATCAATAGCAAAACTCCCAGTCAATCACCTTGCGTCCCAAATGACAGAGAAACAGGCAAATGCAAGCTACGACAGATGCAACTCATCTAGAGAACTTTTGCTAAACTTGTCATCTTGCACAGACTTTCAAAATACAGTAACTTAGTTAAAATAAAGTTCCCTTGTGTAGCTCAGCAGGTGAAAAAGTAATTAACGCTTCACATTTAGCATGTGATCAGCAAAATGGGTTTCAGGTCTGATTCCAGCAACATCTCCCATCTTGATCTCTGCTGAGAACGTTAACTAGGGCTCCTTCATTGAGGTTATAAGACAAAATTGGATTAGTTAATGTTCCACATTATTTTTTTGCTTTAGAACATCCTTCCTAATTCAACTTTTCCCTCATGTTGAGGGAACAAGTTATAACCACAAAGGTGTCAAATGAAAAGCGTACTTTAAGAATGCCCAGATAAAACCCTGTAGATAAGATAGCCTGAGGAGAGCCAGCTAGCAGCTCCTGATGCAGCTTAGGGATTTTACTGTAGAGTCTGTGGTTCTTTTATGAAAGGACAGGCATCGTACAAGAAATCTCACTTCTTTCATAGGACTTTTTGGGAGTCCTCTGCATCTTTAATCCCATCTATAAAAGCTGAAGCAATGAAGGGCTGCAGGGCTGCAGTGTTGGGCAAGACTGGCAGCACAGGATGGGAAACATGGGACTTGGAAGCAGCTAGCAACAATGCTGGGCAGTGGAAGAAACCACTTAAAACTGAAGTTGGTTGCAGATGACCATACAGAAAATGTTCAGATGTAATACTACATCTTGAAGCCTTGAAAATTGTTTTTCAAGCAAGACTGCTTGTCAAAATAAACACAATCCCTAGCTACTCTGAATTTCTTGATTGCATTTATTACCAAAGAAAAGTAAAGGATTGATGAAAAAATCCCACCAGGATTCCTGGTATGCTGCTGCCTGTTAGGGTACTTTCTTGCTTCCTTGCAATGCCTTATTAAAGTTTTTCTGCATTAGCACAGAGCTCAAATAAAATACATTTATTTTTTAACTGTTGAAATCATTAAGTCTTATGCCATGCTGTTGCAAGACAGAGATCACACTGTAAAAACTGCAGCCTGAAACAAGAACTTCCCACACTACCCATCTATTGCCACCTGATGATTCCCTTTTAGATATCCATTACCTTCACTTCCCATTTTATCTGTGGATAGCTACAGCTCACATTCAGATAAACCTGTGAAACTGAGAGGCTGGAATATCTTAGAATCATAGAATCATAGAATGGCTTGCGTTAGAAGGGATCTTAAAGATCCAGTTCCAATCTCCCTGCCAGGGAAAAAGACACCTTTCATTAGACCAGGCTGCTCAGAGTCTCATCCAACCTGGCCTTGAATATTTCCATGGATATCCATCTTGTCCCTGATATTCACTGTATTGGGTGATGTGTAACTTATGCTTAATTTCTGTTAAATATGCACATACACACCCCAAGGTGGACATTTAAGAGCAAACTAGGAAATGTCCCAAACTTCCCTCTCTCTTCACAGCCCAAGAGGAATCAGCTTCATTCCTCATGTGTCCTTGGAACACCATTTACCCCTTCTCATGACACTAGTGAGCTTAAATCCATCATGCCCAAGTAAGAGAAACCAGAGGATGGCAGAAGGGCAACCTAGCACGGCACATGCCTGGTGGCCCTTGGTGCATCTCACTTGGGAGGAATACAGGTGCTGGAGTGATGCCTCAGTTAGCAGATACACCAGGCAGTGGAGCAGTAATAAACTACAACCCACACAGCATGGTGCCCCATGCCAGACCCACACCACTGAATTCAGTCTCAGCTGAGCCTGCTGGGCTCACCCCCATGGGCACCAGGGATGACTTTGTCAACACAGGTGAGACAGTTTCCTAAGCACCATTTCTAACCTTTTGATCACAAAAGCATCAGCTTTTAAGCGGAAACCTGATGGCTCAAGGACTCACATTTCTGAGGCACCACAAATTTGAGTTGTAGTGATGATTTGTTCTGCTCTTATTCTCACTGGAGTCTTTAGCAAACTGCCCTTTGACTGAAGTTGAACAGGATAAAGCAGTGAATGGGATCAAAAGACTGGAAAAAAATTAGTGTCTGGCATGACTAAATCTAATGTAATTAAATCTTATATCTATTTGGACATCCAGTATCCAGAGCAATTAGTGTGAATTGCTAATGGTTGAACTTGATGGTCCTGAAGGACTTTTCCAACCAAAATGATTCAGTGATTCTAAAATAAAAGACCAAGTCATGCACTGCCAATACTTTTATAAATAGTATCTCTGGGTGTACCCTCTCCTGCCCTGCTGTATGCTCAGTCCTTCAACTGGAGTGTGTTACCCAGGAGAGAGATGAGGCCTGGGGCAATCTGGTCATCTGGGCCACCCCTTGAAACCAAACTGCTTCCTCATGATAAGGACACACTAGCCCTTAGCACACCAACAATGTGTCATCAGGAAGTGTTTAGATTTACCCTTGAAAAATGTGTTAGGACAGATTTGGGAGGAGTGACGCAAAAAGCTGTCAGCAACTGATGTAATAGCACCACTCCGGCTTATCAGGAAGTTCCCCATGAGGCAGAGCAAGGAGGGGGCCATCCACAACCTCAGGGGGAGGCCAGGTCTGCACATCCCACTCTCCTTCATCAAACTGTGTGCTCTTCCATTGATTCACACCATTGTGAAGTGTGGTCTAGTATCCTCTCAAAAAACTTCATTCTTAATTATCTTCATGGAATTATACAAGTTGTTTCTGCAACATATTTTGGAGGCGTGGCCCCATGGATCCATTGTGTCTTGTGTCTGTGAAAATGCACATGTTTAAGAGGAATGCCCAAAATGGCCACAATCCAGCTATTAAGAGTGCTTTAAGCCCCTGGATAAGTCCTGCAGGATTAACATGAAGGCATGATTTTACAAGGCTAACAATGTTGCATTTTGCATTTCTTTTATGTATCCCACAGCAAAATCTGTAATATGGATTGTTTTGTTATTGGGTCAAGAGAGAGAAAGGCTCCAGAGAAAGCCTCCAGACAGCTTTAGACAATTATTGCAAAGGAAAGCTCTGCCAAGACCTACAGAATTGTTTCCTATTTCACTCATCATACCCTGCTTCTGGCCTCCTAGGTTCCCCTGGCATGAACATTGCTGTCCTATCCTGTGATCCCCTAGCCCTCCTTCCAAGTATTTCTTGTGTGCGTATTTATTTCCTCAAGTGCCATTTTAACTCATTTGATAACATCTGATTGATGGGAAGGAGGTGGAGTACAAATATTTGGCTCAAGCAGTTGCAAGACCAGACAGTTACATACAGGAGATCAAGCTAGAGATCAAGCTTCTGAAATCTCATTTCTGTGATATAACAGCAAGTTGTGTCAGTTGTGAAAGGAGCGTAGAATAATACTGTAAGTATAAAGAAGCTTATATTAAAACCTAATTGTGCTCAAGGCTCTGACATACAAAGTGCTCATACTCATGTATCTGCAAGCATACAGGGATATAGTTATTCCAATTAGATAGTTAGACTAATAATCAGACTCAGCAGCTACTCCTGAGCCCTTGTTCCTAAAGGCTGTGCTTTGAAATCTCTCAACATCACAGCAGAACTGACCCACTTGCCACAGGGCTGGAGCTCCCATTAACTAGGAGATCTTTTAGGTAGTCAGTACTTCAAGGAGATTAAAAGCATCTTTTTAAATGGCTAAACAAGGATTTAAGTATCCATTTGAAAATATTGATGTGATATGACTACTGCAAAGCCACAAAGAAAAGTGGTGCAAAGTTCAGAACAGAAAAGAGTCTCTGCACAGGGTTTCTACACATCCACTCAACTTCTTCTACACATTCAGTTTTCCAGACTGCAAAGCAGAAAGCTTCTCTTTCCTCATAGAGAAGGAAGAGGGTACTCAAGTGCTCCAATCCTCCTTAATCTCACCTGCATGCTCCTGGCTCTGACCACAGGACCAGTGAGTTCTGGTTTGACCACATACCTAACATAGACAGTGGCTTTTTTCATTGTTAAATAGCATTCATTTAAGTGCTGGCTTCTGTGACATGAAAGTGACAAAAATCTTAAATTTCTGCTGGAAGACATGAATGACAACATGAAAGACAAGAATGAATGGAACAAGCTTTAATGCACCATTTTGCAAGTAAGGAGAAGCACAAGAAAACTTACAACAGGATTCAGAAGATGCATTTTGGCATCTATAATGAAACTTTGGATGAATGTCAAAGGCTAAGTTCAGTAGAGAACTCCAGAAAGCAGATGCCAGGCTGCCTTTCTCATTTATGAGACATCTAAATACCACTGTTGTGCAGGAATGCCACATGAGGTGCCCACACAGCAGCCAGCTTATGGAGACTTACATGTCCAGACAGAGTGGGGACAGGGTGTCACACAGCTGCTCCAGTGGGATTTAGAAATGAGAGGGATGCTGGTGAAGCCCTGGATCACCCTGCTGTACACAGCACTCCAAGCACACACCAGAAGTACCAGCCATCCCCATACCAGCAACTGGAGAGGACAGGTATTGCCCATGATCAAGAGGAAGCTCCCTAGTGTGGTTTTGGCAAATGTCAGCTAGAGGTCTTTGCAAGAGGGCCTAGATCAAGTGATCTAGGTTTCCAGTAGACCATATGGAACAAAGTATGCAAGAAAGTTCAGCTGCACAGACTTGGGACATGTTTTGGCCCTTATTCCAGGAATAGAATGTGAGTCCTGGCTTGTTTTGTTTACCACGAGAGGCACAGATAATATGTTCACTGCAAAGCACAGCACATATGCTTGATCTCCCTCTGGAAAAATAGGGGTGTTTGTAGCTAACACATTCATTCAAGAAGTAGATGGCATTTCCTTGCTCAGTCTGAGGGATCCCTGTTGCCTCTGCAAGTGCCTTGATGGGCAGACTTTGAATCAACTACACATTTTTTTAACAGGAACTCTTCACTCATGTAAGTTGGTAGTACTTACACTGTGAATGTGATACCTTACTGTAAAGTCAGAAAATAAAATGGCAGCAAATGAATATGCAACTAAATTAGTTCTTTTTAACCATCTAACCATTCTTTTGATTAGTGTTTTTATGCCTTGGCTTGGTAGCTTTTTGCCTGCCAAATGAGAAAGGTAACACCTAGTGCCAGTAAGAAGCATTAGCACATATTCCTTCAATGCCTACTACTGCAAGAGTGCTAAGTATTAGAAGTGAAGCACATCTTAGCACACAAAGATGTGCAGGCTAAATAGCTGAACCAGTGCCCACACTGGGATGATTACTGTTTCTGAAGAAACTGAATATAGCCTTAAGCCATAATAGAAAATAAGTCCACTATGGACATATAAAGAGCAGCACAAATAAATGGCAATACACACTTTTTGGAAAATTAAATGAAACTTTCTCTATTTCAGTATAAAGTAATTCAGTCAGTCATATTTTCCTTTTGCATGAATTACTGAATACAAAATGCAAGAGGAAATTCCTTAATTTTTTTTTTTATTATTTTTATCTCAACACATTTTAGCAGGAACTTAGTGCGAATGCCTCTACGAACACCTGTGAACACATTGTCATGATGCAATGCACCAGTCCTTAGGGAAAAGTGATGCACAATCATGAGGCTTCTATATTACTTAAGCAATATCACACCTATGCAGTGTGTTTACCCCAGTGCTGTCCAGTTCCGATATCCTGGGTGTTCCCACTCCGCTATTGGATGGCTTTGCTGCAGGGGTAGATTACTGTATTACATCCTGATTGCCATAACCCAGAGGTGGGGGCTGTGTCAGTTCTATGTACCTTCTGTACACTGAAACAGGGTGAAATCCAGACCAGTAAAAGTGACAGACATGCAGTAAATTTAAAAAACAACCAACCAACCAAAAAAAAAAAACCAACAAAAACCACAACCAAAAACCCCCCAAAAAACAGGCCAGGACACGGTTGGCTTTCCAGGCTGAAACTGCATATTGCTGGTTCATATCCAGCCTCTCATTCACCAGCACCTCCAAGTCCTTCTTGGCAGGGCTGCTCTCAATCCCTTTATTCCCCAGCCTGCACTGATACCAGGGGTTGTCCCGACCAGGTGCAGCACCTTGCACTTGGTCTTCATGAGATTATCAATGGGTCCACTTCTAGAGCTTGTCCAAGTCCTGGATCACATCCTGTCCTTCAGGTGTGTTAACAACACAACTCACCTTGGTGCCATCTACAAACTTGCTGAGGGTGCACTTGATTCCACTATATGTGTCATTGATGAAGACACTAAACAGTACTAGTCCCAGTACAGATACCCAAGGGACACCACTTGTCACTGATGTCCATAAGGACATTAAGCAATTGACCACTATCTTCTGGATGATCCTGTGGTCTATTCCTCATCCACTGAGCAGTCCACCCACCAAATCAATCTCTCTCCAATTTAGAGCAAAGGATGATGTGGGGGACTGTAAAAGACCTTAGAGAAGTCTAGATAGATGACATTCCCTTGTCCACTGGTGTAATCACTTCATTCTAGAAGGCCATTAGTATAGTCAGGCGGTACTTATGCTTGGTGAAGCCATGATGACTGTTTCAAATCACCTCCCTGTCCACCCTGTAGCTTAAACTTCTAGGAGAATTTGTTCCATGATTTTCTCAGGCACAAAGGTGAGGCCAACAGGTCAGTCATTCCTAGGGTCCTTTTTTCTGCTCTTTGTTAAAATGGGTGCAATGTTTCCTTTTTTCCAAACACCAGGGACTTCACCTGACTGACCTGGGTTTTGAAATACTACAAAGATCTTTTCCCAGTTAACACACATTTACATTTAGCGTGTGCTTGTGTGAACCAAGGAGCCTTGAGTCCTAGCAGTGATACTGAGATATCTCGTAACTGAGGCAGGTAGACAGAGCTTTCTGGAACCTCATAGAGAGAGTGAGATGAGAGTGGTGCCGTGGCTGAAATGAACATCTGAGTCATTCTGGAAACTGAAGAAGAAACCGGTTTAAACAACTGATCAGATTTTCTACATGAATCTTTACTGCTCCCTTCAAAAAAATCCGAATAGCCAAAAAACCCCAATCTGGTTGATGACGATTACCTTTGCTCATTTGTATTTACTGCATGTGTGAATTTGCCTTTGCACCCAGCTTGCTGCCAAAACTTCAGGCACTGGCATAGTCTGACCTTACTGTCTATGCTCTGCCCTGTGGCTTTGCATATACTCGGGGAAGTCCAGCTAAGCCACAATGTGCTAGACCCTACAGAGCCTGCTTGGTAGCACTGATGTGGCCATGCATCATCCAGGCTCCCTGTACACAAATAACTTAGGTATTCTTTTCTTAACACTTGGGGAAACTTCCAGCTAGAAGAAAACACAGAAAAACTTACCTTGCTCCTCTAGTGGTTGCTTCTGGCATGTGGCTTTTAGGCATGTGTGAAACTATATGGTGGAGATTGTGTATGGAAAGCAGGGGAGCATTTAAATGCACAGAATCATCTAAATATAATCTTTTAAATCTAAATGTCTTTTTTTATGCATCAGAAAATTAACTGGTTGTTTTTTTCCACAATTCTTATTTCACTTTTAAGAAAGGGAATAAATCACCATCAACCTGATATGATTCCTTAATACCTTAAGTCCTTAATACCTGAGCTATACTGCATAATCTTTTTAAAAAGACTGATCCTTCAGGACACTGTGGGTCTTGCTCAGGCTCCCGTGTCAGTGTGAAGTTTACCACTGCCTTATTTACAGTGACATCTATCGGCAAAAGCAATCTGCAAAGGGCCTCTTCATATTAGGAGGTTTTTTCAGTGTTTGTTTTCCTATCTTTGGCATTTTTCTTTATCTTCTTCACGTTGCACCACTGAGTTGTTCACAGTCAGTTTGACATCTTAGATTACTCAATATAGCTTAGCAGGTTATCATCTTTTCAAACCCAATATTCCTGTTCTCAGTCAATCATCCATCTATTTCCAGACTATATGTCAAAACAGGTGAAGATTTTATGTCATCAGCACAATTTACAAGTGCATGTAAGAGTTTTGGCCATCTCCAATATCCAGTAGACACAGCTTCTGCTTGAGGCAGCATCATCTCAACATCGCACACACTATTGAATGGAGCTATCACTGACATCATCCACATACTGAAGCAAAAGCCTCTCTGGGCAGAGGACTTTGCAGACTCCAGAAGGCTGCTGGACTCCCATGTCAGTTCAGTTCCACAGAACTCAACAGAATCCGCTGTGATCTGGAGTCATCCTCCAGCTCTTCCTGTATATTCTCATGTATGTGTGTATATATACACACCCATAACGTGTAGTATATCCTGTATCTACTGATAAACATATCTACAGAGAGAATATGGTTTTGTATAGTTGCTAAAAATTCTAAAAACAATATGTAGGAACATTAATTACATTAATGTCATGAGACTGTGAGTACAGAAAGGATTTTCTCAGGATAGGTGCTGAAAATACTAATACACAACATGTTACAACTACTGAAATAATGTGCTTTTATTTTGTCATATATAGTTATTGCTGTCTATGAGGCAATTCAAAACTAATTCAAACAGATTTGCTGCAGCAGACACTGGTCAAGTGCTTTGCTCTGGGGTTTGCTGATGGTTTTGTTCTTCTCATGAAGGTCCCCTTAACCAGTCAGGAAGATGAGCTAAACTGTGTTGAGAGATTCAAGGTTTCTTTGGGGCATTGGGCCAACAGGCTAGCAGACATTTTTAATAGACTTCAATGCATTATTGAAAAGCATGGTACCATGACTTCTGTTTGTTACAACAGTAAGATATTGCTCTTATTTGTAACTGGATTTGCAGTGAAATAGGTAACAGATACTATTTAAATCTTCAGTTGTTGAATTGCCTCTGCCATCTTCAGATCTGGGGACACAGCATTCTTTCATTCATACATAACTACCCATGAGAATTTTAAAACAATTTGGGAATATAAGTTTGAATGCTGAGATTTTTAGTGATTTCCAGGTAAATGGTTTATTCATGAAATCATAAACTACAAACACAGTTGAAGTTCAAACAGGACAAAAGGAAAACAGAAATCAAGAACAAACTCTGAAAAATACCAAGAATGATTGGGTTAATTTTTTTTCCTCAAAATCACCAAAGTGCTGTTAAAAAAAATAACATTATCAAGACCACATTTCTGTCCGGTGTTCATACAACTGTAGAAAAGAACTTGAATAAAATGTTGACATTTAAACAGCTGATGCTTTATTCAAAATATTTTCAAATCAGAGACAGAAATAAAATTAAATGAGATCTTCACAAAAATATGTATTTCATCTACCTGTTGCAAGTATCCTGTATGACTTACATCTGAAAAATTAAACTGTCAGGAGTACCTAAACATTATTCAAATTTATCTACCCAAGTATGTGGGTGAAATTTGACAAAACAGAAACAGACACAGGACTTGACTGTGCAGCACATCAGTTCTGTTGAGCAGATCTTTATTTTCACGTGACAATTTAGTACTCTCTTGTCAGAGACATTCCCTGTCCTCAAATTGTCTTCCAGAGAAGAGACAGATCACTCATGCAAATGTTTCACCACAGCAAAAACTTGTACTTGGCATGAATGATGGAGAGGTTGACAGAAATAGAAAACAAAACATGACTTCAGGAAGACTTTTGTTTAAGTGTTTCAGCATTATATCCTGTCTCACAAAGACAGCAGACACACTGAAAAGGCCATCTGTATAAAAGGTATAGAAATAACACTATCTAAGAGCTTAATTCACAGACCAAACCTCTCTTAGGCTTGATCTGTAGAAACAAATAATAGCAAGACATTATATCAAAACCTAGCAGGCTATCTCTATGTGCAGAACATTGGTGGAAATACAACACTACAGTATTTTTGTAGGATGTCTTGTAAGTTAAGGTTTTTATTCTAAGTCCTAAAGAGATGCCAGGGAAGAAAATGCAAAGAAAAAATGAGGAAAGGCAAGCAATTGCAATGAAAAAATTAAACAAACTCTTTGTTTCACATCTATAGCTAGAAAGCAAGATCAGACTGTGGGGGGTGAACAACAAAATGTAACGGGTCAGAAGTTAGATTTAGTCTTTCAAGCAGCAAAGTGGTAAGGGAGTTTGTCACCATGCTTTCTTGACCGAGTTAATAAATAAAGGAAAGAAATTGTATCTCTAGAGCAAGATCCCTCTAGCAGTCATATCTTCATGTTAAGGTTACAACCTTAGGGTACTCCAAATATCTCAATTATTTGCAGCTTTCAATAATTGAAGGCTAGGCAATATTTATCTCTAGTAATCTGCTCCTTGCCTATTTGAAGTTACAAGAATCTAAATCCAAAATCTCTTTTTATTTTTATAAAAACTGTGTAACATATATAGTTATGTTATTTTATTCATGTCATATTCCACTTCTATCTTTCTGTGAAGTTATTTTGAAATTGATTAATTTTTTTTTAACCTCAAATTGATTACTTGAATTCTTTTAGGTCCTAGTTGATGTCTGGAAGGCCACTGAAGTCCTGTTTGCTGAAGCAACAGAGACAAATCTCTAAAGCAGCAGAGAAAGCAGAGGTATGTAGCTAAGGGGTTTATGGCAGCAAAGAGCTGTCTGCCATATCTCCAGCCCACTGTACTCCAGAAGGAAAGATAGGCTTGTTCTTTGACATAAAGAAAATTATCAGCTGATGTTAAACACGTGCAACATTAGAAACATCACGAGCATGACTGGCAAAGGCTATGAGCACAGCAGACCACACTCTTTCCCTTCTGTGCCAAAAACAGTAGAGCTGACCCCAGGGCTCTACTGTGCTTTATTTAATTCTGAGGATATGGGTGATCAACCATCCGGAAGTACACAATTCTTGACAGCTACTATTTTCAGCAAATACACTCGATGTTTTTTGGTCACTGAGCATTTAATTCTTCATAGTATAAAGGCTTGAAGTGTGTCAGAGGGTTAAGAGCTGATCAAAGAGACCTGCAGCTGCATGGGATGATGAGGGCATATTTCAGCCTTGTTTTCTGTAGAGTCATCTTAGTACAACATGGAGTTCATACTTGAGATTTAATTCACCAGGAGCACATTGAATAGTCTCCTTGAGACTCAGTGCAGCTTGGACATAGAGGAAATTAGTGACTGAGGATGCAACCAAGTGCTCAGACCTGAGCCTTCTCTGTAAAACTTTAAGCTTTTCAATAGAAAATTGTGATGGGTTGTTTTTGTAGGCCTTCCTTGGTAACCAGGGTCAAAACCTAGGAAGTATTCCATCCCATCTCTTTACGTAATCAGGTGTATATAAGGTGAAGGGGGAGGTGTTCTCGCTCTCTTTTTTTGGCTCTTTTTTCCTCCTCGGGTTAGCTCGGTGACAGACTCTCGGTGTTTAGGCCTGGCTTATCTGTGTTAGGCGAGGCCTACTCCAAGGGCTGATTGTCTGGGCTGGCGGCGGAGGTTAAGAATCTGCTTTTCCTAAGGAAAGTAGTGAGTTTACTATTGTATTTGTTACTTACTGAGTTAATTTCTGAGTTTAGATTGTATATATTTGTTTGTCTCCTTTCCCTTTTTGTCTCTCTCTCCCCTTTCCCTTCCCCTTGTCCCTTATTGGCATTGTTTGGGGGTCCATGTCTCATTGTACATAGTATATAAATTTAATATATGTAAATATATATACATTTCTACAATTTTCTCTTGCTGCTTTTTGCCGTTTCAGGAGAGGGAGGGGGAATCTTTCCTGTGAGGTTTGGCTTTTGGCAGAGAGCCAGCTCAAACTTTCACAAAAATACAAGACATATTCATAAAATCAATTTTTTATTTTGATAAAGTCCTTATACATATCAAAGCACTGGATCAAGTCCACTGTTTTCAGTATGCAAGAAACATATAAAACTTTGGTTTACGAGATGAAGCAGTAGCCTTACTGCTTTGTCTTCTGAGGCAAACAGACTTTGTATCCTTCCTGCAATTTGTAAACATTTTGTTCACATTCTGCAGCTACTTACATGACAGGGAAACATACCAAATCCAACACTAAGTCTAAAAAAAGGTGTGAAAACATACAACACACTCTCACTTTCTCCATGCACACTTTTTTGACACGTCCTTTCAGAACAACTATCCTGAGGTCTTTTTAGCTGCATACTTCTCCCTATACCAGAAAACAAAAAATGCCTGCAGGGTTTTCCCCTTTGGTTAATACTTTTACCTGCTGCTGCTGCTAAATGCCTTTTATTTCCCTAGTTGTCTATTTGTGCTCCTTCCTTCAGAAAACACTCAAAAGGCATTGGGAGGCCTTGCAGCATATAATAGTTATATTCTGGGGAGAAGAAAACAAACAAGTCCACCTATCTTAAAGTAAACTAAAGTAAACTACCTATATCTCTATGTCTAATTTATTGTTACAAGACAGCATACAAAGTCAATCCTGATTGTGATTTTCCTCATGTTTGTCCATCTAAGATCAAAAGACCCATTGAGGTAAAAGGCAGAGCTTATAAAACCTTTAAAAAATGAATTCATGGAAGATGAGTTGGTCAGAAGTACTTCACAGATTGATGGTAGTTGCTGCCCATGAAGCCTCTAGATGCCTCTTCCAGGTACCACTGGTGTTCACTATGTAGTTCTCACAGTTTGAGAATAAATCTAATTCTATTCTAAGCTATATCCTATGGCAAGTTCATTAAAGATAATAAAAATAAATTTGGCATAAAACAATTCTATTCAGATAACAAAAGCTTCTGAGAGAAACACAGGCTCAAGCCAGTTCATAAAGACAGACATTTCAACATATTGCTATTGAGGGCTGAGGTTTTTATTAGATACTGACTTGTTTCTAATTTCCTTGGCTTACTCTGAATGTTCTCTTTGGTTTTGGAATATAAGTGCAACCACTGAAGTTCAGCTATGATAGCAGAACATCATCCAGTACCTTGAGATATTACATACCTGAGTAGTGCTGTGCTCCAGTGCATGGTGTGAGGTGTGCACCGTGTGGTTCGCACTGCAGCATCCAATGTGTCTAGTATGAAACAGTCTGGAGCAACAGCTACCCCTGCCTCCTGACTTTAAGTGGTAAAAGTCTAATGCTACATAGATAGAGTGTTATGGTCCCTTATTGTTCCCCAAATGCAACAGACTGGATTTAGGCACAAACAGTTACCTCACAGTTTTAAGGTTTCAGGACAATTTC
Source organism: Scytalopus superciliaris (assembly GCA_013400415.1). Taxonomy (NCBI): domain Eukaryota; kingdom Metazoa; phylum Chordata; class Aves; order Passeriformes; family Rhinocryptidae; genus Scytalopus; species Scytalopus superciliaris. The sequence continues at coordinate 228,868 of VXBX01006186.1, forward strand.
ATCACTATACATTGTGAAATTCAGGAATACCTAATCCAGCTGGCATGATCATGCAATATACAAAATTCTTACTATTTGCTTTTAAAAAGAACATCAATCAGTACATGATTCCCGCTACGAAGCAGCCAGAATATCAGGATCATATAAATACCTGTCTTACTTAAATGCTGTTAGTCATTACTGCTTTTTGTAGAAAAGTGAAATTATATCATCCTTGAAATATTTTTTCCTTGAGAATTACATTGTGAAGTCTTATACAGAACCTAAATGTTATGTTAGAGACCAGAAGATTAAACTGAGAACATCCTATATGACCAATAATATCAGGGATCCTGTTCAGTAATTTTGTGGCAAATTCTGGGCAACTCCTTCACCACATCCAACCCTTATGATCAGCTGACCTCTGTGCTCCCAAACCAATGCACTCAAACACAGTCAGACCTGTTAACATCAATGAACATGCAACAGCTCAGGACATACATTCTGTGGGAAATGACTGCATGATAACCAGTAATAAAACAACACCAATTTGTTACAACAATTCATGAAAAAAATTAAAAATCACAAAGTATATTAACTATTAAAATTAATTCATCCTTTGGTTTCAGAGGGAGACTACTCTGGCTTTACTCCTTTAATTCCTTCTGACTTCTCGTCCTCTTAGAGGCTGGGGAGGCCGATAGTTTCTCAGCAAGCAGCAGGCAACCTCATCCTCAGCAGTGCTCAGGAGGCTGCGGAATTTGGCCAGCTGTGACCAAAAGAGACATAAGGTTCAGCAGAAAATCCTCACGTTGATATCAGTGAAAAAGCATGGAGTAAATATTAAAGGTAATTGTCACTTTTTTTCCACTCAGAACAGAACTGTGTTTTATTAAGGCATGTGGGGAATGGCAATTTCACCATTTCTGTCCTTGTAAATGAAAAAGCATGGCTACAGAAAATCTCCCAAAATACATGGAAGCATGAAACTGTGCCATAGGGATTACTTGCTTCCTATATTCGTATTTTTCTTCCATAACCTGATCTAAATCAGGAGGGTTTATATTTTTTAGTTGGATTTCATAATCTGGATATTCTGGAATGTTTTTTGCCAAAAAATAGATTGTTTCTTATCATACACACATTCTGTATATATTTTCTTGCTCAAAGAGTATATTCACAATTAACCTGGAACTGTAGGTGTGGTTCTATGGAATGCTTCTGTAATTAGCACTTACTAAAATCAGGAGAGAGCCCAGGTTCTTCCCTTATGAAGACAAGGACAAGCAGTTATTCATACCTCAGCATATGCTGATCTCAGCAGAACCCCTAGCAGAGCTTCATGTCGCAACCTCAGAAAATTCGAGCCTGATTTCTGACTTGAGATTAGTATGTTGTTTAATTTCTAGTATTTCCAATATTTACTGTTTCCATATATCACCTTACTTGCCTTCTGGGTTACCAAAGGTAGGACAGCACAAATATAATTTCATTCAGGGAACTCTCTTAACATTCTGCACAAAGACTGAAGTCACCATTCCTGCTGAGTATGTGGTCTCTTCTCAGAAAAACTCTTTACACCCAATAGGATCAGCCCGCTGGGTGTCACTGTTGCAACGTTAAGACACAGAGCTTAATTTATCAAGAAATGTAAACAGGCTCTTTTATGTAATATCACAGTTTTCCTAAAACAGCCTAACATAGCCCCCAACTTATTAAAATTGTATTCTGTTTTCACAATTCTAGTAAATTCATCAAGTTTTACATATCTGAAATGCAAGAAGAAATTTATCTGCCAGACAAAAGTGCCAGAGAAGAGGTTTGAGCAGGACATGCAAATAAATCAAATGGAATTGCACAATTCCTGCGTCATCAGAACCCTTTTTTTCTGTAAGCTCCTTGTGGGTTATTTTTGATTATTAATTTTTACACTAAGCAGATTCTTTTTAAAAATGAAAAATAGCCATTACAGCAAGAAAGGCAACAAGAAGTCAGAATAAATTTGATGTACAAATTTTGCCTTTTGAAAATCTGGTACAGTCTGCAATAACATATTTTTGTGTGTCATTTACAATTTTAAGTCTTACAAAAGTAACATTTCTACAGCAGTGAAAAATCAAACAGTACCTGTTCAGAACAAACGCTTATGGGCTCTCTCAGAACAATCCAGATGACACTCTCAAGAAGAGGTGGAACAGTAAGAGAGCCAAAGTAAGTCCAGTAGTCCAGAGATTTGGGAAGCAGACAGCTAGGATCAAAGTTTGTGAACAGTGCTTTTTTACCCTGGAAAGAAAAAGGAAAAAAAGCTCTTTTTTATTCTCAGTTAAGGACATTTAGAATTTTATTTCAAAGTAAAAAAAAAAAAAAAAAATAGAAAAACAGGGAAATGTTATTTATAAGCAAGAGGCCAAGGTAAATATGCCAAAGGAGGCAGACCTTGTTCCACTACCAGGTGGGCTGGCAGCATACTGGATGATGACAGGAGGTCCTCATCAGTACAAAACATCATGTTGAGAGTCTGGCTGATTTATCTCACACAACAACAGGTTATTTCTCACCCTATACCTCAGCAAAATGGGAGGAAATCTTTCCCTCATCTCTGTTACGGCTTTTCATAAAGCATGTTCTTCCCCTGTTACTATTCTCATAGCAACACATTTGTCAGAGACTGGGTTCTGTGAGGAAATAGTCTTTTCCTCAGATCTTTTACTGTATAAAAATTACTTTTTGTCTACTTAGTTTTCAACCTAACAAGAATGCTCCTAGACTGTCTCAATCAGATATGGATAGCTATGATACTAGGGACTAGGGAACATGAAGATGAAAGGAGTAGCAGTCCGGTTTCAAAAAATAAAAAACACCACCAAAACAACAAAAGCAACTAGCAATATCAGTATTTTTTTAGAAGTACTCATTCACCTTGATTCTGATGGTGTCCAAGCGGTCAGTAATCTTCTTCAGTTGAGGATTGCATTCACCAATCTATTAGTACCAGAGACAGGGGAAATAACAAAAATAAATAATCAAAAAGCAAATGCATAATGAAACTGTTTTATATAACTACACTTGAATGACTGTGAGATCTGACTGATTTTGTGAGTATAAGCCTGTGACTACCTGTCCTGAGAAAGAGTACTGGTCATAAAGATAATCTCTTCCCTTGCTGACAGCAATTACTCTAGCTACTCTTAGTAGTTATTTCAGCTACAATTCAATCACAAACTTTTCACTACAGCTGAACAGAAACCATTGTTTTTCATGTTTAATATGCAGGATATTAAAAGTGGCAAGCTTACATCTAAAATTTAAATTGCTTAAAACATCAAAAACACTGTTCCTATGTATCCCAAGTAGAATTTGTCTGCTAAGAAGTCCTGTGACACTTTCCTTTAATCACTATAATGCAAACTGGAAAGACTGAACTACTGAAGGAGTTCTTTGCAACTGCTGCATGGAATGGCTCCCTGACTGTGCCAGCACCAGCACCTGCACCAGCTGTCCTCAGGAAGTTGTAGCAGCCACCAGAAACCACAGATTTGACCAAAGCCCTATCCTTTGCATGTATTGTGTGAATCCTCCATCTTCATCATACAGAAGTTAATGAATCTGTTGTACAAGTTAAATTTCATCTTAGAATAGCTACAGAAGGCAAAAGGGTATATAAGAATTATAAGGAAATTCTCCAGCTTCTGGAGTTTTATTATTATTACTATTATTTTCTAGAAGAAATTACAAGCTGAGAAACAAACCATGAAAGAAACATTTAAAGCAAATCAGATTGTCCCCATAAAGAAACCTGTTAGTCAAGTACAGGTTATTTGGATCCATATAGGGGCAGTGGAATTAAATTTCACATCTTGTGTTGTACTGGAGTGCAAACTAGGCAAACAAAAGAGTCTCACTGCCTTGAAAAATCTATTAATCTAATATTTTCACTCTTCAAGGAAGCACAGCTTTCCATATTGGCAGCTAAATACTATGAAGGAAATAAGTATCTTTTTAGCAATAATTACACCATCACCACTCTCTCTTTGGGCTTATAATGCAGATTTATTAGGAGGGATGAAACATTCTTTTCTTACCTTCAGAAATACAGCCATGACTGCTAATCCATCTGACTGACGAGCTGCCTCAACAAAACTGGAATACTTCTCTGCATTCCAATGGACCACATGAAGCTGAAAAGCAAAAGACACAGACAGCATCAACTCTCGCTGAACTCAAGTAGTGGCAAATGAAAACTACAATGTTCTGGGTTTGATACTCTACTTCACTCTTTCATATGCAGAGCCATTCAATGCAGGTATCTCATTAAATCGGTAAATACATAGTTCACACAAATGGCAAAAGCATTTCCAGTGGCTGGGCTTATTCAAAGTTTAACAGGAATCAGCATACCACAGTGCCTGGCAAACTGCTGTTGGGCCCCCAGATTTTGAATTGAGAAGTTAGGACAAGAAAGCCGATGGTTGTATAACTAAAGGTTTTAAATCCGTATTTAGTACAGCTGATTTTAAAAAGTGATTGAAATTCATGAGGATGTCATTAGTATTTTACTCCTCTTTTTCTTTAATCAAGCTTTCAGCAACATTAATCAGCCACACAAAAAGCTAGAAAACAGGCAGAGGAACACAAATTGAACTTGCACTGACCCCTTTTCCCTTGCTCAGTTCAAGCTAACAATCAACATTTCATTTTTGATACTTTCCAAATGTTATTTTCTATGACTACCAGTAGTTAGGCCTCTACAAGGAGCTTGGTTATCTTGCGTTTGAACATTTGCATTTCCAACAGGCATTATTCTGAAACTCTCCTGTTCTACTTGCTTAAGCAGCTTAAAGACACCACCTAGCCAGGTGGAAAAAGGCAAAGCCTGTGATCTCTACTACCATGCCACCTAAGTCCCCCCTGCTTAACCAGGTTTCCTAATTCCTGATCACAGTTCATGGTGGGAGGTCCTGGTTCCTGGGAAGTGCCAGGATGTCCCAGCCTTGAGCAACTGTCCAGCTGCCAAACTGGAGAGAGCACAAACACTCACACAGCACTTAAGTCTAAGTACTTCACAAACATTAATTACTTTCACAAATCCTCAATGGATTAGTAAATCTTATTACCCATAGTATTTAGATAGAGAGGCTCAGAAGCAGGGCATGGGATTGGCTTTTCTAAAATTGGTGGCTATCTTTTCAGACATTGAACTTTAGTCTTTAGGAGTGCTGAAAAGCAACTTCATTGAATAACTTAAAGTGGGTGAAACCCCTGAAAAAAAGTATCTTCCTTTTGGAATACAGGACTTACAAGACATGGAACTTGCTTTAAATGTTTTCCATGGTAAACAACATAGTTCATGGTTGAAATAGAGATGATTTTTACTCTAAGTCTCAATCCTCTCCGAGTTTCAATTTTTCGTATCTCTTACTTGGTCTTACTTGATGTTAATGTTTGTTAAGCACTTGGGCTCTAAAGTGCTGAAACATGACTTCCAGCAAGTAAGGAACCCCACTGCAGTACATGTATGGCCACGATGACACATATGCTGGCGCACAGCTTCAGAAATCCTTGAAGGAAAGTTGCTAGAAATATTATAAATTAAATCAGGAAGAGAACACAGTCCACTACATCTTTCTCAAGTGCATTAGTACCAGGAGCTCATAGTGTCTGCACCGCTCACTACTATAAATTCCAAGAAGCTACACTGAACAACTTTTAAACAATTACCTTTTTACATACACAAAAAGGAAACAGATACTCTCAGTCAGAATTGACTTTTATTGTGGATTTGAAAAAAAAAAAAAAAGGCAAAAAAGCCAACAAATTACAAAAAGGAAAATTCCCACAACTAGTAAAAGCCCACTCCCACTCCCTCATAGCTTTGCCCCAAAAAACCCCAAGCCAACCCTCCCAAAAAAACCCAAACCCCAAAACAAACAAAGCTGTCAAACACTTTTGGGTACACGCCCATTCTCAATGGCTTGTGACTTCTCTTTAAGGAATATATCCCGTCTTACCACCGCTCTGTCACTGCAGCTTGTGAAGAGACCTTGATCAGACCATATGTTGTCGTAAAGAATGGAGCCATGGATCACTTCTGATTCCTGGTGGGCTTAGAGGCCAAACCTTGTAGTCTTCTTTACCTGTACACTAATTCTTTCTCCAACTCAAGATGCTTTTTCTTGAAATCTTGCACATCTTCCTTTATGAAGGTGAGCACTGAAACCATTTTCATATCTCCTTCTGAGGTATTTTCTTTCGCGTGAACAATGCTCAGAAGCCTTGATCTGAATTCTGGGTTTCTTATCCCAAAGCCAAAGTGACATCTAGAGAGCTTCTTGTGGAGGGTTACCCAACCAACAGGTAACAGAAAGGTTTTTAGATTGGCTAGAAATTCAGAGATATTTTCTCCTTCCATTTGGTTTCTTAGATGGGAAACACACATATTTTTTCTCAGCTAGAAATTTGGGGTTGGTACTTAATGGTTTTAAAGCACCTCTATTAATTCTTTATATTCCATCTCACCTGGTTCCTGTGGAAAACATAAGCCTTTAAACACTGCAAATGTCACTTTTCCCCGTTAGAGTTAGAAAACTGATCTTTTTTTCCTGACCACTATCTCTTACAGCATTTCCAGCAAAATCTGCACACCACTGTGTATACATTGCATTTTTTTCTTCTGTAGTATTATGACTTTTATTTGTCCATTACCATTTACTTTTACACTTTTTACTTCTTTTTAACCCATAAAACTCTTCCTCTCTCTGAATTATCTGTTGTTAAAGATCTCAGTCTCATCAAAATACTCCACGTTACTTCCATTTGCAAAGAGAAATTGCACACCAAATACTTTTTCTTCCAGATTACTCAAATGCTCCAAAGGAGACAGAGCAGGAGCAAACGCTCCATGCCAGAGCAGATGGTGCACACCACCTCCATTGAAACACAGTACCCCATAGACAGCAGGCACCTCACAGATACTAAAGTGAGGTTCTTACAGTCATAACCATCACATTGCTATGCACCACAAAATGCAACACTCTAAGTCTTGCATAAACTTTACACTGCACAGGCCCCAAATCAAATAATTCTGTGGTTTGTCACTGAAGCTGACTTTGAAAATGTTCTCCAAGGAAGAGACAGTGAAAGACAAAATTTAGAGTAACTGTTGAACATTAAATCTTGCTCTTATCAAGCTCTTTTCTTCTGCACTGCTTTTTTAATTCTCTCCAAAGTTTTCAAAAAGGTTCTCCTTTGAGAAAGGACCAAACATGCAACACTTCAGGAAGACTGCTTTTGATAAAATGTGGGGGAGATGAAAAGCGTGAAAGAAGGGGCAACATTATTCTTACAATGGAAAAACTAGTCACAAGCTTAAAGGTACAAATGATTCCATGGAAAGCCTTACCTCTGCCGCATACTTCATCCCATCCACAGCGTGCTCAGAGCCGGCTTCATCATTGGACCCCCAGTGGAAGTGAATCTGGCGCAGCCTGTAGGTCCCACTGAGCGGCCCCCCAGTCAGCACTGGAAACCCAAGCAGAGGAAAAGGCTTCACTGTGGGAACAGGAGCTTCTACCCACATCCTCTAATCTCACACCAGACTTCAGTCTTCGGACAGTCCTCTGCTCATTCTCAAAAGCTGTCTCAGATGGCTTTCCATTTCTTGGAAGTACTACAGAAACACTTACTTGTCCAGGGCATGACTATCAAAACTGCATTTATGTGTAGATTAGCAGGTTATGGCCCACTAAAGGATATGTTGTTATCTCCAGGTTTGTCTTCAATGTGAATCACACTCAGAAAGATTCCTTATTCTCTGCAAAACAAATCATTCCACTCTCCCAGCTCTGTATCTTATCTGAGGGTTTCGGAATCAGTCTGGGATAGTTTACTGGCTCATTATAGAAATTTTAAAGGGAAATGAGGGGAGCTTTAACCAGATGGTTTTTAAATTAAGAGCAGTAGGGAGGGCAATTGTGATTTTTTTCTCTCTTCTAGGTTTAGTCCAAAACCTAAACTTTGTTAGGAACAAAATACACCAAATAAAGATGAAAGAAGAACTTCTAAATTGTCTGTCTGCTAACACAATGAAAAGGAACTGGGACTGTTTATCTGCATGGAAGAATATTCGACTTCCTTAAAGCTTCAAGTCAAAAACATGGTTTTACACAGCCTATAAACTTAGCGAACAGAGGGGATGGGGAAGTGGCACTGCGAAACCAAATTCCTTCTTACAAAGGCTGATAACTTGGAGGAAAATGATCCTAGAAATGTGTAAAGATCAGTGTTCTAACTGGCTGAGGGAAAACCAATATATAGAAATGCATCAACATTAAATATGTCTGCTGAAAAATGTAGAAAATGGCCTGATGATGTATTTGTGCCACATCATACAGTGACGGTAAAACCCTTTCATTCCAATAGTAATTAAGGAAGAAGTTAGTCAGAAGCTTTACAGGCAAATATCAGTATCTCAAATTTTGAAAAATGTTTGAAGAAGATCTAGAGACCAATTCCAAAGAATGGAGCTAATGTGGTAACAAAGAGCATATACAGACTTACAAAAGCAGCTATAGACTTGACAACCCAGTTTCAATTAGGACCAAAGTGAAGAAATAGTTCATATGGAAGTCAGTTAATAATGTACTAAAATATAATAATGTATTTAGTATCAATTAATTTGATTTTTTTTCATGAAACCAACACATGGCAGAAGTGCTTACTTCACAGAGGAGCCCCAGAAGCCAAATTTGGGCCCTAGAAAATTCAGTACTTTTTGAGCAATGACCTGAAAGAAAACAAAAACATTACTGATAAAATTTTGTCAGTGACAAATATTAGGGAAAATAGTGAATTAATCAGTTTATGGATATGGCCTGAAGAATCTAGTCCACACACAGAAGACATGGAGCATCCTGAAGGAGATTGGGGATTATATCTGTGAATTATCTGATCAACATCTGTCAGTGCTTTGCCATGACATGAACAGTATTCTTGAAGATATGGCCTGAGGAAAGCAGTAAGAGAAGGATCACACCACCACTGCTTTGGTACCATGGTAAGCCTACAGAAATACTATGTTCAGGCTCCATCACTCCATGGATGGAGTTAAGAGAGTGGAAGAGGTTCTTGGTGTATTCACATTCATTGTCTTTTTTTAAAAAAAGGGAGTTTAAAGGTTGAGTTGATATAACTCACATCAGGAATAAACTGTGACTTTGATTTTTTTTAACTGTGAGGGTAATTAACAATTATAACAACTTACCAAAGGCTGTGGTAGGTTCATCATCGCTGGAAAATTTGAAATCAAGACTGTATGTTTTTCTAAGAGATGTGCTTTAGTTCACCAGTGCCTACTAGACTTGAAGCAGAGATTAATTCTGGGAAGTTCCGTTGCATCTGACACACACGAGGTCAGATCGATCACTGACGGTCAGCTGGTGGCTTTCAGGCAACATCCAATGTTGCTTTTATTGATAGAGAATTTAAAATTTAAGACTGTCCAGGAAACCAAAGCACGATGGTGTCTCCATCTATTTCTCTCCCTGCTGACACTATAAGCTAACAAGTCCTCAGGACTAATGGACAGGGTGACCAAACATTAGTTCCCCTCTGGCCTTGACCCTTGTGAAAGCATCATGTGGGCTTGGATGCTCAGCGAAGCCTCACGCAGGCACAAGATGATTTTATTGCTTGAAGATTCTGTGCTCCTACAGTTTCAAGAGGAGGCATGCTGGCTTGCCCAACATCTAAGAGAAGGCTTTAGAGATGAAGGTACTAACATTAAAAAGACTATGCTAAACCAGAGAACTTCTAAATAAGAACTATTGCTTGCAAAAAGGGAAGCTACATACATCCTGGTAAAGACTGGGACCATAACACTGTTCAGAGAAGAAAAGGGATCGCTTGGGATATATTTCACTTGTTCTGTATTGGCTCTTTCCTGACACAAGAAGTCCAAGTATGGGTTGTAAAAAGGGGAAAAACATATAACCAAACCTGCAGCTAAATTCAGATAAGAGATTTGAGCGATTCAGTTGGAATGAACCTGTAATGAGACACAAAGGATTCATCTGCAGTGAGAGAGAGAGAGAGAGCAGCATCTGAAAAATTGTACACAACACTGTTCACACAGGGTGGCTGGCACTACCTAGGTGGCTGGGGTGGATCAAACCAGCCCTGGAATAGGGAATCCCAGCACTTCCTCAGAAACACAACCTTGAACTTGTGTTCAAGCATGTTCCCACATTGTACCATGCTGAAAGACAGGGAAAAAAGGAATTTCTCATCTGGAGGAGCAAAGCCTTATTGTTCATGAGGAGTTCATACCCAGTAGTGGGATGTGTCCAGGCTCTATGTACTCTCTTTAGGAAATGGTGGAGGAAGACACAGTGCAACAGGAAAGGAACAAACCTGATTTGTTGACGGTGTCATCAAACTCCACATTGGTGGAATGCCCGTTGTTAAGGATGATTTTAGCAGAAGCTGGATCATAATTGGGATTTAGAGGACGGAGGGAGGGATCATACTTGGTTTCCTCAGTTTTGATGTCGATGGGTGACTGACGGTCTCCATTAGCGACGGGAAAAACCTCCTTCCAGTGGGCAGGCCCTGCAACGCATTGGAGGAAAAGTCTAAATTGATGACAGCACCCTCATTCTTATGAAAGAAAACTGTGCTTGAATTGGTCTCATTTGCATCTTTTAAATCCAAAAGAGATGCATCAGGAAAACACAGATCAAAATACTCAGCTACTTTTGCTGCATAACACTGCAACAACAGCTCTCAGGACTGCTTCATGTATCTTGCATGTACTTTTGAACAAGGCTGCATACAGTATGTAGCTACTAAATTATTCACAGTTAAGACTCAACTATGCACAAGACATATACAATAAATGCTCATTCAAATTAAGCATCCTGCATCCAGCAGGCACACCACGTAAGAAAACTTCACTGATGAGATGTGTGAGTTATCTGTTGCTACCTACTAAACATTAGAGAGTTCTCAATAAGAATATATATTCCATTTTTTTGACCATACCTGGATAAAGAGGCCAAAGAAGAAAATATGAACACTAAGTTACTTGGGGAATATATTCTGTAAGGTAAAGATAGAAAATAAGGTTTAGGATGGAAAAGAGGTTACAGTAAGGGGAAAGAGGAAAGGAAAAAGAGGAAGGGGAAAAGGGAAAGTCTGCAGTGCAAAGCATCATTCAGTGTTAAGAAATGCATAGCACTTGTTTTTCCTCCAGGCTTATAAGTAAGAAGCATAATAAATCAGCTAAGAGAGACTAGATATAAGAAAACATGAGAATATGAGAATGAGAACCTGGTCTTATAAAATATGCATCACTAGAAATCTCCATAACTCCCCATAGTGAAGATAAGTGATCTCAGTGCAAAAATTAGACTGTTGGTTTGGGTCTTTCTGGATAACTTAGCACTTATATAAACATTGACAAAAAAGGATTAAAATGTATGACACCATGATCAATAGCCTAGCATCAAAAATTGTTAGATACTTTTCTTTCCTTGACTTCAATAGAAGTAAACATGGCTGAGAAACTCACGGGTGCTAAAAGCGCCCCAGCAGTAAATCAGGGAGGGGACACGCCGCCAGCGCCGGAGGGCAGCAGCTTGCACAGCCACCTGGGCAGGGACTGATTCTCCTCTGAGCAGCACCGAAAAATGAAAGAGGGGAGGAGAACTTGTAAAGAACAGCCTAAGACCTAAGTCTCGGGCAGAACAAAGGCAAGGGCCTTCAGTATTGAATTTGTCAAAATGTCTTTTTGTTAATAACTTCCTTAACTAAACTCAATAAGGAAATTGCTTCTAAGGCAGAAGATAAAAATCGTACTGGTTTGAAATATGAAACTGTTTAAACTTAATTCTTCTCACTTCACAAATGGTAATGAAAGCTATGCAATATTTTAATTACATACCGTTTAGCAAATATTTAATTGTGTTTAGATTCCAGTATCCTGTAGTTAGATATGCAATGTGAAATTTTATTCATAAGAAGCACCACTCCATCATTTATACCTAACCACTGTGATATGGGATGTTTATGAAAAGCTTATTGCTACTTAATTTTAATGTTTCCAATATTCCTTAACTGAGAACAGGCAAAATATATTTATGTGCTTAACTACTTCATCCTATTGGTCCATCTCCAAAATAACTATAGTTATTGTACATTAAATAATATGAAAGATTTGCATTCAGAAATAATACAGAAGTGTCTAAGAGAGGGCCCAAGGCTGTGATTCCATCATTAGCTAATTATTTAACAGTAAGCTTCAGTTCTAAAAAGACATTTTAGTTGTTTTTGAACTTGTTCTTGGCTCAGATGATTGAAACATTGTTCTGCTACGGTGATTAAACTTCTATCAGTAAAAAAGACTACCAGAAATCTGACCTTTCAAAATATATATCAAGAAACTTAATCTCATTTTGTACCAGTAGGTCATACCGAGCAGTATTCCTTACTAGATAACCTATTAGCAATCTAATATAAGTATCATACTCTTGCCACTCAAGGAAAATTGTGACTCAATTCGTTACTACCCTACTCCAGTGCAAAATTTGTGTATGACTATTGGAAAAGAGTCATTACCGTTGGAAGAGATGATCAAATGCACATCATACAATCAGATTTAAGGGATCACCAAGGGGAAAAATTTCTTCTGCCTCCATATTAACACAATGTACACTTCAGTTTTCTAAATATGTACTTTAAGACATATCCAAGGATGTATAACTCACTTAGTCACCTCCCTTCTTTTTTTATTTACTGAAGAAAACTGATTAATACACCAATTTTTGAAAGTATGGAATTCCCTGCTGTTGGGAAAGTGTTCTGTTGCTAGAGGTGATTATCTAGGAGCTCTTAACAATCAAAGCCATTGTGACCAAGATTTATGACAAAAAATCAAACCATCTGCTCTGAAGATTTCATGCCTTTATTTTGGACACAGCATTACCAAATGTGATACACACCTCTGACACTTTTAGGTCAGATTATCACTTCATATACCACTCCCCAGCACTGCACACATCCAGTTTGTCAAACAAGTCTCACAATTAAGGCATTTAGGAGTTTGCCAGGAAATAGAACTCACTGTAGCACCTAGCACTGTTGTGGTTTTATCCAGCTGCCCAACTAACTTGAGACAAACTTGAGACTAACTTGAGACAAACACAGTGAAGACACTGCAAGACACAGCTGAGTTCCAGTGAGCCCCTACACATGCATAAATAGAGCATGTACAGGGTAAAAAGTGTTTTGTTGATTTTTCTGGGGACAATTTGCATTACATATAGAAAGTTCATTATTTTAGTATGGCCTGACCTTGACAGGATCACATCCTCATTTATTGCTAAAGATAATCCATTGCTCAGTTTATCAGGCACAGAATGTTTCAATTTATAAAGTTAGGTTTGCAAGTAATTTAGTTGCATTTTAGGTTACAATAAGATTAGCTCAAATGAAAGCAATTAAAAATAATAATGGTCAAAATAAAGTGCCTTCTTTTAAAGTAGATATCAAAATTATGTATATGGAGTTACAGCTGGACTCAACTATCTTAAAGGTCTTTTCCTGCCTAAATGATTCTATGACTCCATGAATTTATATTCCTGTTATTTATAAAATGCCTCAGTGTTACAGTAGTAACTACATCAAGAGAAGTTTTTGCAGTAAAAGACAATACATGCATTTTCCATATATTTCATTAAACAAACAGTAAACAGAAAGCAATTGATTTCCCACTGTGGTTCCTTCCAACCTTACTCATTCTGTAATTTGTTTTTCAACTAAGGCAGTTACCCAGTAAACTAAAAGGACAGTTTCTGTGAAGGGGCGAGAACATTCCCCTCTTGACGAACCTCGAGCAGCAGTGAAAAGCATGCATGATACCACACTGAAGCCAGTTTTCAAGATTTCAATATTGTGCCTCTAGATAAGAATAGTCAAAATTGTGAGGTAAGAAAAGTGGTAAGAAAGCAAAGGTCAAAGTTTTCACAGAAATAAAATAATGCCTCCTTGCATCCAAGCAACTTAGAAGGTCTGCAATAGGTTTGCATGGCAAGCTACTGGTAGCAGGGAGGCTACGAGGGTGTCTTCTGTGAGAAGCTGCCAGAAGCTTCCCAGTGGGGAACTCATGCTGGAAGAGTTTGTGAAGAACTGCAGCCTGTGGGAAGAACTCACATTGGAAAAGTTCACGGAGGGCTGTCTCCCCATGGGACCCCACACTGGGGCAGGAGAAAAGTGTGAGGAGTCCTCCGACTGAGGGGGAAGGAGAGACAGAGACAACATGTGATGAACTTGCTACAGCCCCCATTCCAGGTCCCCTGCAACTGCTGGGGTGGAGAACATAGGGAAAACCAGGAGTGAAGTTGAGGCTGGGATAAAGGGAGGTGTTTTAAAGATTTCATTTTATTTTCTCATTATGCTACTTATTTGATAGGCAACGAATAAAGTTGTCCTAAGTTGAGTCTGTTCTGTCTGGCACGGTAAGTGGTGAGTGACCTCTCCTTATCTCAACCTTTTCAGTCTATTTCCACTCCTCTGCCCAGCTGAGGAGTGCAGAGACAGGGCTGCTTTGCTGGGCAATCGCCAAAACTCTCAATTCTGTCTATAACAGTGAGCTCATGTCCTTATACATAGACAGACCATATATGCAGACACGTATGTGTGTATGTGCCATATTTGACAGTTTATGCATGCAATGATTTATTTGCAGCTGCTGCAAGTAACGAATGCAGAACTCAGAGTGAACACAGATGTCTTTTCAACTCTTCAGGCAGTCAACTATACATATAACTGCCCCAGATTTAATTAATTTTACTTTGTTTCTGCCTCATGAATTGCAAAAGATAATCTTAGTTTCAGGGAAACTATTTTCAGGGCCATGAAGGGCAACAACATATTTCAAGAATCAGAGCAATTTCCTTCATCTGCTACTAAGTCAAACATGAAACAAGCAAAACTAATAACATAAATGCATAAAAAGAGAAAAAGCTAAGAAATAAAACTGATGCTGGGGAAGAGAAGTGAAGTGTTAGATATCTGTGCCTCTCTCCTTTAGTCTCCTTTGAGAAGCGGGGAGAAGAGGATGGACTAATGAGGAACTACCCACCCCACAGCTGCTGGGGGCTCCAAGAAAGAAGAAAGGCAAATTCCACCTCAGCCAGTAAACAGTTTTATAGGAAAAATGGGGCCTCAAGCAAGGTCCAGGGCCACCCCAATAGAAACTCTGGTGGCCTCCCCTTACTAGAAGTTGAGAATAGCAAACAAGGAGAGAGAGGATAAGGGAGGGAAAGTGGGCTTCTTATCTGGACAGTGCAGGTGAAGCTCACAGCTTGGAAACATGGAGAAACAAATCTGAAAAACAAGACCCACTTACGTCTTCAGGGGAGGGGTAGAGTAGACTGCACAACAGCAGATAACACACCTAATCATTTCATCATCGCTGTGAGCCACCACCACCCTGTTTTTCAGGAAAAGTACATCATCCAGAAGAGATGGAACAAGACGGCCAGAAAGGAAAGGTAATACTTGCACAAACAGCATACCAAAGTTTAAGCAATAATATACACAAAGCATATTCTTACAGGCATTAGTATATGCAAATATATAGCTGTCTCCTTTTACTGTCATGGTGTTTTATTTCTCTGTGTACAGACAATATAAGTTATTCCATGCATTTTATCAGAGCTGAGCCTCCAATTTACAAAAGCACTTTCATTTCTACTTGCATGACTTGTGGGACCGTCTGCACACAGGAGCAGCGTTTGCATGACTTAAAATGCAAAACAGAGCAAAGTCTTTAAGGCTGCTGATGAGCACATCCTGGGACTTCAAAGACCGACAAGACTAAGGAAACCATGGAACAACTAAAATCCAAAGGCATCTCCTCTTAGATGCATAGTTACACATTTAAATGACCGATTCTAATAACTAGGCTTTCCCACCGTCTAACAGAAGCAGAACACAGCTAGAATCAGAAAGGCACTGCCCATACAGCATCTCCGATCAGTGTGACTGTCTAAGTACTCGATATGCACACGCAACTGTTCAGCCACACGAGCAAACGAAATCCCGACCGGGAACGCGACAGACCCGACTCGGAGCCAAGCCCCGGTCCGGCTCTGCAGGCGACGCCTCCCGCACGGACACCTCTTTCAGCCGCCAGCCTTGCAGAATGCCGAGACATTCAGCTGCCTCTCAGGCTGCAAAGCCTGGACAGCATTCCAGCTCTCCCGGCTCTCCCGCGGGCGGGGCTGCCGAGGGGAGCAGCGGGAGATCCCCGAGGGGACCCCCGGGAGGCGCCGCAGCCGCCCCGGCCCCCCGCCNTGCCAGCTCTCCAGGGCCCGCTCCAGCAGCGGGAACGGTGCTCCCTCTCCGCCAGCCCCGGCCCGCCACAGCCCGAGCTGTGCGGCAAGGAAGGATGGGGAAGCGTGTCCATTCCTGGGGCCGCTCCCGCCCCTCCCGAAAGTAAAGCGAAGTGTTGCATCTCCTCCCGCCTTACTCTCAGGGAAGAGAACCCAATTCCCTTTGGAATCGGCCATAGGAAGATCTTCCCAGGAGGGGGCCGGGAAACAGGAGGGTGTCCCACAACCCACTGGGAATTTATTCTTTTATCCACAGACGTGGGCACGTCCTTGGGGCAACACGGCCCTTTGGACTCGGCGGCAGCGCGGCAGGGAGCGCCCAGCCTTTCCGTGCCGGGAAAGCTGGCTGCGAGAGCCTGGGAGCGGCAGGAGGGCACGGGACAGGGAATGGGCAGGGAAGGGACAGTTAAGGGACAAGGAACGGGTAAGGCAGGGATAGGGGAAGGGACAGTTAAGGGACAGGGAATGGGCAGGGAAGGGATAAGGAATGGGCAGGGAAGGGGCGGGGCAGGGCAGGGAATGGGCAGGGAAGGGATAGGGAATGGGCAGGGAAGGGACAGTTAAGGGACAGGGAAGGGATAGGGAATGGGCAGGAAAGGGACAGTTAAGGGCCAGGGAATGGGCAGGGAAGGGGCCCCCCGGGCGCTGTCCCCGGCCCAGCACCGCCCCCTGGCGGCCGCGCACGGCGCCGCCCCCCATTGCAGCGCGGGGAGGGACCGGCGGCGNGCCGCGGCGGGGCCGCCAAGGCCGGCAGCGTGTTCAGCATCGCCCGCAGCGGCGCCCTCAGGGCCAAGGCCAAGGGCAAGGCGAGGCCCGTCACCTCCGCGCTGAGGCAGGTGAGTGGCGCTGCCGCCCCGCGGGCCCCGTCCCGCCGCGGGGGTTCCCGCTGTGAGGCCTCGCCGCGGCCGGGGCGCGCTCGGGAATGATTGAATCGGGCTGGCTTAGGGACAGTGCGCCGCTTGCACCCTAACATCAGGCTTATATGTGCGTGTCATCCATCACCTGCCGAAAGAGAAGCGCGAGAAGGTTATTACATTGATAGGCGGTCGCTTGGGATGTGTCTGACGGCATCTCAGCGTGTCCGGCGGAAGGCAGTGCTGAAGGGACCATCAGCAGTTCACGGCCTTCACTTTCAGCAGCAGCTCGTCCGGCTCTGTGCCATCATGTTGGCAAGCCCAGCCCCCTTTGCCAGGCTCTGGGCTCTGTTCCCACAGCTCTCCTGGATGCTGGCTTGGGAACTCATCACCTCTTAGGTATTTCAACTCGCTAAATCAGCAGCAAAGGCAGTTAAAAATGCGTTTTGGATTTTTATGGGCTGCGTTGGTGAGTTGAACAAGCCTATTTATGAACACAAGGAGAAACATTTTGGTGGGGAAGAATCAGAAAGGATGGAGCTTTTTCTGATCCAGTTGCTGTTTATTTGCCTCACGTGTCAGTGAGATTCAGAGGACAGGTCTAGGAGCACACACGGCTGTATCGTTTGCTCCTAATTTCTCTTTGACCTCTCCTTGCATCTTATGTGGACTGTGATGCTCTGCAGATGCCTCTGTGAGCTGATTTAACACACCTGAAGCAATGAAAAAGGAAAAAAGCAAAAATATTATTCTGTCATTTTCATGTTTGGAGAGGAGCACAGCCCAGAGGAGGGAGAGAGTGGGTGGCAGAGCAATGCAGGGGAAGAGGGATAGGGGTGATCTAAGGAAGAGTTTTCCTATTGGTAGTAGTGAGTCATTATACGGTATCTTCTCAAAACCTGCTTTCAGCTTGAGGTGTGTGTTGAGAGTTCAGCTGCCCCTCTAGGAAGGCATCTGGTAATAAAAGTAATAAAAGCAGAACGTTAGTGGCTTATTGTTCCTGTTTGATGCAGTTGCTGGACAGAGTTAAACAGCTCTGCAGAAACGGCTGTTTCAGATTTCCTCCTGCAAGCCAAAGCAACTTGACAAATTAATCTGGTGGACAGACTTTGGAAATAACAATTTCATGTTGTTGGCATCACATCTCCTCTTAGTCTAGAGTGTTCTGTATAATAAAGGGGAAAACAGGTTTAAAATCATATTTGTGAAAAATCAGTAGCTTATTAGGAGTAAAATTTTATTATCTGTGTTTGAAGGTTTATTCTTTAATGCATTAAGCCTTTGGGCTTAATGGGATTTTCTTATCATTAAACAGTATAGAAAGACACTCAGAAAAAAAATGGTTAAAGTACATTTATTCTTTAATAGCTAAAATCCCAGTATAATTATTCAGACAGCTTTTGATGTAGATACCCATGCAAGCTATAGAGCCTCCTTCTGTGGAGGAGTCCTGTCTGTGTAGCTGAGGATATCAGGTATTGAAACTGACTGGACCCCTCTGAAACTGAGTGGCAAGTGCTGATGGGAAGATCTTTGCACAATATGTTACCCACAGTCCATCCACCCTGATCAGAGCTGGGAGCTGGGTCTGTGTTTCTCCAGTCACTGTCCAAGTTATTATGGATTAAAGTGCCAATCTGAGTAGGCCTGTTTTATCAGCCCCTTGCCACTGCTTTTGCTTGGTCACTCATAATAAATGGAATTGTTGTTAATGTAAACATCCTCTGAAATTACAGAAGCTCTGAAAGCAAAATGAGTATGTGTAACCATTCACAGTTTGCTTCTGCCTCTGTAAATTGCTGAGAGGTGAATTATAGAGGTCGCCTGTAGGTATCCTGAAATTTGAGGTTGCCTGGAGACCTATGAGCATGCCTCTGGAGTGTTTGCAATGTAATAGGCCATTATCTGGCTATGATCTTCTTCCAGACTTTGAAAGCAACAGGTGCTAGGGCTGCAACCAGCTGAATCTCACTTCACTGCAGTGGTGAAAAAGTTTATGCCCCCTTTCATCCACTACCATGGCTAATTGCCCCCAGAGCACAGGACATGTCCATATTTTAGCTCTTCCCCTTTAAAAACAGGCATCTTGGAAATCAACTTACAAAGGCAGACTTGCTAAAAGTGAGGTTGAGATCCTGAGACATATCCTGGTCTCCTACAGCCAGAGTTTCTTTAAATACCGTGACAAAATGTGGTACACATTGTTGGCCAAACCATCCCAAGAAGTAAGGATGCAAGGTGTGATGTTGAAAGGCAAACTACTGGAATATAAAATGGTAAATTCATTTACAAATTGTATTGAGTTTGAGGGGCTACAGGCATGACTTGTTGTGAGAAGCTGCCAGAAGCTTCCTCCAAGTCTGACAGGTGGGTGCCTGAAGAAGGCTGTGACCCTATGGGAAGCCTGTGCTGGAGCAGGCTCCTGGGAGGACTTGGGACCCCACAAGGGACCCACACTGGAGCAGCCTTTTCGTGAAGGACTGCACCGTGTGGAATGGACCCACAGTAGAGCAGTTTGTGAAGAACTGCAGTCTGTGGGAAGGGCTCACACTGGAGAAGTACACGGAGGACTGCATCCCATGGGAGGAACCTCACACTGGAGCAGGGGCAGAGCGTGGAGTCCTCCCACTGAGGAGGAAGAAGCAAGAGAGACAACTGTGGTAACTGACTGCAGTCCCCATCCCCCTGTGCTGCTAGGGCAGCAGAGGTAGAAGTTGAGCCTTGGGAGAAGAGAGGGGTAGGGGGGAGGGTGATTTTAAGATTTGGTTTTACTTCTCAGTACCCTACTCTGCTTTGATTGGCAATAAATTAAATTAATTTTTCCCCAAGTCGAGTCTGTTCTGCCTACAACGGCAACTGGTGAGTGATCTCTCTGTGCCTTTATCTTGACCCATGAGCCTTCTGTTGTATCTCCTCTCTGCTGTCCAGCTGAGGAGGGCAGTGATGGAGTGGCTTTGGTGGGCACCTAATGTCCAGCCAGGGTCAACCCTCCAAAAAGATGAAGGAAGGAATCCTTTCTGGAATTCCACTCCAGCAGAAAGTAGCTGAGGGCAGTGTAGCAGGGCCTGTCTGCAGCCTTTTGTTTCCAGTATGTTGTTTCTGGATTGCTATGGCTCTCATTCCAATAGAACAAGTTTAACTGCTTTCTTAATTTTAAATTTATTAGTACAGGACTCAAAGACCTAATTAAGTAACAGATAAATGTACTGAAAAGCTATATTGGAAGACAGGCATATAACGCTGGCCTCATAGTACTTGCACAAAAACGGTGCAATTTCATTCATGTCAGTGGAATTTCTGATAAGTTTACCAACGTGTGTGTTTTTTTCCCTCCCAGATAAACATTAAAAATGCTGAAAAAGTTAATGCAATAAATAAAGCATTTGCTGAAGTTCAGAAAGAAGTACAGCAGCTATCAAAAGGCACCACAGCAGAACCTCAGAAGAGTCATCAGGTAATCTCCCTTTATAAGTCTGAGGACAGTGAAAGGAATGTGCATGTTTAAAGCATAATATTGTGGCTCTAAGACTGCAGGCGATTCATGCAATTGCTTTAAAGCTATAAACCCAGTTTTATTCATTTCATTTGTGCAGTAATGCCAAAACCTGATTAGCATGTTCAAAAGCTATATAACTTCTAAAGTAAAGAGAGAAGAAGGTGGGCAGCCAAGCTGAAGCATGCTTCCAAAACATATCTTTAAATTACATTCTAGCTGGTTTTGGATTGATTTTTTTTAAAAGTCCCAGCTCTAGCTCCTTGATTTGAAACTTATGTCTCCCCATGAACAGACACAGAGAGGATGAACCTGACTGTTCCCTACCTGAAGCACCTGACAGTGCTTTGAAACAAACAGCTTTGCCTCTCTCTGTTCCTGAATTCCAAGCCTTCATAATCCCTCATCAGAAGTACCGATACCTAAACCAGCAATTTCTGTACTAGAGGTTTTGCCTGCAGTGCTTAGGGTTCAAGACAGTATTTCACTTGCCTTCATCTAGCTTTTTTTTATACAGGGCTATATGCAGTCTTGCACAAGAATTAATTCACAGAGTTTCATTTCTGACAAGTTCCTCTAACTCTTTATGTTGACTCTTTCTATGCTCTGGGCACAGTTTTGAGGAGAGAGAAGAGTGGGCCAGGATGAGGTACAGATGAATCCATCCTGGCTGTTGGGGGAAGTAGGAGTGGACATGAGTTCATTGTTACCTACTGTGCCTGAAGTGATCAAGTTTTTGTGTGGCTGGGAGTGACAAAACAAGTGTCAAATACCTTAAGGAGAGGTTGAGGGGAAAGTGAAACATAAGTGACAGTGCTGCCAGCACAGGATGAGGCTGAGCAGATTTCAAGGCAGTTGGTGCCAGCGGCCCTGTCCCTGCTGGCTTGTTATTTATTCATCCAAGAATTCAGACTTCACCACTACTCCTGTGCTAGTAGGGCTGTACATGACAATGCTGAATTTGATCACTCAGGCTCTAATAGTATTTTCTCCAAAGTTGCAAAAATGTTGAGACCAGTTATGAACTAAAATCTGAGCCTGTCTCAGTTGGGCCATATATATTATATTACTGGCATGACACTTTGTCTTTTTCCTGCAGCATAAAGCATTGCCATCTTATCTGTCAAGTTTAGTGAATCCTGTGACCCCCCCACCCCCCCAAATTACTGAACTATGACTGTAAAAGTAGCCTAAATTAAATACATAAAAAACAAACTAATCTTCTAGACAATGGATATTCATTAGTTTGGGTTATTTTAAAGAAGAGAAAAAAAAATTGCTTTCTGCTTTTAACTGAAACTTGTTTTTTTCCAGGTTTCCACAAATCTGGAAGAGGAACCAGCAAATGTGGATGCTGCTACAAACCTGTTATCTCAGTTGTAATGCAAAATGGACAATGAAGGGATTGCAAGACATGAAAGATCACAAATACTGAAGGCTTTGTTTGCAGAATTTTATTAAAAAAAAATCTTGTTAATATACAAGTATTGGCACACTTTAATACAAACTACAAACAGACCTTTCCTATCATCTAGGAAAGTGGAATGTCAGAAGTCAGTGTGAGAAACATAAAGTGCTAAAACAGAAGGCACTTCACAAAATTGGTTCACTGAAACAATTTATCATAACACAAGCTGATACCCTTCGCTTTTCAANGTCCCCATCCCCCTGTGCTGCTAGGGCAGCAGAGGTAGAAGTTGAGCCTTGGGAGAAGAGAGGGGTAGGGGGGAGGGGGATTTTAAGATTTGGTTTTACTTCTCAGTACCCTACTCTGCTTTGATTGGCAATAAATTAAATTAATTTTTCCCCAAGTCGAGTCTGTTCTGCCTACAACGGCAACTGGTGAGTGATCTCTCTGTGCCTTTATCTTGACCCATGAGCCTTCTGTTGTATCTCCTCTCTGCTGTCCAGCTGAGGAGGGCAGTGATGGAGTGGCTTTGGTGGGCACCTAATGTCCAGCCAGGGTCAACCCTCCAAAAAGATGAAGGAAGGAATCCTTTCTGGAATTCCACTCCAGCAGAAAGTAGCTGAGGGCAGTGTAGCAGGGCCTGTCTGCAGCCTTTTGTTTCCAGTATGTTGTTTCTGGATTGCTATGGCTCTCATTCCAATAGAACAAGTTTAACTGCTTTCTTAATTTTAAATTTATTAGTACAGGACTCAAAGACCTAATTAAGTAACAGATAAATGTACTGAAAAGCTATATTGGAAGACAGGCATATAACGCTGGCCTCATAGTACTTGCACAAAAACGGTGCAATTTCATTCATGTCAGTGGAATTTCTGATAAGTTTACCAACGTGTGTGTTTTTTTCCCTCCCAGATAAACATTAAAAATGCTGAAAAAGTTAATGCAATAAATAAAGCATTTGCTGAAGTTCAGAAAGAAGTACAGCAGCTATCAAAAGGCACCACAGCAGAACCTCAGAAGAGTCATCAGGTAATCTCCCTTTATAAGTCTGAGGACAGTGAAAGGAATGTGCATGTTTAAAGCATAATATTGTGGCTCTAAGACTGCAGGCGATTCATGCAATTGCTTTAAAGCTATAAACCCAGTTTTATTCATTTCATTTGTGCAGTAATGCCAAAACCTGATTAGCATGTTCAAAAGCTATATAACTTCTAAAGTAAAGAGAGAAGAAGGTGGGCAGCCAAGCTGAAGCATGCTTCCAAAACATATCTTTAAATTACATTCTAGCTGGTTTTGGATTGATTTTTTTTAAAAGTCCCAGCTCTAGCTCCTTGATTTGAAACTTATGTCTCCCCATGAACAGACACAGAGAGGATGAACCTGACTGTTCCCTACCTGAAGCACCTGACAGTGCTTTGAAACAAACAGCTTTGCCTCTCTCTGTTCCTGAATTCCAAGCCTTCATAATCCCTCATCAGAAGTACCGATACCTAAACCAGCAATTTCTGTACTAGAGGTTTTGCCTGCAGTGCTTAGGGTTCAAGACAGTATTTCACTTGCCTTCATCTAGCTTTTTTTTATACAGGGCTATATGCAGTCTTGCACAAGAATTAATTCACAGAGTTTCATTTCTGACAAGTTCCTCTAACTCTTTATGTTGACTCTTTCTATGCTCTGGGCACAGTTTTGAGGAGAGAGAAGAGTGGGCCAGGATGAGGTACAGATGAATCCATCCTGGCTGTTGGGGGAAGTAGGAGTGGACATGAGTTCATTGTTACCTACTGTGCCTGAAGTGATCAAGTTTTTGTGTGGCTGGGAGTGACAAAACAAGTGTCAAATACCTTAAGGAGAGGTTGAGGGGAAAGTGAAACATAAGTGACAGTGCTGCCAGCACAGGATGAGGCTGAGCAGATTTCAAGGCAGTTGGTGCCAGCGGCCCTGTCCCTGCTGGCTTGTTATTTATTCATCCAAGAATTCAGACTTCACCACTACTCCTGTGCTAGTAGGGCTGTACATGACAATGCTGAATTTGATCACTCAGGCTCTAATAGTATTTTCTCCAAAGTTGCAAAAATGTTGAGACCAGTTATGAACTAAAATCTGAGCCTGTCTCAGTTGGGCCATATATATTATATTACTGGCATGACACTTTGTCTTTTTCCTGCAGCATAAAGCATTGCCATCTTATCTGTCAAGTTTAGTGAATCCTGTGACCCCCCCACCCCCCCAAATTACTGAACTATGACTGTAAAAGTAGCCTAAATTAAATACATAAAAAACAAACTAATCTTCTAGACAATGGATATTCATTAGTTTGGGTTATTTTAAAGAAGAGAAAAAAAAATTGCTTTCTGCTTTTAACTGAAACTTGTTTTTTTCCAGGTTTCCACAAATCTGGAAGAGGAACCAGCAAATGTGGATGCTGCTACAAACCTGTTATCTCAGTTGTAATGCAAAATGGACAATGAAGGGATTGCAAGACATGAAAGATCACAAATACTGAAGGCTTTGTTTGCAGAATTTTATTAAAAAAAAATCTTGTTAATATACAAGTATTGGCACACTTTAATACAAACTACAAACAGACCTTTCCTATCATCTAGGAAAGTGGAATGTCAGAAGTCAGTGTGAGAAACATAAAGTGCTAAAACAGAAGGCACTTCACAAAATTGGTTCACTGAAACAATTTATCATAACACAAGCTGATACCCTTCGCTTTTCAACTTGGCAGTGAAAGCTTCAAAATTGTTTGAAAGGTTAAAAAAAGAACATAAAAAGCTTCTTGGCAGTAAAGCTTCAAAGACAACGCTGTTAACTGTGAGCAAGAAGCCTAATCATTTTTTACAAAATGCTCAAAAGGCTATAAAGTATTTTCACTTTTCTTACTAAAGTAAGCTCCAAATAACTGGATTACAGAGAGAACACTTGAGTGAAAAAGTGCCAGAATTTTTGATAAGAGCCCTTTTTTCTTGTTCTTGAATTTGTTTTGTGAAGTAGTTAAAGGAATCAAAAGGAAATACACTCCCAGAGTCAGTGAACTAAGAAGTTATACATTCATTATTCAAATACTTAGGTTATGAAGAAGTCTAGAATGTTATAGTTAGAGGTAGATAAGTAGTCTGGTTGACAAAATATCTAATAATTTAGTATCTGCACATCAAAGAGATCACAGACTCCTTCATTATCATCCAGGTTAAAGTTGTAGTCATCTCCCGGAGTAGGAGAGAGTCGTAAGAGAGGAAAAACTGTAAAGCAGGAATAGTTTAGTTTAAATTAAAACACTCTTGGAATATCAGCCCTATCTCATCATTCAGTATGTTTGTCATCACCAGTATCAAGGTTAGTCTTAATAAATAAACTAGTCTTGATAATCTGACAAGCACACTAGAATACATACTGTGAGTATCTGTACTGCATTCAAACTAGGGCAGTAAGTGACCTATCTACCATTTTTTTTCTTGGTATTTTGAGTTTGCTGGAATGGAGCAACAGATGTAGAATGTGGGTTTAATTTTTCCTGCAGCAAAGGAGTGCCTGAACAGCTTTTGAAAACATTCATCAGAAAGCCATAATTTAGATTTATATTGCTTTGTCTCATTATAATATTGCACAGGTCTGCCTTCCAAGAAATAAGGAAGTTACCATTATTCCTGTTTTACAAAGTGGAAATGGAGGCTAGCAGTTTGTCTATGCACTGCATTTCAAGCATGGACTTGAAGCTGTCCTTGTGGGGGGAATGCAAGAGAAGTCTCAGCCCTCATGCTGCACTGTAGGAACTCTAACATAGTGTAGATGAGCTGGGCATGCTGTACCTGCTCTAGAAGTGGAGACTGTTTCAATTTTAACCATGTATTGGCACATTCACAGAATCCCATCTTGTCCCCCGTATCTTATAATTACATGTCTCTTTCTGGATGAGCTCCGAGGTTGTCTGCTCGAAGGGCAGATACTAGCACAGGCTGCTTACAGAGCACAGGGCAAAAGGAACAACACCAGCTGAGTTCACCTCTTTGCCTGGCACTTCAGAGAGACCAAGCGAAGAGGCAGGGAGCATATGAACTTAGCAGCTGTGGTTCAGTGCTGCACTCTTATGGCCACTGAGGTGCAAGAGTAGAAATGGGTAATGTTTGGCGTATTAATGTACCACAGCTGGCCATGTATCAGTGCACACAGGCATGTAACTATGTTGTGAAATACTTAAAACACCTGCAGGAAGCCTTAGGCAGAACAGAATTAAACCAGATTCTTTTTTTTTTTTTTTTTAAAGGCAGCACACTAGTCATCAGCCTGCTTTTTTCTTTGTCCCTGAATTAAGGACTGGTGGGTTATTCATGCATGTACGTGCTTGTTGGATAAGGTTTTCATATTTTCACTGTTAAACTGTTGCAGGGAATAGAAAGGGGAACAAAGAAGAATGACAGGAGGCAACACAGGGGAAAGAAGCTTCATACTGACACTTGTCATCAGGTTTAAGAGATGCCTCCTAAGTGTTGCTCACACAAAAAACATACTGCTACTTGTGATTATTAGAAAACATGCTAAATACTTACCATCGGAAGACATGAGTTCATCAATAATATCCCCACTGATATTTCCTGTGAAAGACAGGAGCACATGTGGGGTTTTTTAAATACTTGTTTATAGAAGTCAACACATATTCTCTGCATTAAAATACTGAATTGTAAAATAGCGTATGGCTCATGCAGTGTAGGAGCTGCAGAGACAGCATGCCATGTACATGTAAAATATATTTATCTTTGTATCCCTCAGTTTTCCTCCCCAGTACATTTCTCCCACTGATCTCATAACCCTAGAACCATATACAACATGAAACTTATTTGGTGGCAGAGAAACTCATTTGCTCAAAAGGAGTTTGGTACTCAGAGCTAGCTCAGTGGGTTCACTTGGAGATGAACAGAGGCCTCTCACTTCTGTCTATCTCATCAGTAACTTGGTCACAAAGAGGGGCTCAGGAAGCCAGTACAAACATTTAAACAGGAACTACTGCTTCCTACCTGTGGGCTCCTCCATCTTTGTGATGTCAAATGAGTTTGGCTTGAGAATACAGTTGACATCCAGAGGCAGCAAGCTCTGGTAGTCACTGGAGCTGGTTGAGGCTTGGGCACTGTCTCCTGAAAGGCCAGGGTACAGCACTGGCTCTGGGAGGCTGGAGTAAGGGGCTGTGGGGGCTGCGCTGTCCTGCTGCACGCTGCCATCTGCATGGACAGAAAGGTGTGTTACAGAGACCTGGAACACAGCACCTGCACTCAGCTTTGTCTTTTGAGAACACTGACAGTATCTGGGGTAAGGTGAGAAGAGTATCCCCCTTCCAGAGTCACAGGCAAAATTTAATTAATTGTTAATTAATTACAGGTTAATAAACAAAGGTTAATCAGGACCCCTCAGAAATGCAGTTTTAATACAGCATTTTCTTAAATCTTTTCCATTACCCAGCTATTACTATGAAAAAAATACCTGATATTCAGGCAGTCACTCACTGTGTATGGAAGAAGTGACGTGACCTTGTGGCACAAGAGCTGGAACTGGTGCCTGTATTATCCGTCTCATTAAAAGGTACACGTTCAAATCATATCCTCTGTCAGAGGTTTGCAATTTTTCTCCATACTGCATCTCGAAAAGCAGCTCACGATAATTAACAGGATTACATCCAAAACCTGTTCAGTAAAAGCTATGAGGGAAGCATGTGTTTCACCAGACAGAAGAGGAGTCTCTGCAACCTCCTTAGAGCTGTTAGTGAGCCCTTGGAGTAATTTGTCAACAGACAGCTATTACGCTGTGCAAATTCTTGAACTTTCTTTTGCCTACCACCTTTCCTAACAGTTTCTTCTTTCCCTCCAGTTGCCTTCCTCCCCCACCCACTGGAGGTAGGAAAAACACTGGATCAACCTGATGGTGTGTCCACAACTGGTGTCTGTGGTAACTCTTGTCCTTGGTTCAGGTCATGTTCTGGTGGATTTTGGGGAGCTGTAGTGGGTGTAGGTGGAGTTGCTGGAGCTGCAGGTTGAGATGCGGGCTGTGCAAGGTCATCGGGTGGAGGAACCGGAAACACCGTGGGCTTGGAGGAGCTTGATTCTTTATTTATAAGCAGCACATGGATAGGTCCTGAACTACTTTTAAGATTGATCTGATATTTCTTCTGTCCATTCTGTCCCTGTAAAGGTGGTGTATTATGAAAGTTACTGTTCCTTGAGAACTTGGAACTGTACGAGGTGATGAATACTAAGATCAATTGTTTTAGTCCCCAACAAAACAAAAAAAAACCAACAAAGCCCAACATCACAGATGCTAACTTGGGTCCTGCAGAGAACCTTACCATTGCCTGAACTGATTTCAGCAGAGACAGACAAGATAGTACCACTGATCAGCATCATGGCTCTAGTTTTGGATGCTTTTACAATAGTAGACTCTGCTTAGCCTCACTAAAAATAGCTCCTGAAACTTCTCAGGTGAATTTCAGCCTTCTACAAGCACAGTGGCTACCATGCTTCATACAATGCTCTCTCCCAACTATGTAAACACAATTTAAAACCAAGCACTGCAACAGCAAAAAAAAAAGTTAAAGATGGACAGAGGTAAATAATTTGGCCTCCTACTTTAATCTTTCCCATTTAAGCCTTTTGGCTAAAGGAAGATTGGAGTCTGTTTTTCTATCCACTCTACTACCATGAGACTAAATCTAAACTAAACTAAACCTGCAACTAAATCTAAAAGGCTTTTTCATAAAAGATCCATTTTAACAATATAATGGAGAAACTTGACAGAAAAAAGTCACTGCCAATGAGCTCTCAAGGGAATTCATGACCATTATGCATAATTTGGAAAACTGCAACATTTAAAAGCAAGACAGAAGAAATGGTAAAAAAACCCACTAGTGTATCTTGGTTGTAAGAGAAGGCAGAGTTAACATCTAGGTGTACAAAACCCACTTTTTCCCAACCAGCCTCTCCCTTCTCAACTGAAACAATCCTAATCCTTTCCCCCACCTCCTCTTGCATGTGGATAGAGATAAATCATCCTCTCTAAACATAGCTCTTTTCCACTATCCCTCTAGAACACTTAGGCAAACAAGAAACCATTACATACCATTTCAGGTCTAGGTACTTCTAACTGTGTACCAAAAGGTGCTTGAATTGCTAGAAGTGTATCTCCTGGTTAAAAAGCAGTTTTTAAGAAAGTGTTAAGTGTGCATAGTTTTCTTAAGTCTTGCATGGTATCCACTCAAATGAGAGCTATGGTAATTCTCTAAGACCACTTAAAATACTGCATAATTTAGCATATATAAACTTGTGGTAAGATTTGCATAGTCCCTGTAAGATCCAAGTGTATTGCATAGCATAAATCACAGAATTCCAGTATTTAGGTCATAGTTGCAAGAACCTTTTCTCACAGCAGTGCAAGATTTACCATTTCCTTTACCTGTTTGTATTCTAATTGTGTATGTAACATAACATGAAAATATTTAAGTAGTTAATTTTGTTCACAGAATCACAGAATCATTTAGGTTTGAAAAGACCTCCAAGATCAAGTCCAACCTCTGACTGATCACTATCTTGTCAACTAGACAAGAGCACTAAGTGCCACGTCCAGTCATTTCTTGAACAGTTCCACCACATCCCTGGACAGTCCATTCCAATGCTTAACAATCCTCACACGAAGAAATTCTGCCTGATGTCCAGCCTGAACCTCCCCTGACACAGCTTGAGGCTATGCCTCCCTTGTAGCCTGGGAGAAGAGGCCAACCTCCACTTTTCAGGTAGTCCTAGATAGCAGTAAGGTCTCTCCCGAGCCTCCTTTTCTCCACGCTAAACCCCAGCTCCCTCAGCCACTCCTCATATGACTTCAGCTAAACCAGCTCTCTGGTCTAGCTCTCTTTTTTATTTTGACAAATGGTGGTGTTACAGAGATTTAACAGAAGGAAGGAAAGATATCAATGATCATCTTCAGAGCCAGCACTTCCAATATCTAAGCACATGGCTTCTGCAGCACATACAACTGGGACATTAACAGCTGGCTATAAAACTCACCTGTGGCTTACTATGCACAGTAAAATGTGCTAGTCCAAGTCAGAGGATCACAATTACTTCTGCAGCACTGGCACAACAATGCAGGTCACTTACCCACCTGCACATCATTTCCCCTTTGTTCGTAATTGATTCAAAACAACACTTTTCTTTCTCTGCCTCCTACAGGACACTTAGGTGAAGTACTATCTGAGTGCCATGCCAGGTGGCTCCACATTTTGTAGTGACTAATTCTTTTTAGCAACAGCTCATTTTTGTTAAACTCTGAAGTTGTTTCCTAATCTTGCATTTATATTAAAAAACAATCTTCCTTGTGGCAAAGAAGAGGTGGTTCTGAGCCTAACTGGAGGCTGAACAACCATCTTCCCTTGGGTGCCCTGGGATCAGGAAAGGATTTAAGTAACCTCTCCCAGCAATTCTCGGCGATTGTTAAGCCTGTACAGGAATCCTTTTAATAGCCCCAACAACGGCTGGCTCCATTTATACAGCATCATCAGGAACTCTAGTGACAGCTGCCACCAGGAAAACTGAAATTTGGATCTGCCTGGTTCTTCAGGTGGGTTGGACCAACATGTCATGTCTCTGGTTCCCTTAGTAGCCTAAGGCAAGCTTCTGCAAAGAATGAAAACCAAAGAAGGCATCCAAAACCAGGATTCCAGCTGAGCTTCCATTTCTGTACAATCTGGAACTACAACTAGAAATGCCAGAACTTGGTAGTCATGAACATTATGAGACATCTACCTAGAACTTATCACTACTGAGTACTTCTAAATTCAAAATACTTACAAGGACAAAGCAGGTTAGTTACTAAGTAATTTTTTCAAGAGGAAGATCAGAAGGTCCCTTGCTTTAGAAATACAGTCTAGCAGCAGCAACTTACCATTGAAGCAGTTGCAGATATCTTCATGGGTGACATATGAAAATGTAATTTATGTCAAGGAACATTTTTCTTAAACATAAAACTGGTAGGTGTTGTGCTTTAAAAAGAGTTTGTCCAAATTGAGCCTAAACAGAGGTGTAATCAAGGCATCATGTTTGGCTTTCAGAATGGACAGTTAAAATAGAAGAGTTCTCTCTTTTAAAGAAAAAACCACCTGTATTTGCAAAGAAAATACCAGATGAAAAGAGAAGTTGTGTAGCTTGGATGGATGAGAAGAGATCCTAAAAGGGAGAACATGTAAAATCTTGTTTTGAAGAATACCATTTATCTCACTGACACTACAGAATTCAAGTATGTATCAGGACTTCCCATAATCACATGAAAGTACTGCTAGAGGGAACTTCAGAGTTCATCTGCCATTTCATTCCCCTGCCTCAAGGCAGAATCCACTGTTCAGACGTTCCACACAGGTGTTTGCCTCCTCTCTTCCGGAAAACCTCCAGTGATGGATAATTCATCACCTCCCTGGGAGGTCAATTCCAGTGCTAGCTCTCCCAAAGGAAAGTTTCTCCTAACACCTAAACTCAATCTCCTTTGCTACCAAACCCATGTTACAGAAACAGTCTGTGTATAGCAACTCCAGCAATGCTTTAGTACTTATCACTGGTGTTACAGATAAGAAGGGCACTTTCCTGCTCCAATCTCAGGTGTCTGATTTGCTCAGTATCTTGCAAGACAGCCAAACACACACTTATGAGCAATGCAGCTAGAACTGTCTGCTCATGGGTTATTTATACACAGGATTTTTTTTCCAGTTTCAAACCCAACAAGTTTCAGGACATTGTCAACTCAATTTATCTTTTGGTGATAGGTCAATCTTTTCAAGAGAACAAAACAACACAAAAAAGATTCATATAAAGCAGTGGTAACAAAGTATAAATTCAAGTGCTGGAAAGCAATATATACTATCACAGACCATTCTGATTTGGAAGGGACCCCCAAGGATCATCGAGCCCAACTCTTAAGTGAATGAGGGAAATATAATTCATTTAAAGTAAGACATCAGGATTATTCTATAGACTTTAAAATTACTGCCATACATATGTATATACTAAAGTATTTTCATGTTTACAATCACAGTCACAGAAGCTAAAAAGTCACGTGAATAAGATTTATATCTTTAGTTGAAGAAAAGCTTGAAAAAATATTAACCTTACATTGCTTCTGGATAAAATGGACTACATTATGCTTTATTCATTACCTATTCTTCAACTGTTGCTTTAATTCTAGTTTCAAGATGCACACAATTAATTTAAAAGGATATTGGTGGTTTGTAGAATCATCCATGACATTCTTGATACTTTGCTGAAGCCACAGTTTCTGCTGATCCAATTCTTTCTCTTTTAGCTCTAGATCTTCAATTTCAGCTTCCAGATACCTCAGCCTGTCTATGACTTCTTTTGTATTGCAACCAGCACCTACTCCTCTTAAAAAGGTACAAGGGTTCATGAAACCAAAAGTGAAAATCTAAAGCAAACATGCAATAATTTCTTAAGACTATTTTCAACATTTTTAAAATCTACTGAAACATGCACTTATGGTGTCATATCTAGTTAGAAGTGAAAAGTGGCAATTTTTGTTGCTCTTGAGTATGTGAAAATTTTGCAGAATTGACATGGCTTACTTCCACTGAATGCTGTTTTTTGACTTCTTCTCAATGAGATCAATTCCCTCCAAAACGTTAGTGATATCATAGATCCTTCTCTTC
Organism: Scytalopus superciliaris; assembly: GCA_013400415.1. Classification (NCBI taxonomy): domain Eukaryota; kingdom Metazoa; phylum Chordata; class Aves; order Passeriformes; family Rhinocryptidae; genus Scytalopus; species Scytalopus superciliaris. The sequence goes on from VXBX01006186.1 coordinate 261,683, forward strand.
TGCCTCACAGCAAGTGTATCAGCAGCCTGTCAAGAGAACAAGTATCAGCAACTTGCATGATGCAGGACAAGACAGTTAAGCCACTCCCTTGGAAAAATGCCATCTAATGTCATTCTGAAGGGAGAAGGTTCTACTTTTCAAGGGCCAGATACTCCATCAGAAATTCTGAAGTTCAGAAAACTGCAGACAGTGCCACAAAGCACACACCAGCAGGCCACCCCTCGACAGCAGAGGATGTTCACATGGGTTGCCAGGACCATGTTCAATATCTGGAGCATGTACTGTTCAATGGCACGGATGAGCTTGCAATGCCCTTTCTGGAAAGCAGGAAAAACTAGGGAAGGCAGAAAGCAACACCCTGCAGTGGGGCAAGCCTCTGAAGCCAAGGGCATACCAAGCTTACCGTCCCTTCCGCTGACAAAGCACTGAAGCTTTTGTTTGGCTTCAGCGGTGCTGGGATACAAAATGACAGGGGTGTAATTTCACAAAGCGGCTGAAGGAGAGCTGCAGTACTTCAAGCCACCGCTGTCCTCACAGGAATCCACCTCACAGCGTACAAGGGCTCACTGAATCTGCCAACTCCCTCGAGGGGTTTCACAGGCACAAGGGCCCTGGCACAGCTCACAGGGATGTCCTGCTCACACAGAGCTATCTGTGCAGTGCATCTGAGGGCTCTCACAGCTCGGCACTCAGAGCCAAGCACAGTGTCAGGCACAGCAAACTCTGCTTCATGCCTTAGCTCTCCATGGTGACTTTCACGTACCTGTTGCAAAGAGTTAAAATAAGTAAGCAAACTTGAGCTAGTTGTGCCTTCCACACCCTCAGCTCTTTGATGCTGAAAAGCAGCTCAAGTTCAAAGAATATTAGCTAAAAGGAGAGAAAGCAAAGAGGAATCTGACTCTAGCTACTTGGGACACTTAAATACAAGGATTACAAAAGATTATACATATTAAACACATTTTTCTACTGAAGTAAAATTGAAAGGACAAAATGAGAGAATAGAGATTTTAAAAAATACTCTTACAGCCATGAAGTATAAACACTGGTTCTCCTCCTTTACAGTGATGTACCTACTAAACAGCGTTTCTGCTGTTACCATTAGCAACATTTAATTTTCATATGGTCTTCTGCAGCAGTCTGTTAAAATCTTTTTTTATTTAACAAAACAAAACACATGCAAATACATAAAAAGCATGCAGTTTAGTTCTCTCCAAGGAAACAGGCTCTTCAATCACTTGTATCAGCAGCTATCTGCCTGCTACCTTAACCTGCTATTTTTGCTGCTTGCTTCTAAGGACTGCAAGAGAACCTTAAAAATTTAGAAAGTGACAAAACTGATGCCACCTGCACAATGTTTAATCAGCACCTCATACATCCCACAGTCTTCAGAGGCACAATTTTTATCCGCTGTTTACATTACTCAGTGCAACAAATGAACAACACACAAACAGCTGCTCTTTTCCTGCTGCTCTACATATTGACTGAGGACTTAGTCTACCACTCATAGTTTGAACAATGAAGAAACTGCTTTGGAGACAGATTTCATTATTTTTTGAAATTTTCCCGAAGGCTTGTCTACAAAATATAAATGCTTTAGTAATTTTAATGTATTTTCAAGATGCACTGGTAGTAAGAGATACCAATGTACATAAATTTGTAACTACAATATCAAAGCTTAAGACTTAAAAAAAAAGTCACTAATTTTGAGTACCCAATTTCAGATGTTTCAAAGTTGGAATAATTGTTCTACTCTAAATGCTACTGCATTTAGTATGCCCAAAGCACAGTCTCCACTAACACTGCTCCAGAACCTCAGGATAGGGGTTCATTTCACAGGAAAATGAATGACACAGTTATATATATATTTGGCTTGACTAGCCCTGTATATAATTCAATCACTGCTACAAAGTTCAAGTACTTACAACAAGACTTCCAATAAAGAAGCTGGGGCCAGTTCCCAAATTGGGAAGTTTAATTCAGCCATTCACTAGCTTTCTAGTGCTGGCCCTGTAATCTAATGATCTTCTAAAACTGTTATGGGGTGTTTCGTAGATATTCTAGAAAACAAAGGAAAAGTTCCTCCTTGACATTCAGTTTTAAACGTGACACTTCCTGGTAGGTACATAGCTCAGAAATTAAGTTCAGTCTTCCATACAAACCACACACTAATGACTTCAATAATTACAACAGACAAATCTGTTGACAAAAACAGTTATTTCTCAGTCTGTGACAAGAAAGGGACATTTACAGTGGCCCTGCTAACATGGTTTTACTGTAAAGCTGCTGAGCTCTATTAGTTTCTCCTAGTAACTCCTCATACTTTGAGTTAAGTATGTATTCCAGACAAGCACTGTACAAGTGTCTCAGAGATAGGTTCATAGCTGGAAGAAAAACATACAAGCACAGGGATTTAGTTCTGTGTGCATTCAGATCATGCAACTCCTGGAATACGGAAAACACAGTACTCAGCAGTTTCAGCTGCAGGCACAGACACAGAAAAACCTGTTCCGAAATAAAACAACCAGTCAGAAAAAGGGCAATCGAGAGTCTGCACCCTCACACAACTTCCTTGCTCCCCAGGAGCTGACAAAAGGCAGCCTGAATCATCAGCTGCAAACTTGCTGTGTTACACCCGAAGAGCAGAGCAATTGGACAGAGCACCCGTGGCACGGTGATTACTGAGAAACTTAACAAAGCACGTGGCAAAGGAAAGAGGTCCTGCATCTTCTGAACTATGCCACTAGCAGAGGACAACGCTTCCTCCCCAGAGTGCTGTCAACAGTTTGGTGGGAGTTTTAAACTGAACGGTGTTCTTGTCAACCTGTATGTAAAAGTACTGAATATCACTGCATGCATAAAAATTAAAGGAATGTAAAGTCTAACAGATAGACTCTTTCTTCCTTTGTGGAGCAGAGTAAGTGTAAGGCAGTTCTTATCTGCACCTGACCAATACACTTCTAAGAAGTAAATCTTAGAGTACCTGATGTTTCCCACTGATGATCAGAAACACTGTTTAACCATCAGGGATGGCATTCTGCTAGAAACACAGCCCATTTAAGAAATCAAGGCAGAAGCAATTGTACACTATGAAGAATATACAATATTTTGGGCTTCATTTCAGGTGGTTTATCCCTTATTCACTCAGTCTTGTTCCTCTTCTCTTTCCTGCAATTCACGGGTTGCTGCGATACGAACTTTCTTTCTTTCCCTTCTACCTCATCCCTTAATGTTTTCAGCTTAATCCCATAACTAGATTTTTTTATACAGGGTTATTCAGTGACAATTATGTTACTATTTTAGAATAGCTGTTTGATTTTAAAGTAAACATTGTAAAATTCAAACTTCAAGTAAAGAAAACTCTCACTCCCACAATTTGTCAGATGTTACCAGTGGCCAGCACTAAAACATTTCCAAAGCCTCCTCTTACAGACCACTAAACTATAATTATAGATGTATTCAAAGATCACCAGAAAATGTCCCAGAAACAGATTATCCTTCTCAACTGGTAGATCACAAAGCTGGAAGTACACTTGTTTCCAAATTGTATTTTCTTCCTAGTGCTGGTTTTGCTACAGAAATACTAATCAGCAGCACATCATCAGATGGGCAGTATCCGTCAGCAGGGAGGCACCTGAAGGTGTTCACTGCATGAATAATTTCTTGGAAGGCTCTGTTGCATTTCAAGTCTGCCCTGTTCTTCAGTTCCCTGAGCACACTGACATAACACACACATGCATACTGTTTTTCATTTTCCCTTAACTATGTGGCTTATTTATGAGAAAACTGGTTACTCACTGTTTTTCAAAGTACCACCAGTCTATGCACTGCAGTTAGTATTTACTTCCAGCAAAGTGTAACCTGTAATTCAGAAACCAATCTCCAATAAGTCTTGACCAGAAATGTCTGTGACTAGTTGCAGTGCCCACTTACTTTTCCTTGGCCATCAATCCTTCCATTCTCTTTCTCTCACTAAAGAAAACAAGAAACATTGTTCCATCCCACTACACAGCCCAACTTTATTGTTTGAATCAATCCTCTTTGGCACTTTAAGCCTAGCTTTTTGGCCTGATGTCTTACAAACTGAGTATGTTTTGCTTTTCACACTGATCTGGAACATGTCTCAGCACATGACAGACAATACAGTAAGCTGCACAACAATCCCGAGATGTGGACAGCTTAGGGTTTTTTTTGCTTAAGAAAGATGCAGTTAAACATTAAGAAGCTAATCAACTTGCTCAGACCAAGGATAACTAAAGGAGGAATATAAAGCCTAAGAATGTCCTCCCTATTTCCTCTGAAGTCTCACTAGACACAGTAACATCACTGAAGTGCTTCCCCTCTGAACAGGGATGCACAAAAAAAGCTCCAAGAACACCTTTCACCTCCCAGGGCCCATTAAAAGTAATCAACCAGTAGGTCAGTTTTCCAGAAAGGACTTCAAGCAACCAAAGCACCAGCCCAGCCTCTTACTGCACTTTGCTGAACTCAGCAGTTTGCTGATGACCTTAACTAGCCAGGTTTACACACCTTGGCCTCAAATGCACTGCCCACCCTGACAGCCCAGAGGGCCAGTGTGACAGCACATGCCAGGGAACTGGCAAGCAGGACACAGTGCCAAGGATCCCTCCTGCAACACAGTGACCTCCTGGCATGAGCTCCTGCCAAGGTGTGCTGATCCCAGGGCATCGCTGGGGAGATGCTCCAGCCACTGCAGCCCAACACCTTCGTGCCTTGGAGGCAGCGGGCTGGCTGCACAGGTGGGTGATGATGATTTGCCACCCACGCTGGCAATTCAGCATCTTTCATACTAATACAACGAAAAGTACTAAGAAGGTTATGGTCAGTTTTTCAACATGGTTTTCTCTTGCTAAGAGTACATCAAGGGGGGCAGGCGAGAAACAGGTTTAAACAGCAGCCCGTACACAGAGTGAGTGCAGAGAGCAACACAGGGCAGTAGAAAAAAATGAATCACAGAATCATTAGGGTTGGAAGGGACCTCTGGAGATCATCCAGTCCAATCCCCCAACAAGGGTCACCTAAAGCAGATCACACAGGAGTAGATCCAGGTGGGTTTGGAATGTCTCCAGATAGGGAGACTTCACGACTTCCCTAGGCAACCTGTTCCAGTGCTCTGACACCTTCTGCGTAAGGAAGTTCTTCCTCATGTTGAGGTGAAGCTTCCTATGTTTACGGCCATTGCTCCTCATCCTGTCTCCAGGCAGCACTGAAAAGAATCTGGCACCATCCCCTTGGCACACGCCTTTAAGATATTCATATGCATTAATGAGATTCACTCTCAGATCTTCTCTAGACTGAACAGGCCCATCTCGTGCAGTCTCTCCTCACAAGGGAGATGCTCCAACCCCTCTTTGTGGCCCTCCGCTGGACAATCTCCAGCGGCTCCTTGTCTTGTACTGAGGAGCCGAGAACTGGACACAGTAAATAAAAACACCGTCAGTAAGTTATATTTAATGCACGATACCCACTATACCCTCCTTATAAGGAGCCAGAACGCGCATTTTAGCCGGGCGCGGCAGCTGTCNGGCACGGCAGCGCCCCGTCACTCACTCACTCAGCGCCGCCGGCTGGTGCAGCAGTGCTCAGGTTAATTGTAAACTGCGTGCTTGCATCTCCCGCGGTCGGCACAGGACGCGCTGGTGGCCTGTCGAGAGGCAGAGGGAATTTCGAATGCTTACCGAGCCCCTTGCCCTGTTGTCTAAACACACTCGGGTTTAAACTTCCCGCAGGTACGCCTCTTTCCCTCTGTTACCATCCGATAGAAGTAGAGAAGCTTTAAAGTCCACACTGCATAAGAAGTCAAGGGATGCACTTCTAGGACGAAATGCTGCCGAGGGAAGCCCTTCAGGTGCCATCACGAGAGGCAGCGGAGCACATCCCACCATGTCACACATCCCACCGTGTCACACATCACACGTGTCACACATCTCACCGTGTCACACATCTCACCGTGTCACACATCACACCGTGTCACACATCATGTTTCACACATCATCACACTGTGTCACACATCCCACCATGTCACACATCAGTGTCACACATCACACGTGTCACACATCACACCGTGTCACACATCATCCCACCATGTCATCACACGTCACACATCATCACACCGTGTCACACATCATCCCACTGTGTCACACATCACACGTGTCACACACCACACCGTCTCACACACCACACCGTGTCACACAGGACCTGTACCTGTGCAGGGCACTATGAGTACATGTAGGGGCAAGGAGTTCCATGCTTTACACATTCTCCCTGGACCTGGGATCACAGTCCCTCTTGATATTGAGTAACAGGAATTTCCTGATTACAACCTCAATACTGATTAAAATCCACTATCTTGTCAGGAAATGAAAACAAAATCTAATAACGGAATTGATTTTAAATTGCCATGATTAATGCGCAAAAGCGTGCCTTGCATCTGACAAGGTCAGTTCACCTTTTGTTTTTATTTTTATTTATTTGTTCATTTAGACCTTTCAGTAATGTCAGGTTGAAATTTCTCCTTGTGAATAGGTAAATTTGGCACAGCTTTCACCTGCACCACATTTTTATTATTTTAACCTTTCAAAGGTAGAAATCATTTAAACACTTATTGAAACGCTCTAAGGGAGGCATGTAAGCATAAAGAGGGAAATGATGCCAGAGTTAGCCACAAGAAAAACAAACGTTCCAAGCAGTACTAACATGTGCATGTACCCAAGTACCACAGTATGAAATCCTGAGCCAAGAGAATTTACATTAAAAACTCTAACATCTCCCTATGATCAAATCAGAAAATAAGTTTCAGAACAAAAATTTTGGAGTGAAAACTTAGAGGAGATATACACTGAATCATGGTAAGAGTTCTTTCAGCTTTCTAGTGCATTCCATTTACTTCATTAATTCACCCAAAGTACAGCTTGGTCAAATAGTAAGCAAAGAAAAAAGAAATGCCCAAGGAAACACTCAATGAATATGACGGAAAAGCCCTCTCAAGTGGTGCAATTTTTCTGCACCACTGATACCCCTGAAAATACTATAGAGTAGTTTTCCAGAAGAGTATTTCCTCACATATTGTGGTTTCTGAAGGACTGTATAGAGCACAACAGTAAGAAATAATTTTCTTCTGCCTTTAGATAACTGATGTATTTGTATGAGGGACTTGAGATCACCAGGATTCTACTAGAATAGTAAATTAGGCTAATTTTAAACTTCACAGCAAAATTTAGATTAACATTCAGTAACACAATTGTTTTATTGGAGTTGGTTCTTACACCTTGCTAACCATTGCCATTATGTATTAATTTTTACATATTATTAACCAGTAGCACAGATTCCAAGCAAACAGTCCTTAACACCTCTATCCCATCTCAGCTGGGAGTACCGCAGTGCAGACACCTCCCTGTCAGTGCTGATGGCTTGTTCTTGGCGTTCTCATGGGTCAAGTGTGGGAACTCCGGATGCAAGGAGCTGGAGATGAAGCAAGTGTCTGCCTTCTGTCCCCTTCCACAAATCTGGAATTTTACCCTTTTATAATCTCTAGACAATTCCCAGCTCTCCACCTCCAACCCTGTGAAATGGAGTGAGGGTTGTTTTCCCAGGCCGCTGGCAGGCACCTCATTCAGTTGTTGAACTGCCTTTTATTTAGCTTTGCTGCCGTTGCTTCCATTCTTAAAACGAAAGAAATCTGTTCCCAGCTCTCAAGGTTGTGCTTTGTCAAAGACCAGTCACTGACCAGCAGCACCTTGTTCTTCCTGCTGGGACCTCTGCTTTCAACCTGTGCCTGTGTTTTCAAGGCCTTTGTTACATCCCACACTTACGCAGCACCTCATAACAAGAGACAGCTGGGATCAAGCTCTGGTTCACACAACCTTTCATTAACAGGTTAATAACAAGGCCAGTGGGCCTCATACAGCCAAAGGTCAGGGCCTCTTACTAGTGCTAAGTACATTTATGGGCCCGCAGGGCACAAAACTGCATGTACAGTTACACCATGTCCCTGCTCTAATGCCTGGGTTCTGAATGAGCTAATGGTAAAGTTGGCTTAGTGGCTTCTATCTTTGTGAGTGCAACAGGACTGTGCTTGCGCTACTGCGTGGTGCAAGGTGGCAAGCAATAGCTCCACCTGGTGTACCAACCAGTACCCGATTATACTACTCATGTTTTATTTACTATTGCAGCATGAAACGCTTCTGAGTACAGTGCAGCTCCATAACAGTTTAGGATCTTCTGAGAACACGCCAATGAAGTAAATGCTTAAGTACAGTAGAAATGGTAAAGCCTTCAATATGAAAGAAATATAACAATATATTAACATAAGGCTTACGATTTGCTTCTGTTATTATTTCCTATTTTTCAAAAGCCTGGAAGGAAGCCTATTGCTGCAGAGAAAACCAAACTACACTGCCAAAAGAGCCACTCTTATGTTGCAATAGTCATGCATTCTTCAACAGTGGCAGATTAAACATATTTACAGGTACAAGAAAGATAGAGTCCATTTCTCACGTAGTGACAGAAGGGGAAGTGTGTTTAAACTGAGAATAGGTTTAGATTAGATGTTAGAAAAAAAATTCCTTACTGTGAGGGTGGTGAGGCACTGGAACAGGTTGCCCAGAGAAGTTGTGGATGCCCCATCCCCAGAAGTGTTCCAGGCCAGGTTGGAACTAGATGGTCTTTAGTCTCCCTTCTAACCCAAGCCATTCTATGATTCAACATTCTTGGATCTCTCATTAGAAGAATCTTTAGTGAAGCAAAGCTTCAAGCTCTTAGCTAAAACTTTCCAACTTTCTTTTCTCTTACTAAACATGTGAATTCCTAATTTCATATGATGCTTTTCATCTGTACCTGTTTTGATCCATTTTGACAGTAGTTAAAGATAACAAAAGGTTAGAAATAACTATTTATTATGAAAATAACAAAAAGACATTTATGTCTGATCCCTCAACCATCAAAATATACAACAAAGATTTAATTCTCTAGAAAACAAGGTGCATTGTAGTGTGCAAGATTGCTTAAGCTTGTGTAATACACACTTCTGGAGTAAATATTAATAATCTTCAAAGATCTTGTTGAATATCATTCAGTGCACGTGTAAGTACTCGTATTTTATTTTCCATGGTTTTTTTATTGTTTGCCATTTCCTGCAGAAGCTCCCGCATTTCTTCTTCAACAGAGTAAACCTGAAAGAGCGCACAGAGATGAAATACAATTCCTGCTTTTCTTAATATAATCTTGTCAGTTTTTAACACTGATAAGCAGTGCAAGAGTTATATGCTTATGTTTAAATATGTGATGCACTACTCTTGATGTTGGATGCAGTAGCAGAATTTTGCTTTAAAAGAAGTATTGACCTGCTAGGAGATAGCAAGTAATGTATTGAAACCAGAAAACTTATCATGGAGAAAAAACCACCAGTTGTCACTCCAAGAAATAATGCAGTATGTGAGAGGAACAGTAACTGTTCACAGTGGCCGAAGTAAGTTAAATGTATTATCTGGCATAATCATCATTACTCTTGCCTGTATAGGTAACTTTAGCTATTGATTTATAACAGCTACATAGCATGGAGCTGTACTTTGCTAGAAAACAAAACTTCACAATGGCACAATTCCAGAGATTTTCTTGCTGTGCAAAGATTGAGTATTAAACCAAGGCTGATTCCATTCAGAGATCAGCCTGAGAGATACAAACAGGAGACTTTCAAACACCACTGTTGTAGTGGCTGTAGAATAAAAGTACAAATACAAGAAACATGTACATTTAGTATTAAAATTACTTTTTCATTTGCTGCTTCAATTTGTTTTTCCTTTTCATTTGCCAGCTGCAATAGTTCTTCCTGATGTGCTGCCAACATTGACTCAAGCTTTTTTCTAAAGGCATTATCCATTTCATGAAGCTTTTCCACAGCAATCCTAAAAATGATTAAAAAGAAAAGATCACATCCTGCAAACAACAGAAGTATTTTACTTTGTCTAGTTCTGCCTTTGATAAGGTTTTAATAACATAGGCACAAAGACAATTATATGAATATCAGCATTAGAAAATGTTGTTTTCATGAGCACATGTTCTAGTTTTATGTGTTTAGGGCTTCTGGCATTCCTCCTAGCAGACACATTTAATCACTAGCAAAGAATATGAAGATTTGGGCTTCCTACTGTTAACATGGATAAGAACTCCACCTGGTCTCAAACATCTGTTGATTATGCTTTTGCTTCCCAAGAAATGAATGACTGAACTGTGTGACCCCATAAATGGCCTGTGAGCCTGTCTCTCACAGAAACAGGCAAGTGCTTTACAGTATTGACGCATTTTCTTGACTCCAAGCAAATTCTGCTTTTAGGGGATAATTCTAAAATATGTAGGAACAAAAAGCAAGGCAAATTATTCACTATACAATCAATGTACAACAAATATTTGAAAGACACCAAAATTATTTAGGAAAAAATTCACTATTGATTTTCCAACAATTGTAAAGCCCCAGTATTATTGACTAATTGAGGAGGTTGGTTTTGGTTGGGGATTTTTGTTTGTTTATTTGTTTGTTGGGGTTTTTTTAAAATCAAACTTGACAATCAAGGTGTTTTCTTTCATTTATTAATCAGATAATCTTCCTTAAAATAGTAGCTAAAGTATAATTAATCAAAGTGTTTAATTTAAAACATAAAGCAAAAAACTGTATTCATACTAACTTATTCCTTCAGTAACGTGGGTTATCACTGCTAGATAAATATAATAAATATGCAGTCTGTTAAATAGCTGGTACTTTCTCAAGAATAATTGTGAGAAAGAAAGAAAAACACAAGAAGGGGGCCAAAGAATAAAAGAGAAATCATACTAAGAATCTAAACTTATCACAGGCAGCAGTCTAACACATTTCTCCATAATACCAGAAGCACATGAAATAATTTTCTGGGTTATGAGTACTTTTTGTTGTATCATCTCATATTTAACTATTAATTGATCAAAACAATTGACAGTACAAGAGGCACAAGAAAATACATTAAAAATCTGTTGCTACTTTTAAGGGAAGAGAATGACAGGTAACTTAGCAACAGTTTGTTTATCACAGACTGAAAGAGTAATTAATAGGGAACAAGTTGGGCAGGAATGTTCATCTGATGGAGGGCAGGAAGGCTCTTCAGAGGGATCAGGTCAGGTTGGGTTGACAGGCTGAGCCCAACTGTATGAGGTTCAACAATGCCAAGTGCCAGGTCCTGCACTTGGAACACCAACAACCCCAGGCAGCATTACTGAACTGGGGCCAGAGTGGCTGGAAAGCTTCCTGCTGAAAAAGGGCCTGGGGGTGCTGGTAAACAGTGGCTGAGCACGAGCCAGCAGTGTGCCCAGGTGGACATGAAGGCCAATGGCATCTTGGCCCGGATCAGAAATATTGTGGCCAGCAGGATCAGGGCAGTGATTATCCCTCTGTACTCAGCACTGGTGAGGCCACACCTTGAGTACTGTGTCCAATTTTGGGTCCCTCACTTCAAGACAGACATTGAAGTGCTGGAGCAAGTCCAGAGAAGGGCAGTGGAGCTGATGAAGGGTCTGGAGCACAAGCCTGACAAGATGGACTGAGGGAACTGGAGTTGTTTTGCCTGGAGAAAAGATAGGCTCAAGAGAACCTTATCACTCACTCTCTACAACTACCTAAAGGAGGGTGGGGGTCAGTCTCTTCTCCCAGGTAACAAGTTACAGGGCAAGAAGAAATGGCCACAAGTTGTACCAGGGGAGGTTTAGATTGGACATTGGGAAAAATTTCTTCAGTGAGAGGGTTGTCAAGCATCAGAGCGGCCTGTCCAGGGAAGTGGTTGATTCACCATCCCTGGAGGTATTTGAAAGAGTTGTAAATGTGGCACTTAGGGACATAGTTCAGTGATGGACTTTGCAGTGCTAGGTTAATGGCTGGATATGATGGATCTTAACGTTTTTCATCCTAAACTATTCTATGATTTATTAATATTCTTGTGGTAAGCACTGAGGATCTGTTCTCCATTTCCTACACAGTGCATGAGGTATGTACTTCATCCTGCACAGAGATTAGTGAAAGCACCGTGACCTCCCTTGTACACCAGCCATAGTTGCTTATGTTGATCTCTGATTTGCAACCAATTCGTTCCATGCATCCTGGTCATGAGCTAGACGGCTGACAAGCTCGTGGTCAGAGAAACCCTAATACAGGCTGTGCCTCACACACACACAAACATCTTCTCTGCACAACTCCAGCCAGCACGTGTGATTTCTGTAGAAGAGTCCCAGTCATGTAAGTGACATGGAGTTTACTCAGAGATAAACCAAAAGCATTGTGGTGGAATGGGTGTAATAGGGAGGAATGAGTGTAGGCTCCAGTTATTTTCAAATAAAATGGAAGCAGAGCCAAGAAGGTTTAATGATGAATGCTGTAACTAAATGTCAGTTCCATTAAGTACATCACCTGTATAGTGAGAATTCTTCTAGGCATACAGAATTTGTACCTGGGCTCACCAAGTACTTAAAAAAGTATTATTCATTCTTTTGCCATATAATCAAACCTTTTTGTATACTTATTAGCAGTGAAATTATATAGTAACTGAGCAGTCACAAACTATTAAGGTGTTCACCTTTGAGTTTGAAGACTTCTATTTCTCTCTTCAATCAGCTTCTTCTCTTTGACATCAAAGTTTTCCTTCATTTGTTTAACTTGCACTTCCAGCTGGCTTAACAGCTCTCCTTTACCCTGCCACCTCTTTTTCAGTACACTGAAAATAAAATGCAAATATTCACAATGAAAATAAATACCCCTTCTTAGGCAGGCAGAAATAAAGTTTTCCATGCGTCTATTTTTCCTCATTTCTGTGTGCAAGGAAGTACTCTCTGAACATAGAATGACCTCAGAGCAGTGTTGCATACAATGATCTCAAAAGAATTATTGTGACTTGAATGTATCACCTGTGTGCATTCTTAATGTCATCAAGTTCTACTTCTTTTTCTTCTAGCAGTTGCTTTAATTCCTCTTTTCTTTCATTTTGCCTTTCTAATTTTTCCATTAGCTTTTCACATTCAGCAACTTTTTCATCCAACTTTACTTGAAACAATTTCTGAGCGTCCCGATTTTCTTCATGGTATTTTCTGATTTGTTTATCTTTTTCTTGTAAGCCCTTTAGAAGATAAATATTTAGAACTCATAAACATCCTTAACTTTATTATTACCATTTAAGAGTATTTATTTAGTCTATGGTGGAATAAAGCAGAGAAGGACATGTGAAAGTTTACTCTTCTAAACGTACGAAAAACACTTAGTAAAGTGATAGCCAGTTAATTGATCTTCATCTGAAAAAAGTCAGAATAATTAAAAAAAAAAAAAATCACCAAAACAAATCTGAAGTTGAAAGCAAGCTACAAAAAAAGTTATTTTGAGCTCTTATTCTATGTAAGAGTTGAACAACCTTTTCTTTTGAACAACATAAGTCACGGAGTTCAGAATCTGTAACAGTGCGTAATACATCTAACTTTGACTGACATAACTGTTATAATTTTTGATTAATAAGCTGAAGTCTTAAGTCTCTAAATGAATGAATGGAATTAATAGAAAAAAACGTAGTACCTCTGCTGCCAAAATACTGTTTTACAAAAACAGAATGAAGGAAAAAACACTTACATTGTAAAATAAACACAAAGCAAACATTTAAAATTGTTTTTCCTATTTCAGTAAGAATTATGCTATCCAGGTTTCATGTCTCTCAAAATCATTTTCAAGGATAACCTGGAGCAAGAGAAGAAAGTCTGTACATAAATATGGTTCAATGAGAGATTCAAAGTAGCATCTCTGTACATCAATTTAATAAAAAGCTCCCTTCTGCTCTCAGTGAAATGAATTGCCAGACAGCCTTTTTGTGATTTTTGAGTTGGAAAATGAGGAGTGCAGACCCAGCTTTCATTACAGCCTTTACAATAGCTAAAATTAACACTTGCAGTGACAGTTACGTACAAAAATTGTCAGATAATGGCACTTACTTCTTTTAATCTCCTAATTGTTTCTGTCTGATCATCCAGCATTTTGTTTTTAATTCTTATGGTATCACTGTCCTGTTCCTTTTGCTTTTTTAACATCTCAATTTCATCTGTTAAAACTTCAATTTTAGCCTCCAGTTTTCCCCGATCTTGAGCAAGATGAGCTCCTAGAAAAAAACAGGATATTCACGCTACAGCACTCATTTTACAGATGACTTCAAGATGTAGTGTGTTGGGAAACAGGGTCGAGGTGAAGGTAAGAACCATTTTACAAACCAAACTATTGACTATTTTGCTCACTGGAAACGCTGTAGGGATTTAATCTGTAGGTAGGTAACACTTAGAAGGAAGTGTAAAACTTCTCTGAAAAAAGTCACAGACCCAGCCAATCTCAAAGAACCCACAAGGATATGTTGACTCACATGGCTAGAGAAAAATGAAAAATGCCCAAGGTTTTGCTTCCCCCCTGCCCCTTATTTAATACTTTTTAAAGATGTATAGACATTTTCACATTAGACTTATCTGATAGACAAGTAGAATTATGTAACTCTATGTACAAATCCTTGTTTTCCTAATTTTATATTTAAAAGCTCTCTGTACAACATTACAGTATTTTGGCATTTTCAGGAAATAGATAAGCTGTATTTGCAACTGACTCCCACAACTGCTGTTACAGATCCTGTATCGACCCATGTACCACAGAACATCTGTTTTAGTGCATCAATTTCACAACTGAATAGGATCATGAAGGCATCCAGAAACCCTGTTATGATTACAACTTGACTGGAATGTTTGTTTGAAAAGACATTGAGCACCACCATTTTTCTGCAAAAGAAAAGAAAATACTATTTTACCCTGTTGTGCCAACTCCTGCCCCCATATTTTTCTTTCCATTTTTAACCCATCAATCACAGATTCCTGGGCTGTCAGCTGAGAAATAAGTTTTCCATTTTCTTTTTTTAGAAGTTCAACTTGAGCACCCTTCTGTTTGTCCTCCTCAATCACAGTTTCAAGTTCTCCAGTTCGACACTGTATGAATGAAGATTGAAAAAAGACAGTAAGATACTGTAAAACAAGTATTCAAAATTTCAAATAAGTACTAAGTGGCTAGGAAAGTAATACTTATATACAGCACATTAAGTTAACTGAGAAATATTTTGCTTACATTCAGGGTTCTATCTGCATCTCTTCCCACTTATGAAACACACATTTGCTTCAAGTAGATGTACTTCAATCCCAGAAAACTGTAAAGCTGATTTCTAAATAACCACCCTGAATTATCAATGCCATTATAAAAACCTGTTTAGAATTACAAATTCACAGGTCAAAAAAAAAAAAAAAGCAAAAGAGAAAGTACAGATATTAAAAACCAAATCAGAAGGAAACAGAACTGGGATGAACTTTCACTTCTAGTGATAAAGACTGATCTTCAATTATGCAGGGTACTTCTTGTTTTATAGATTACAGCTATTTAGTATAGGTATTTTTCAATCTTGTTTTTAGCAGCATCACCAACTGGCAGAATCCTATTCTGTATAGCAACACAATGTTTGGGCTCCCCAACAGCAAAATAGAGCGAAGAGACTAGAAACAACTGTGCAGGAGCTGTTATGCACCCAATTTTAGCATGAACTGGACACATACATGGACTGGATCATACATCTGTTTAAAAGTTATGTTCCTAAGATTTTAAAAAATTATTTATGGATAGCAGAACACTAGAATATGTTACCATAAAGCAACTGTGCCCACAATGAGTAGATAATGAATAATACTGCTAATGTTATGCAACTAGGAGATATTAAGCTGCTAATAACTACACTGCATTATTTGTTCAATTTAATTTTTACTTCACGTACAGTGACCAAGGCAGAGGCATATTTCATTCCTTTGAATTTACAAGGGGTCAGAGTTACTATTGTAAGTTTTGTAATTTTGACTGACCCACCTGATTACATAGAAACTGCTAGTGCTTACTAGGCAAAGAGTACACTTTTGAAGACACGAATGAGTTTAGACTAGTCCTTTTCTAGATGGGAAGCAGCGTCTGTTGAGAAACAGAAGTGCAAGATGCAAGAATAAAGGCTGACGTGGGGTACTACTAGGTTTTGTATGTGGCTAGCCGTCGCGAACGACGATGCTTTTTATGCCTGCGCGAATGGATTTATTACATGGAGCTCAGCGTGCGCGGAACTGGCCCCACCCCCTTTAGCCCTGGGACACTCTAAGCCTTGGCCGGGGCAAGCCCGGACGAAGTTGGCAGAGCAAGACCCGCAGGACTCGAACCGGCGTCCTTCCGAGAAGGAGCACGGATCCAGGGGCGGCGGCTTTACCCACACGGCCACAGCCGCCGGCAACTACTAGGTTTTAGTGCAACAGGAAACATGTCTTTCAGTCAATTAACTGTACGGAATCATTGATTACAGATTAAATATTAAAAAATAAATATATATAACTGAAATACTTTGAAACAAGTACCTTTAGGTTTGCTGTAGCTTCTTCATTTGATTTTGTTAATTCTGCAATCTTTGCTTTCTGTTCTTCCACCATACTTGTCAGGTCTTGGATGAGACTTGTCATATCTTTTTCCCTTTGTTCAGACTCAAAGAGGGCTCGTTTGCATTTAACTAGATCAGCAGAAGTATTTTCAAAACCTTCTTTTACCTAAAGTTTTGTAAGACAAGACTGAATATTTGAAACTGGTTTTCTACTGGTTTGTTGGTCATACTTCAACTTGAAACTGGTTCTGACTAGCTACAAGTTTGTAAAAAAGACCCCAAATGACAAAACAAAACAACAAACACAAAAAAGCAACAACAAAAACCCAACCAAACAAAAAACCAAAACAAACAGAACACAATATAAAAAATACATTAACAGATTGGAAGCAGAGCAGAAAAAACAGCTTGGGAACTGAAAACAAGGCCTTGATTTACTCTCATTGTTAAGACTGTCATTAAAATCTTGAAAGAAGGAGTTAAATTCAATTTTTTCTTTTTCCTGTAACAGAAAGATTTGAATGGTAAAACCCCTGTCTTTCTTTCTCCTCTTCTCCCATCTATTTAAAACTGATTTAAAATGAAGAAAATAAAATTTAAGTGAAGGTGAAGCATTTAATATTTTATTTAACATATAAAATAATGTTAACACTAGCCACAGAAACAAGTTCTCTTAGGAGTTTAGTATGCAAGTTTTGGATTTTGATTTCAAAATGCTTATCCAAAATTCCATTTTGAAAAGTTAAGCAGTAAGAAACTTCACTAGTATATATATAACTATAACCTTACCAAAACCTATGCATTTTTACTAAAATTGAATATATTCTAATAGAACGTCAACATACTTTAAAAGAAATTAATAACATCAGACAGAAGGGTTTTTTCTAATTCCTTTTGATTAACTTCTACATATGAACAAAAATGCTGTGGTTTTTGAGTGCTGACTTGGCATTTGCTGTTCATGTTCTAACCGTTGATATTTCAAGGCCTACTAGCAGTATTTTTGCATGAATCCTTGAATCAAAGACCATAAGGATCAAAAGAAAACCCCTCAACAAAATACCAATAAAAGAAACACCCTGGAAATATCCCCAAAAACCCAACACGTTTAAGAGAACTACAACCCCACCTAGTGTGAGATGAAATGTTCTCTTAGTCTTACCTCTTTAAACCTTTCTGCTTCAATAGTTAAAGCTAAACGAAATTCATCTTCTAACTCTCTGTACTTCTGGTATGACATGTTAATTTTCTCCTGAAGTTCTTTAACACATTGTTTATGCCTCTGCTCCTCTTTAGCCACTTCTTTTGACAAAGCATCTTGAAATTCAGGTCCATTTAAAGCAACTCGGGTTTCAAGTTCTTTCCTGAAGTTATCAAACATACACTTGAGACACAAACTGCGGTAGCTTGCACTGCTGTTTTAATTAATTTCCTTGGCATTACTGAACAAGGATAATGAATTCCATAATAAATAGGATAAATTCCTTAGTCTTACAGACTTCAGTCTTGTATGACAATGACCCTGCCATGAGGAAAATTCTGTTGACTACTGTTAAAACACCCAAAGGAATATCCTTATATTTTAATTCAAACTTTTGTAGAAATTATTCAATTGCTCTTTTGCTGTTAGTTAGCATTTGTTTCCTATGCTGTTAACAAACATCTGGAAGTGAGACTGGAATCAGAGAGAAGCCTGGTACAGCCAGACACCCTCTTCTTGCAGTCACTCTCTTAACTGTCACCCAACCAGCAACTGTTGCTTCTCACTCAGACCCAAAACCTGAAAAGCAGCAGCAACAGGGACCTAAAAGGTGACTGCTGAAGCAAAAGTATCTTGTACTTTCAGACGATTCTGTTCATCTGCTTTAAAGCAAAAAAACATTCACATAACAATTTTTGGAGATTTATGAGATAATTATTGGAAGTTCTCAAAACACAGCTATCAGATTCTTCCCATCTAAACCTCCAGCTATTTTGGTATCTGAATACATCTGCCCTTGTAAAATTTAGCCAGCTTATTTTAATAGTAACTTTTTTCACAGTACCACAGGGTACTTACTGCTTTAGTTTATACACGTATTTTATTGACAGTACAGAACTTACACTGAAGTATTCTCAAAAAAGGGAAATTTTCAAAGAGGAAAACAGCCAGGCAAGTAACTCACCCACACACCCACAAGCAAGATACTGTAGAAGCTGACTTATTTTTTTGAATATTTTATGTTATTTTATTACAGGCAGCTTTTCAGATGCTAATTCAGATACAATTTTATCTGATTTTTCCTGGATTACAGATCAAGTATTTCAAATAAAGAGTTCAGCCATACAGTAAGACAAGAACCTATCAAATGGAAGTTGCCTACATGGACTTATGAGTCAGGAATCTACAAGATATGAAGATATTCTTATATGACCAAAAAAACGTGTGGGAAGGTATTCATATTTTTACAAAGACTATCTCTCACATTAATTAAAAAAAACCACCACCCAACCACAAAACACATCCAAACAAAATCACACCCATACTTTAGAACATATTTAAACAAAATACATTTGCAACACTAGCATCTCTATTAGCTTGTGGAAAGAAAATAGATGATCCCATACCTTTGCTCTTGCTCTCTTAATACAAGAAGTTCATGTAGTTGTTTTACCTTCTCCTTCTGTTGTCGGAAGGAAATTCGAAGTAACTGTACTTCTCTTTCATTTGCTGATGCTTTAAGTTCTGCTTCTTGCACCTGTTTCATCTGTATGGAATTCACAAAGAACAAGAGTTTCTTAAAACTGCAATCTAGTCTTCATGTCTTATCTTGGAACACAAAGGAACAGGTAAAGAGTTTTTTTGTTTGGTTTTTTTTTGTTAGTTTTGGTTTTATTTTGGTTCTTTCTTAGTATATTTTGTTTTACTTGAAGAAATTTAAGATGAATGTTTAAAATTAAGTCTTAGCTTAACTTACTACAACACAAAAAAAATGAATGGCACTTGCAGTTTGCTGTCAGGGAGTGCCCTGATTCTCATTCCTTTCAGGGTATCTGAGCGACACCATGTCCTAGAGCACCACACTATAAGCTGAGAGGCTTTTCAGGATGGATGTGTTAGGATTCACTTTCTCTAAGTTCAGTGACACAGGAGTGGGCTAATATAGGAATATAAACAAACCAAAGGTGGAGGACACTGAAAATCAGCAATTGACTTCTCAGACAGAAGTAGTGGCATATCTGGTCCAGCATCTTGATCTTTCGCATTCGTATACTGAAAAAAGTGCCTCTAACAACAAAAGCATCATTATCTTCTCCAGCTGTAAAAATACCCACCCAAAAATCCCAACCAAAGAAACAAAACTGCCCCCACCTAAAACAATCAGAATCTTTAAAGTAAGGTCTCAGCAATTACTGTTTTGTTCTGGTTGCAATTAAAAGCATCTAATTCATTAGATCAGCAAAGCAAACAGAACCACCGGGTTTCCAACTCATTAGTAAGATCTTTATTGGGTTTTTTTCCAAACTTGTCTTTGTTACTGTATATTTTCAGAAAATATCCAACTGTCAGTGATAAGTACATAGGACTTGTTCTCCTTTATCTTAAGACCACATCACATGACATACAACCATTTTTAAAATACATTAATTGAAAATTAAAATGGATACCTGTTATTAACTACTATTATTGTGAAAAACTCAGATTTAAAGCTCGTAAAATCTAGTGTTTCTTTGTATCCAGGACTATAGTAGCCACCCTGTTGCCATTGCGTTTACTCATGAAAAGTATTTACCTCTATTGCTCGTTGCTGCAATCTCTGCGTCTCCATCTTAGACAGTGTTTCTTCTAAAGATTTCATGGCCTTCCTATGTTCTGCTTCTCTATTTCTTGCCTGATTTAATTCATTAGTAAGTCTTTCAGTTTCACCTTTCAACTGTTGGACATCCGTTTGCAGTCTCGCGTTGTCATCTCTCTCTTTCAATATCAATTTCTTTAGCCTAAAAATAAACGCCATAAAATGGTATTATAAAGATTTTAGTATTTAGTTTGATGCCAAATACATTGAGAAAAAAAAATTAGTCATTGCTGTAGCACCATATCTTGTTCTTTGCTGAATTTTACTACTTAGAGCACTGTCATATAAAACTGTTTAAAAATATGTAAACAACTACTGAAGTCATGTGTAGCATTACTATGCAGAGCTTCCTTTTAAAACACCTGAGCTGGAGACAACCTCACAGATAGATCTTTTAGGAAATTACCTTCCAGTATCGTTTTGCTTTACACCAAAGTTGAACATTTGGTATGTTTATAATTTAATAATAATCTTCACCAAACTCTGAAATATGCTTAAATATTTTAATAGTTTTTATATAAGATCTGTCTCAACAGAAGAGGAACATAATAATCTTCTTATACAAGATGGTAACAAATAAAAGTGGGAAATTAACTTAAAACAAAATGGAAAAAAGTGGAAATAATCCCAGTCAGTTGTGGATGGTAACTTAGGAAGCACCTGGCTTGTTTCTTCCTTACAAGAAAGAAAATGCATCTTTGATAAATAAAATGCACTTAAGAAAAAGACAGATAGAGCAGACAACTCCAAAAATATCTGATGACGAACAATGCTTTGTTAGAAGGGAGACCTTTTTTAAGAAAAGCTGCTGTTCAGAACTTACACAAGGATAATGACAAGCATCTATCTGAAGATGTGCTAGGCCTGCCCTGCACAACACATCGCCTGTGGGCCGACTCTGGCCTGCCAGGAACACTTTTGTTCCAGTGCACTGAGCAGGAAAAACACAAAGAATGCGCAGGTATAGGTGGAAAGGGAGATTGGGAAACAGAAGGTGAAAGCATAATACGAGACAGTTACTAGAGCTTGAACTAAAAGTACAGTTATGATAGAGACTGTTGGGAAAGTAATGTCTGGAAATGGAGGTAAGTGACATACTGGCATTGTTCTAAGAGAAGAGCAGGAAGAAAGCTGCAGAAAGATTTTCATTAGGTAATACTGAAAGAAATTATAGCACTATTTCTCGATGTGTTATTTTCCAAGTATATTATTTAAAGCTGTTCTCATTTCTTAAGCCTACAAATTGAATTTTTGTGAATTCAAAAAAACCAAACCAAACTCTTATATTACAGCACTCTGTTTCCCTACCTATCTGTAGTGTATGCAGTCATACTCTGAATATCCTTTTCTTCTTTTGCATGCTTCTGTAACTCTTTGACATGCTCTAATAATTTCTTCTCTGCTTGCTCTGCTTTCCACCTCCTTTCTTTCTCCTGATCCAGTTCTTGAATCAGCGCCTTAGCAAGAATGTGGTAAGTATCAACTTAGTAGGAAACACTCAAGCATAGCCAAAAATGACAAACAATATTTGTAACTGTAGAACAAGACTTTTTTGTCTTTCTGGAATTCATGGATGACAGAGCAAAGGGCAACTGACCAGGCAAAAAACTCCTATAAAATGAAACAAAATAAATCCTCTCCCAGTTGACACTGCAAGACCACTACTTTTGATACTATCGACACACAATTGGTTTTGTCACCTCCAATTTTAGTCTGACCAGGAGACATATACTTGACTTCAGGTGAAGACATACTCATATTTAACTTGAAATGATTCAAAACCTACTCGGTATGTTGATTCCTCTGTGGAATATGAATTACTTTCTTCTACTTTTTCTATATTGCTCTGTCTACCAGTTAATATTTCAGCTTTTCTTCCCACTACTTTCAAGTTGTGATTATCTGATGATGAATTAAGATGAGAGTCTCTCTGACTGGAGCCTGGACATGTTGAGGAACTCTTCTTCTCTTCCCTGTATTAGCAGGACATCAAGGCATATTTAGGAATATGCAGAGTTTAAACAGTAACGGCATTAAGACACTTTTATAGGATGAAATTTTACAGTTCTGTGCAACAGCTGAATTCCAAACCACACAGAAAATTATCTGCAAGCAGGCCATAGAGAAACAATTACATTCAAATATTCAGCTATAAAAAGATAGGTATAGTTTATGCTATCTGAAAGACATCGTATGATCACATAGATACAAAACAGTTCTGGAGAAAGAGAGTAGCTATAGAGCTGCAGTGGCTGACTAAACTAATATATTCCAGTTTGTATCATGTTCTACTCATCACTCCTGATATTTACTACATGAATCAAACAAATAACTACAGCATCCTCAGCTTCATCACAAAATACAGCCAGTTATATTCTTCACCGTTGTTCTGACACCATGAATCTTTTATTTTTAATGATTCAGTCTGTCTGTGAAGAATTCTTCTGTCACCACAGCTTAAAATGAAGATGGAAATACAAACTGTTAGAATTCTGAAAGTGTTTGTTTGGGAATCTTCAATTCATCAATTTACTTCTCACCTAAAGAGAGAAACTGCTCGTATAGAGAAATGACAGAATGAAATCTCAGTAGCTCTTCGTTTTCAGAGTATTAGTGACAGAGCTAATTTACCCAACGTACAACTTTCAGCAAAATGTTTCAAGTATTACATTTACTCTGACAATATTCAAGTAATTAATTTTGGCCTTATGTGGCAAACATTAGGATACCTGTCAGTTATTTTGTTCTTAAGATGACTTGCATGACACTTAGGAGATAAGGAAGCTCTCCGGTGAGTAGGGATCTTGCTTCTTTTCACAACCTTTTTGTTGTTCTCTTTCCCACTCTCATTTTCGCTCTCAGAAGTTGGATCTGTGTCTCTCTTAGCTTTCAGAGTACTTGGAGGAGCTTGCTGTTTTGAGCTATCAGATACCTAGGAAGAGATCAGATTTTATTTATAAATTTTACCATTTCTAATTGGCTAATGTCTAACACTTATTCAGGTGCTATTTTAAAAAAGTTCACACAAAATAATTTTGATAGAAAAGTACATAATTGCTTCCAATTTTTCACTTTTACAATCCTTTCCCTCTTTGCTAAAATATTTCATTGTTTTAAAGATAAAATAAACTCAACACGCTTGAGAACATATAGGTGTATCATTTTGACGTTCCTGAAGTTTGGTAAAATCTTCAGGCATAAAAGGTTGGTGCAAAATATAGAATAAATACACCACTTAAACCCAAAAAAGCCTTTCAAACACCACCAACTGTTACAAAACAAACCTGACAAACTTGTATGTTATCTGTGTTAACAAAACAAACTATATTAGCTGACAAATATATCAGATCAAATTGACCTACCGGTGAAATTAATTTTCACCAACTGTACAATCCAAGCATTTTGGTGCATTTTATGTTTTACTCTGGTTCAGTTACTACACTGATGGCTTCAAGGTAAAAAAACGGAAAAGAATTTTCTAATATAACACAATCACATAGCTCTGCTAGTTTCATACACTATGGGTTTTATTCAGTATGAAAGTTTTCAGGATTCAAAGTGCAATCTTCAGTTTTAAAGACTTGTTTTTATTTTATTCCCAGCTTCTCAAAATGGTTAAGAACACATTAGCATAGTCAGCCCATACACAGCAGTAGAAATGCCCCAGTCTGTTCCAGAAAACTTCTGCATTATCAGAAAGGTATATCTCATTTTACAAACAAAACCTTCTGTGCGATCACAGAAAAAAAGGATTCACCTTTTGCAGTATCTGTGAAATCTGATCTTCTATTCTTTTAATCCTCATCTCACTATATATTTTATCAAGTTCGGTCTTCTCTGTTTCTGAAGATGAGACAAGCTCCGTGGAGGAGCTGGTGGCACCCTGTACTTGTATTCTTGTACGCTGACGAAAATGGGCCAATGCCTGGTCGATATGTGGTGTCACCAGTGGTAAGGCAACATTGTTCTATCAGAAGAAAAGACAACCCCTGTAGCATTAATGAGTTGCATGCAATTAAAAAAAAAAAAATTAAAATCAGTACACACAAACTATGGCACCTGATTTCTGGATGAGGGACACCCAGATGAAACCAAAGAGCCCAAAACGTCTTCTAAGCACTGCAAATCTGAAGAGTTTTCTTCTTCCAGGTCTGCTGGTTCACCAGAAATACCTCTTCCATCCAGAGCTGTTAGCTGGGGTAACGACTGAAGAACAGTTTCTCTATAACCTTGATGAAAAGATCACATGTAAATTGAAATCAATCTCCTAAGGAGATGTCTAGTGTATTTCAGGTACCCTGTCATCTTAAATGATTCACTGCATTTTTAATATAAGAAAAAGAGTAGTGAGTTATCTACAATTGTCTCACCTTTCCCCACCCATGGCATTCAACAGACAGCACTGCAAAATTAAATTAACTGGGAAGCTGCCTACCTGGTCCTGGTCTACATGGGGATTTCCAAACCACCATCAACACACTGCAGTTACACAGACAACCTTTTAATATCAGCACCAAATACTGCACCAAAACAGTTGTACCAAATGGAAGGATACAAAAATGTAATGGAAAAACAAATTCTGAAAGGGCTTAGATAACTTCTTTGTCACTGGATGAAATAAGGCATTATGAAACTGTAAAGCATTGAATTAACTTTCTTTAATAGAATCTGGGCTTCTGAACACTGCAGTTTTGTAAGTGTCACCAAAGACATATGAAGAGGTGTGTAAATACTTGGTGAAGAAAACTAGTGGAATTTTTTAAGTTATCCAGGTAACTTTGATAATCCTGTTACTGTTTCTGTAGTGCCTGAATGCATTTGTAAAACATTTGTTTTTGAAAATATGATTTAAAACCTAATTTGGCTTTCCTCAATTACTTCTGAGGTTTCTTTCTAAGTGTGCATATATTACAGCTGTATCAATTACATGCTCATGATGTAGCTGCTCTTTTGTATTATTGTATTATTCCTCCTGTTCTACTCTTTATAGTGAAATTCTCTTTGAGCTCACCCAGAAGTATCAATCTTCTGCTTCTACCTTCCTGTAATTTCCCCATCTCTTACACACAAAGAAAGAAAACAAAAAAAAACCCAAACCAAACCTACACCAAAGTAGGATGCTACAATTTAACTTGTTTGAAAACAAGGTGTAACATGTAAATGGCACAAAGAACCTAGCCCCAAAGCAGAAGTGCTATGCAATCCAGCTGAAAATCCAACTGTATCCAAGTGCAATCTCCAATTTGTCTCTATGCTGCCTAGTGAAACACCTACTTACTATTTTGATACAAATGCTAATTACTGCATAGTATCCTAGAGGTTGTCACTGTTAACCAAAGCGGTCGGAAAGAAGGAAAAGCTAATGGTGCTACTGGTCTTTCACTTGTGGTCTCTATCAGTACCAGACTATCTACTTTCCATGCCTGCCCTCTTTCTATGTAGTTCAACACCTCAGTGTACATTCTTCGAGTTCTCCACCTACCCACTTTATAATATTAATACTACTTACCTCCTATTTTTGCAACACTTTCTGTTTCCATCACTTTCCCACCTTAACCTAGAATAATATTGTAGAATCATAGAATGGCTTAGGTTGGAAGGGACCTTAAAGATCATCAGTTCCAAACCCCCTGCCATGGGCAAGGACACCTTCGACTAGACCAGGTTGTTCAGGGCCCCATCCAACCTGTCCTTGAACACTTGCAGGGATGGGGCATCCACAACTTCTCTGGGCAACCTGTTCCAATGTCTCATCACATTCATTGTAAAGAATTTCTCCTAATATGTAACCATAAACCTACTCTCTTTCAGTTTGAATCTATTCCCCCTTCTCCTGTCACTATATGCCCTTAGAGAGAGTCTCTCTCCATCTTTCTTGCAGTCTCCCTTCAGGTACTGGAAGGCCTAAATTAGGTCACCCCAAACACTTCTCTTCTCCAGGCTGACCAATCCCAATTCTCTCAGCCTTTCCTCACAGGAGAGATGGATGCTCCGTCACTCTAATCTTGGTGGCCCTCCTCTAGATTCACAAGTGAAAATGTTAAGCCTTATTTAACCACACAACATGTTACAATTTTGAGAATATGCCCAGGAGAAAAAAACAAGAAGATTTTGACATACTTTAGATTTTGCAGGCTGGCCATCTTATGAAAAAATTTGCACGCTTCAGAACATAGCTCATAACTTTAAGGAAACCACGGACTTAAGGGGCACAAAATATCCACCTGACATGAGATCCATACCTGCTGTGTGACAAACTGGATTGGCTTTTCCATTTTTTTCCAGTGTGAGATTTGTCAAAGAGTGCAGCCCCTTTGTGCACTGAACTAAGTGAATAACATTGCTTATACAGTTGCTGTGAAGCTCAATGTGGCTAATCTTATGTTTGGCTCCATGAAGGGATCGAAGTCCTGGAAATTTGAGAAAAAAAAGAAAAACCACCACAAAATAATGTTTTCTGCTGCAGCCCTGGACTATGACATTTAGAACAAATGGCATCTTGTTGAAAAATATTCAGTAAATAATATAACTAGAAATGAGAGAACAACGCTTGTTCCGTATCCTTGTCTATGTATCTTCATTAGCTATGGTACTCTACTACAGAGTACAACACTTAAGCTAGTTATGAGAGCTAACTTTAAAGAAATACATTAGTTTCTGACTGTTAAAAAGCATGTAAAAATAAACATATTCCTTGAAGTTTCATTTTATAACCCAGTTCACTAACAAAATTGTTATCAATGTTCTTTTTAATTATCTTGATTCTGTAGCATAAAATCTTACAAGCAACAATTGACCATTTTAACAGACATAGATGAGAACTTCCCTAAGTTGCATTTTTGGCAATAAATTTGCAATGTTTACTGTGCTGCTTTCTGACCAAGCTTGGCCTTGCCAAACGCAGAAGAATAAATTCCAATTTAGAACAACTGAAAGCTGAGAGGAGTAACAATTGCCACTTTTGTTAGAATTATTCGGTGAATTATCACTTTAAGTACTAGAAACTTCTCAAAATACACTTAGTCAAGTTTTTCAAAATTCAAGCGAGACAAATGCTTTGCATTGCACTGCACTTGGCAAAGTAACTTACCAGAGAGATCATGTATGCGATTATATGACAAGTTCAGCACAGTTAAATTAAAGAGTTTTTCCAGTCCTAAACAAAATGAGGAAAAAATAGAAACAGTAAGGTTTTCAGAAGAATGCTCTGCTTTCACGGGTAAATGGCCAGAAATAAGCACTGCAGACCCTCCACTTTGGTGATGAGGTTGCAGGACAAGCTCAGGGTGCGCAGGTTGGCCAGGGCGCCGAGCCCCTCGATGCGGCGGATCCGGTTTGCGGAGAGGTCCAGGTGCCGCAGGTCCCGGAGGTNTCCCTGTCCCTGCCCCTTCCTGCCTGTCCCTGCCCCTTTCTGCCTGTCCCTGCCCCTTCCTGCCTCCCCCCGCCGCTTCCTACCGCTCGGGTCGCCCCATGGCGCGCTTGGGTTTTTATGTCCTCGGCGGGACGTTTGGGAGCTTTAGGGTTTTTTAGAGCTCACGCGGTATTAAGAGTGTAACAGAATGACAGAATGACAAAATATCCTGAGCTGGAAGGGACCCACAAGGATCATCGAGTGCCTGAAAGTATCATCCGTTCTTGAACTCTGCCAGGCTTGATGCTGTGACCACTTCCCTGGGGAGCCTGTTCCAGTGCCCAGCCACCTTCTGGATGAAAAACATCTGACACAGCTTTAGGCCATTCCCTCAGCCCTGTCACTGTCACCACAGAGAAGAGATCAGTGCCTGCCCCTCCTCTGCCCCTCACAAGGAAGCAGTGAGGTCTCCCCTCAGTCTCCTCCAGACCAAGTGCCCTCAGCTGCTCCTCATACAGCTTCCCCTCAAGGCCCTTCACCATCTTTGTTGCACTCCTTTGGATGATCTCCAATAGCTTACTGTCTTTCTTATCTTGCAGTGCCCAAAACCGCACACAATGTCCAAGATGAGGCTGCCTCAGTGCAGACCAGAGCAGGACAAATCCCCTCCCTCAAACAGCTGGTGATGCTTTCCCTGATGCCCCCCCAGGACAGGGCTGGCCCTCCTGGCCACCAGTTTACTCCCCTCAAAGCTCAGAGCTTGCCGCTGTCTCAGGCAGGCTGGGCCTGCCTGGCCTCAGCTGGAGCCACAGATTCACTCTGTGGAAGAGGCA
>VXBX01006186.1:290560-317711 GCA_013400415.1 Scytalopus superciliaris
GCGGTTCGAGTGCGCGCTCAGGGCCTGCAGGTCGGGGCGCAGGGGCACATCCCGCAGGCTGCGGGGCGCCGGCCGTCAGCCGGGCCGGGCCGGGCCGGGCCGCCCTCGCCCCCCGGCCCGCCCCACTCACCTCCTGAGGCCCCTGTCCATGAGGCTCAGCTCGCCGGGGAGCCCCTCCATCCCGCCGGGCCCCCGCGCCGACCGCACCCGGCTGCCAACAAACCTCCCTCGCCTCTCACGACCGGGACACAGGCGCCTCAGGGCACGCCTTTCCCGCGGGCTGCCCCCGCCGCTTTCTGCCTGTCCCTGTCCCTGCCCCTTCCTGCCTGTCCCTGCCCCTTTCTGCCTGTCCCTGCCCCTTCCTGCCTCCCCCCGCCGCTTCCTACCGCTCGGGTCGCCCCATGGCGCGCTTGGGTTTTTATGTCCTCGGCGGGACGTTTGGGAGCTTTAGGGTTTTTTAGAGCTCACGCGGTATTAAGAGTGTAACAGAATGACAGAATGACAAAATATCCTGAGCTGGAAGGGACCCACAAGGATCATCGAGTGCCTGAAAGTATCATCCGTTCTTGAACTCTGCCAGGCTTGATGCTGTGACCACTTCCCTGGGGAGCCTGTTCCAGTGCCCAGCCACCTTCTGGATGAAAAACATCTGACACAGCTTTAGGCCATTCCCTCAGCCCTGTCACTGTCACCACAGAGAAGAGATCAGTGCCTGCCCCTCCTCTGCCCCTCACAAGGAAGCAGTGAGGTCTCCCCTCAGTCTCCTCCAGACCAAGTGCCCTCAGCTGCTCCTCATACAGCTTCCCCTCAAGGCCCTTCACCATCTTTGTTGCACTCCTTTGGATGATCTCCAATAGCTTACTGTCTTTCTTATCTTGCAGTGCCCAAAACCGCACACAATGTCCAAGATGAGGCTGCCTCAGTGCAGACCAGAGCAGGACAAATCCCCTCCCTCAAACAGCTGGTGATGCTTTCCCTGATGCCCCCCCAGGACAGGGCTGGCCCTCCTGGCCACCAGTTTACTCCCCTCAAAGCTCAGAGCTTGCCGCTGTCTCAGGCAGGCTGGGCCTGCCTGGCCTCAGCTGGAGCCACAGATTCACTCTGTGGAAGAGGCATTTCCTAATGCACTGAAACCCTGGCAGTACATGCAGCTTTGATTCAGTACATGCCCATGGACCTGCCTGCCTGCCCTTTCTGGGTCATCCTTCTTGCCCTTCTTGAAAACTGGAACAATGTCAGCCAGCTTCCAGTCAACTGGAACCTCTCCAGATTCCCAGGACTGTTCAAAAATCATTGAAAGAGGCCTTAACAATTACTTCATCGAGCTCGTGGAGTTTTCTCTTATGAATCCCATGAGGCCACATAGACTTACAGGGATCCAGCTGAAGCAGCAGATCCCACACAAGTTTAGGGTCAACTGTGAGTTTATCATTCCCACAGCCATGGTCCTCCAGCTCAGGGGAGTGGGACCCCCTTTAGCCTGTCATCCATGTTGAAGACAGAGGCAAAGAAAGCATTAAACACCTCTGTCTTTTCTATGTCCCTGTTTGTGAGGTAACCATCCTCATCCTGTAATGGGCCAATGTAATTTCTGCACTGCATTTTGCTATTAATATATTTAAAAGAAGTCTCTTTATTATCCCCCACAATAGTCTCCAGCTTCAACTCCAACTGAGCTTTGGCTACATGATTTTTCTGCCTTCAGCGACAAGCAGCATCTCTGTATTCCTCGTATGTCACCTGTCCTTGCTTCTATTATACATACACTTTCTTTTTTTGCCTTACCTCCCAAAGAGGATCCCTGCTCAGCCAAGCCAGCCTTCTGGCTTGACTTCCAACATTTTGGAATTGCTTTTTCCTGTGCCCTTAGGAGGTGATCTTTAAAAAGTGACCAGCACTGATAGATCCCAGTCCTTTAAAACCATCTTATCAGGGGACCCTACTTAGCAATTTCCTGAGCAGCCTGAAATATGCTCTCCTCATGTCCAGGGCTGAAGTTTTGCTGGCCCTTTTCCTCCTCTCAGCAGAGGTTTTGAACTCAATTGCTTCATGGTTGCTGGCCAAGATGGCCAGCAATCACCTCTTCACTCACAAGACCCTCTCTGTTAACAAGCAACAAATCAAGGAGGACATCTTTCATAGTTGGCTCCCTTAGTCCTTGGACCATGAAGTTATCATTCAGGTCTTTTAGGAATCTTGTGGACCTGTGCCAGCTGTGTGGTAATGTCCAGCAAGTTGAAGTCTCCCATAAGGACAAAGGCACTTGATTTGGAGGTGCCCCTGAGGTCCCTGAAGGATAGTTCATCAGTGTCATTGTCCTGGTTAAGTAGTCTATGGCAGACTCCCGTGATGACATCCACATTATTTGTCTGTCCCTTAAATCTTACCCAGAGGCTCTCAAATAAACTCCATACAGTCCAGCACTTCCATTACATATAGTGCTACCTTCCCACCTTGCCTACCCTGCTTATCCCTCCTGAAGAGCCTGTAACCATCCAATAGGACACTTCAGTCACAAGACTCATCCCACCAGGNAGGCACTTGATTTGGAGGTGCCCCTGAGGTCCCTGAAGGATAGTTCATCAGTGTCATTGTCCTGGTTAAGTAGTCTATGGCAGACTCCCGTGATGACATCCACATTATTTGTCTGTCCCTTAAATCTTACCCAGAGGCTCTCAAATAAACTCCATACAGTCCAGCACTTCCATTACATATAGTGCTACCTTCCCACCTTGCCTACCCTGCTTATCCCTCCTGAAGAGCCTGTAACCATCCAATAGGACACTTCAGTCACAAGACTCATCCCACCAGGTTTCACTTATGCCAATGATGTCAAATCTCTGGGACTGGGACAAGAGCCCTCGCCTTCTGGGGCAGGTTGGAACAGTGCTCAAGGAATATACTGGGAATAAACTGGTAATTTTATTTCATGTGCAGTGTTTAATGAGTGAAGGATAAACAAGCTCCAGTATACCCAGTGACTGATGAGGTTTTGGCAAAACATATGGTTATCACTGTCCATTTTGTGTATGGATGGTGGAAAAATGGTGCCAGGCTGTCCAACTAATGCTATGTTACTGTCAATAACATAAGGAGGGCTGATGTCTTTCTTCATGCTGCCATATACTACGTCTTTCCCTAGGTCTGATGTAGTAGTCATATTTACCCACCTCTCACAGTTGTCTCTGAAGGCATACATAAAAGAAATGGAAATCTGTTGATGAAAAACAGCTGAAAAATGAGCTTTTGCTGTGCATTATTTGTTATGCTGTATTCTTTAAAAATACCTGCAGACCTTACTAATTCCTGGAGTACATATTAAACCAACATGTACATGATTTGCTAGTGTTTCTTGAAGGATTTGGTTAATCATCTTCACACAGAAGACACCAAAACCCAAAGTATGCTCTCTTTTCTGAATGATTAAGCCAAGCTTCCCATAACATTTCAGCAGCAAGAAGGGCCATGACAGAGTGCTAACAACAAAGTGAAATCTGCTTTGAAAAAACAGAAAAAAAATGGGAAAAGGAGAAAGTGATGATTCCAAAGATGTGCAAAGAAAAGAAAAAGTCAAGATGCAACTCAAAAGAGATATAGGTTATTTTGATGGGGTAAGTTTTATTATAGGATCAATTGTCGGGGCAGGGATCTTCGTGTCTCCCACAGGGGTGTTAAAGCATTCCTTGCTCAATGTTGGCATCGCACTAATAATCTGGACTGCATCTGGGCTGGTTTCTCTGATGGGTTCCCTCTGCTATGCGGAACTGGGAACCTCTCTGCCCTTTTCCGGAGGAGAATACAGCCATATTAAAAGAGGCCTCGGATCCCTCCCTGCCTTTGTGTTTATTTGGACATCAACATTTACCAAGCCAGCATCAAATGCTGCTCGAGCCTTGTTGTTTGCTGAATACGCCACCCAGCCCTTCTATGGCATTTGCCCTCCACCAGAAGTGCTGAAAAAATGCTTGGCCTTGGCTGTTCTCTGGTTCCTGGGGATTTTGAATGGCTGCAGTGTCAAAATGGCTGCGTGGGTGCAGACAGTTTTCACCCTGCTGAAAATGATGGCCTTGTCTGTAATTGCTGTTGGTGGCATCGTTCTCCTCGTTGCAAGGCAAAAGGAGAGTCTGGCCAGATTTGAGGACATGTTCGGCTCAGAGATCCCCAACGCCTCGCAGGTTGCCGAAGCCTTTTTCCAAGGACTGTACGCATATGGAGGCTGGTGGTGCCTCAATTATATGGCAGGTATCTCACTCCTCTTCTTTAGATTTTGTTCTGCAGCTGTCATTCTTGTGTTCCTCAGCTTGTCTTGGTAGAACTTTTCTCTCCTTCAAGACCATAGGGTCTCTCATGTTTTATGGAAGTCCTTTGTTTGTTTGGACTGGTAGAAGAGGTGGTGTCCCCCACTAGGGGAGTTTCTTGCTTTTTGTGCAGTCTCCAGAATCAAACTGAGATTTCCAGAGGAGTACAAGAGAAATTAAAATAGTTAATTTAAAATCTCATTCATAAACAGAACCTTTCATACCTGAAAAATTTGCATTTTGTTTTTCTTAGTGTCTGTGTCAGTGTATTTTTGGGAAAGGGTTAAGTTATCCATGACAAACTATGTGCACATAGGTGATTTCTATTTAAATATTGTACTGTCTCTGAGGTTATGCAGCTGTTTTTTACATGGACAAATTAATTTTGAATTTTGGTAAAATGTAAAAATTTTACAGGGTATATTTTCTTGGGATAATAGAGTTTTGCACAGAAGAGGAAGAGAGATCTAAGGAAAGTGGTCTAAATACTTTTGTAGAACTTGTACTCAATTTTAAACATTCAAACAGTTTTTAAATAACTATTTACTTACCCTATTCTGTATCTGATGACATGTGGCAGTAATATGTCAATAAAATGAAAGCCACAGAGATGATGTTCATAATGTTAGTTATTCATGTCACAAGTTAAATGAGTAATATTTTATAGTATGATCAGATTTATGGTCTTATGTTGTAAGCAAGTGGATACTGCTCTTATGTCCTTAACCATATGTATCCATTGACCTCTACCCTGTAAAACATTAAATAAAATGCATGTGTTAAATACATAAAACAAAGTTCAATTGTAAGAACAGTGTGAAAGTTTGGTTAATGTTTAAAAAGTGACTGTTATCACTACAATCCAGGTATTCCAGCATTAAAAATATGCTGGAATAATAATAATTTGAAAAAAGGTAATATAAATCAGGAAAGTGTAGTTTTGAAATCTTAGGGATTCCTTAAAGACAAGTACTTACCTTTGTAACCTTGAGAAAATACATGATGATTGGTGAACTATTTATTTTCTGATCAGTTAACAGTACTCATAAATACCATAAACTGGGCAGCACAGATGTTTAGACAGATGCAACCTATGTAACAGTTCTGAATTGAACTCTGTTTCCTATTCTTCAACAATAACTTCATTTCTGTGAGCTTCAGCTAAAGCATCAGGTGCCAGCTGGATGGCAGGACTGTAATGGGCAAAGAAACAAATGAAAAGATAAATTTAAATTGGCAATGTTGGTGATTGTCCTCTTCTGGACTCAAAATTACCAAGTGTATTTCTTAAAGTTGAAATAAATCCAAAATTCTCTGATAGTCAGTATCTGAATTCCACTGTTGTGCTCCTTCAGTTCTGGCTCTGTGCACTACAGACAACGCTGGGACAGGCTCAAGGCTGATGTTCTGGGCAGAAGGGAGAAATTGTATTTGAGAGAGGAAAGGGATTTCTGTGTTCTAAAAAGCTTAAGTAAGCTGCATATTTCACTTTTCACATCTTCCCTCTTGTGAGTTATTGGCCAGTAATACTCAGGAGATACTCTGTAAAAGCCAAGGGAAGTGGAAAGAGAAGAGGGAGCAAGGGGAGAAGTGAAAGAGATGAAAAAAACCGTTTTTGATTGAGATGAGGATGAATTATTAGGCTTCTGGAAACCAGCTTCCTCTTTTATTGGGACTATCACATGCTCAGGAATGTGTGCCAATGTCTGAATTGCTCATGGCATAATTTGGAGTTTTTTCTTATTTGATAAGAGTAGTTCTAAGCTATCAGGCTTAGGACTAAACAGTTTTTCTCCACCAACTTTTCCCTAGAAAAGGTAATAATCATCAGAATTCAGCTGGAAATGGCCCTCTTTTAAAGCCACTGCATTATTGCTCTTCCATCTATACCATCAAACGTTTCTTTTACTTTTTCTGTATTTCCAGACATAAGGGCAAAGGAAAAGGTTTTGATTAGGAATAGGCAAATACATTCAGAAAGTTTCAGATCAGGACTCATGAGGCGAAGTCACAATAAATAATCTGACTTTAGAGTCTTATGTTTAAGGTATTGATTTACAAGTAAGGCTACATGAAAATTTCTTACCAAATCAATTTTCTAATATATGTCAAATATGTGCTTAATTAAATCAAAGAGAAATTATCAGTCCTTTTGTCATTTTTTAAATCAGCCAATCATTCAGCCCTCCTTGCAAAATAGTTTAAAAATAGCTAAATAAAAATAAATTGTTTAGGAATCTTTGATAGTAACCTATTTGAGAACAACTGTAGCACTTCACAAGCAGCATAATTTAGTGGCCATGATTACAGATTGGGACAGAACTTAGCTATCAGTCTTGTCAAGCTCTGCACAGATTCACCAATGAAATATACTTGCTGAAGCCACACTGTTTGATTTGTCTTTTTAAATTGTATTTTTCAGAAGAGATGAAAAACCCCAGTAGAAATATCCCCTTAACTGTGATGACTGCTGTTCCTGCAGTAATTGTTTTTTATTTACTGGTGAACATCTCATATCTGACTGTCCTCACACCTAAGGAAATTGTCTCTTCAGGTATGGATTTGATATTTTTTAATTAAAAAGGCATAGTCCATTAGCATACCCATCTGATGTCAACATACTGGGTTACTTCTGCTTCATCTAACTTCACAGTCCAGAAGTTTGGGTTCATTCTCTTTTAACAGAGAATTCTTCTTTAATTTTACTGTATGACACAAGTTGGACTAAATGCAGACAAATGTTATTAGATGTTGAAAATGTTGGCTTATATCTGCACTGACTAAAAATTAAATCAGAAGTGTACTAAAACCTGGGAAATCAGGTGAAAGTTAGGTCTCGAGTATAGTGATGACCTTTGTTTTTCCTATCTCCTTCTTCTGTCTCTATATCATGGTGTCTCAGGTTGAAGCCTTTACTGTTTAGGAGGTGGACAAGTCTAATATGTTCAGAAGTATAGAAAATACTATGGGCACAAAAATGTAGCCATTTTGAGTGTGTGTTTGGGGTTTTTTAATGATAAATATTGTGATTCCTTAGAAGAGCCTATATAAAAGTCTAGTGTATGTAAAGCATTTCTCAGATCCTGTACCAATAAGCTGTTCATGAATTGGTCCAAGGGGAGCTGTATTTCTCCTTGATTGTCCAAAAAGCACCTTTTAAATCCCTCTGTAATGAGACTGAGCTGTCAGACTTTTGCCTACAGGCATGACAAAAAACATACCTCATTTGTAGGGATCAATTATTTTTTCTTGTGAAAACAGCTCACGAACCTAAATGGAAGCTGTGTAGCTGTCATTTCAGTAGCCTTGTATTATCACAGCCATTGTCAGGTTATCTGCTGGGAGAGATGGATACATTTGCAGATCCATCCTACAATGAAAGAAGCAGCAAATATCAGACTATCCATGAATAGCAGCTACCCAGCTGGCATAACCAGCTCCATACATACCAGGGGAGTTGTGTTTATCTATGCCAGCTGAGGACATAGCCTAAAAATTATAGCTCTTTTGCAAACATTGCTATGTGTTGCTGTGGTTCTTGTTCTTCCATTACATTTTTTTTCTTTTTGGGAGAGAGGGGTGCTATTTTCCCCATCTCTAATAACTTCCTATGTTGTGCAGGTCACTGCAAGATCTATGTTCCTCATGGCATTTGGTTATAGAGCCACTAAATATTAGTTCTCATTCAATATTGGCTATAGCTAATTTCCAAGAATATCAAGTATCTCTTGTTAAGAAAGAATCTTTCACACTTCTCAGTTCCACCCAAAGCAAAATCTCATTAACAGAACATTCACTGACCCATCTCTGCATGTACTTGTGCTCCTGCTGGCAGTTTTGCTGTAACAGAGATCATGTCACCACCATGGTCATGCTGGGGACTAAGGTGTTCATTTGCTTTCCTTGCCCCATGCATGTGCATTTGTGATGCACAGCAGGGAGATGGAGCTTGCTCCTTCTGGTCAGTCCATTCCTGTGGTATTGGCCTCAGCAGGTTTACCTGGCTTGCTTTGGCAGGTAGCACTCCTTCTTGCTGTCATCCCCCATGCTCATGAATGAAATACCCTTAGGATTAGATTACTGTTTGACTACTGTAACAAAAAAAGACAGGCATTGCCAGTAAATATCTTGTATTTTAAGTTTTGTTTCTGTTGAGTCTATCAGTTCTGAGCATGGTACCTGTACCACACTAATGCTTTGCTTTCTTGCAGTTGCTGTGGCCGTCACTTGGGCTGATCGAGTGATCCCCTCTGTTGCCTGGATCATTCCTCTCTCTGTGGCTGTCTCAATATTTGGTGCCCTCAACAGCAGCATGTTCACACTAGGTCGATTAAGCTATGCTGGAAGTCAGTCAGGACATTTACCTGTTTTAATATCCATGCTTAATGTCCACTCCTGTACTCCAGCACCAGCCATGATTTTTTCAACCATCATTGCATCCATTTTTATCATCCCCTCTGATCTTATTACGTTAACAAATTACTTTGGATTTTCTGCCTGGCTTATGATTGGATTGACTTGTGCAAGCCTGATTGTACTTCGATACCGGGAACCTCATCTACATCGACCATACAAAGTAAATGCCCTAAGATGCAAAATATGTTTACAGAATTTTTTTGAGTCATGGGTAGCATGCAAAAGTTTCAGAACAAGTGCACGTCAAAAGTGGATAGTTATAAAAATACAAATAATTATCTCAATGCTTAGATCCTTGTTCACAAGCTTTGCTTCACTGTAGAATGAAGTGAAACAGACAGATGAGTCAGTGCCCCAGAGAACTTGTACTTGAAGACAGGAGATTATTATATGCAGAATGGGGGACATGTGCAAACATGGAACTGTACCAGTGTGGAGCAATGTAGGACCCTGGTTGACTATTCATGGTTAATTAAACCTTGATCTCTACTCTCATCTTTCTTGACACAACCACAGACATGAAGGACGGGTTGAATATCCTCTTCAGCTGGTAGTCAGAAAGCTGAATTAGAAGTGTATGCTCATTGTGAAGGCTTCTTCTAGGCATCCAGCCCTGAGTGTCTTTTAGGAACATGTAATGTTATATGTTCACAAATGGATTTCAGGTACTGCCTCTCTCTCCCCCTTGACAATAGAAGGAGCCTAAACAAAGATTTTAGAAAAGTTGCCGATCTTCTAGGCAATTTGAGGTCAGATGACTCTCGTCTTTGGTGAGTTTATAGCAGCATAGTACTCTACTGTGGCAAAGAATGAGTTGTTATTCTTATGAATGAGGCATAAAATCACAGTTAGTTGGTTTATTTCCTAAACTTGGTTTTTTCTTTCTCTTGCAGGTGTTTCTACCAGTTCCATTTGTGATGGTGGCAATGTCTTTCTTCCTAGTTTTAGCTCCCATAGTCTGGTCTCCAAAGCTGCAATATGTTTATGCTTTCCTGTTTATGCTGGGAAGCCTTATTGTTTATCTGCCTTTTATACATTTTAAATTGCATTTTGCATTTCTTGATAAAATTACTTGCCACTTACAGCTCCTGTTAGAAGTCTCTCCTGCTGATGGATCTGCTGAGGGCAAATGTGAATAACAGCTAATGTTTAATACCAGCACAACTAAGAGCCAACACAGGATTTTGTTTAACTGAGAGCGTAAACAGTAAAAGTTAGATGTTAGATGTGATATAATAGGTGTGCATGTATATGTATATACACATGCACACATATATATGTATGGGCATCAGCATAATAAGTCAATATGTATATACTTCTGTGTGTCTGTGTATATACACAGTAGGTGCAAAGGATCTCTCGGTTGTGAGATCTATTAAATGCTCTTTTTTGCTCCTGAGAACACACTTAAAAGCTGCACATAGTTGTGCAATAATAGAAATGACTCAGTTTCAGCACAAATAATTATCAATGTTATAATACAATAAATAAGGAAATACATACTTAACAGCATCATATAAATATACTTTTGGGCTCTGAACTAAATTGTATGGATTATTCATAGTTTTCAGTAGCTCATTTATTAGAACTTCTGGATTTAAAGGTTTTATTCTTCTGTTGATCTGCTTTTTTGTTTTTCCAAATTTACTTTTAATAAAAACCTTTGAAGAAAATAATGATTGACTGAGATATTTTTTAATAATGGTGCATCTTAACTATTTTAGAAAAACACATAAAAATTCAACATGAAATCTTACAAAGCCTCAAGTAAGGCAGTAAGAATTATCTATTCTCTGTCACAGCAATAAAACTAAAGATATGTGGATTACTAAATTTTTTACATCTTAGCATTAATATTGCTTTATTCCCTGTTTTCTTTTTGGTGTCGTTGAGAAGAGCTTTTTTAGGCCTCCTCCCTTCCATTTTTATTATGTTTATGAAAGCAAGATAAATTTATTCTTTTTTCTTTTGATATTTGGGCTGTATTAAGTTCACTGAATATTTAAAATTAAGACCAAATGACCCATACTCAAAAAACATCATGTACTTAAGTGATTAATCTATTAATATATGTTGCCATTTTGTAATTACAATAGAATTACATATGTAAAGTGTTTTTTCGAATCTGTCAATGAGAGCTCAGCAACACAACCAGTAGATGGCCCCAGTCTGATATCTAACACCGTGATACTCTGGTCTGCTGAATGTTGTATTGGTGAAAGGGTTTTATAACACAATAGAATGAAAAAAATTATTGCTAGAATATTCAATTCCCTGATATATCAACATTTTAGAGGTCAGAATGATGGATAAAGACTTTATTCATAGCTACCCAAATTATAGGGCACCCCTCAATAAAAGCTGGGAACCAACAAAAGGTTTAAGAGGATTTGACTTTGCACTGGAATGAGTCCGCAAATGAAAATAAGTACATGAAGAAAGTGGCTTTTCTCACAGGTGATGATTTACACAGAATGAAATTTGAAGGAAAATTTATACTTTTAAAAATGCCGTAGGAAGAAAATTCCATACAAGTGAGGAGTGCAGCAAATACAGCCAAGCTGGAGACTGGATCCTGCTGAAAGCAAGACAGGAATCAATGTTTAATTTCATTCAATAGTGCTATTGGAAAATAATTTCTCTTGCTATTTAAATTTAGAAAATCATGAGACTCATAGACACTTTATAGGAGTAGTATTTTAAGAACCGAAATATAAAAGGAAGGAAGGATTTTACTGTGACTCTCTGCTCAGATACTGTTCTTGACAGACATTGTAACTTCTTACAGACTCTTACACGGTGTTTCTCATGACAGCACCTCACAAACAACTACTAATTTGTCTTTACTCTCATGAGCTGACACAGTGGTATAATCTTTGCTCATATGTAGATTGCACAGGTGCATTTTGTGATGTTCCCTGAAATCCTTCAATTCACATCAAACACTTGAATGGAGAAACATTCATGGAGACCCTAGTCTGACTATGGATATTTCTTTATCTTAGCAAGCAGGGCAAAGAGCCAGGGAACTGGTGAACATACATCTTGTGTGGCTATTCAGATGCTATATATAGATTTCAGTTTCCATTCATTCCATCTTTTTGGTGGAATAAAGGAAGTATGACTAGAACTGCTCACTAATTTTGCATGCATTGGACCTAATTTTTCATAGTAATTAGTAAGTTGAGACTGCCTATAGTCCCCTGGAATTAAGTTCCAAGAACAGTAAAAGAAGGAAAGACGGAAAAATTATCACAGTCACTTTGGTTTAGATGAATAGCAGGAATCCTATAGCGCAACTTCTGACTAACTGTGCATACTTGCAATTCTTTTAAGACCTACAGTCTATTAAATGTTAAATTACAACTATGAGATTTTAAAATTCCACAAATCAAGCTGGGAGAATGCAAAAGTATAGAAAATGAGGAAAACAGAACTAGTAACAATTTTTAAAAATTATGGTTTAAATTATTACAGTATGGCCTTGGAATTTTATATAGAAAAAGAGGTTTTAATTCTTCAGGTCAATACTCAAGTTCCTAAATCCAGAAACCATTCTGCAAGTGCTACCTCATTCACTACATCAAATTACTCTTCTACAACAGTGAGGGATTGGCTACCTCACATTTAGCATCTTCTTCAACACAGACTGTTGTGTTATTCCCAGATCCGAGTGCTCTTATTAAATGACCTGCTGTTTGGAAAGGGACTCACACAACTAAGCTGAATTAGCATTATAAAAACAATCTCAGATATGATATTGTGGATCTCCTGAATATGAGTCACAGATGTTCTCTTAATGTAGCTTTTCTTTTGCCTGAGCATTGCTAAAGCACAAAGAAGCAAATACACTATTAAATTTATAAAGAGTTCTTATTGTTGCTGAATCATTCCACATTTCGAAGCAGTAAGCATAAAGGAACAGAATTCAAATTTATAACTCGTATTAGCTACTCTGGCCAGGAGCAATTCAATATTTTAACATTATAGTTTGTTTCAGTGACACTAGTTGGTCTCAGTTGCTTTCCTACTTGAATATGTCTCGGAAAATGCTACATAGATATGTGACTGCTTTAGTATTAGGTTATATCAGACATTCATTTAAATTGTTAATTTTTTTACCTTTGACTTCTCAATTCTTTTAAGCTCATGCATACTTGCATGTTTCAGAAGCTCAACCTTGCAACAAATAAAGATAGAATGTGGATAATTTTTTTCAATGCTGTACTGGCCCATGTTGACATGTAACCTCCCTAGCTGTTTTTATAGGTTTCTAACACAGTATTTGTATGCTTGTCTGCATCACCTGGGGTTTTTTGTCCTTTATCTCCTTAAAAAGACAAAGTGAAATACCAAATGATATTCAGTCTTATTTTAAGAAAGACTTGTAGTTATATATTGTGCTAACTTCATGTGCACTGAACTGCTTTACCAAAAAAAAATATTTCAGTCTGTGGCAAAACCCAGCAATTGTACAGAAGAAATAAAAAAATCCCCAGCAATGAATTGATTTACTTCCCTTCTCGTAGTGTTCACTATGAGTCCAATAAAAATATAATCAACTAATAATGAACAATTGTACATTTTTGTTTATGCTTTGATGTGGTGATTTTTGGTTGAAGCGTCTGGGTTACACAGGGGAGGGTAACAGCCCATAGTTGTTAGGCCTGGAAGAGCTCAGACCTTCTGACTTCTACTCTCACACTTGATATATGCACTGTGGGTTTTGCTAAGGTGCTCCACATTTCAGTTTCCACAACTGCTAAAACAGAAACAATTGTGTTTTAACAACTTACAGATCATTTGCTTGTGACCTCTTCTGGATCACAATTAGAAATTATTCTTGTCATTGCCCTCTATGACTTATTCTAAGTGATGGGCAACCGTGGGCATTTTCTTACAGGCTTGATTTGGAGGGGCAAGAGTTATATGTGCTACAGAATTTTGAAGCTGTTTCTATTCTGCTCTGGAACAGGAAATGAAGCATTTTTAAATTAGGAGGTTGGGTAGCCTGTATCCTACAGGTTTAAAGGCACCTTCGAGGAGTTGACTATTAATGTTGATTTTCAATAGCTCTTGCTACACAGGGGAAATTTCAAGAGTGCAAAAGAAAGGTAACATGCCAATATTTAAAAAGAGTAAGAGAAACTACCCAAGAAATTATAAACTTGTCAGTGTCACACAAATCCTTAGAAAAATAATGAAACAGATAATATGAAACTGAATTAATAAAGAATTAAAAGTGAGTAGCAGAATTAATGCCAGTGTGTTTGTGTTTATGGAAAATAATCCTATCAGACCAGTTTCACATTATGTTTTCTGCAATATAGGTTGATTAAAGGATGAAGAGAATGGGATTTTCAGGTCCACCAAAGCTGCGGACTTCAACAAAGTAGTTACACAACTAAAAATCAGTCTGTTTTGTTTGGCAAACTTAAAAGAGTAGAATTTTTCATCATTTTGCAAAGCTACTAAAATGAGCCTTATTAGCAAGCCTACGTGCATAATATTGGCTAGGGATTTTCTACTTCTTTTGACAACTGAAAAAGGTATTGCTATTCCTGGCAGCAAGACCTAAGTTAGGCTGAGACTTCCCTATGTTCCACTACATATACAACAGGTCTTTACTGTGAGGGTGGTGAGGCACTGGAACAGGTTGCCCAGAGAAGCTGGGGATGCCCCATCCCAACAAGTGTTAAAGCCCAGGTTTGATGAGTCTGAGCAACCTGGTCCAGTGAAAGGTATCCCTGCCCATGGCAGAGGGGTCAGATCAGATGATCTTTAACAGCCCCTTCCAGCCCAAACCATTCCATGATTCTGTGATTGTGAAGTGCTGGGCTGCAGGTGTCGTTCACATTAGGGTCCCATCAGGGTTGGGTGTGGTCAAGTCTGGAACTTTGGGGAGGGGGTGTTGCCAAGCAACCCCACAGATTCTCTGTAAACACTCCATTGCAGTTGGTCTCTTAGGGTCCCTCTCTGTCCTTCTGCCTGCATGGGTATGTCCTATAATCATTATTAATGTATTGTTTTGTATAAAGTGTGAGTCTTTGCACTTCACAGCCAAGCTCTTGAACCTGAGCAGTTTTGTTTTGTTTTTTTTTTTTTTTAAAATGCTTGTTGCTGTTTGACTTCCAGCTCAGAGGGTGCCAAAGGGTGGATTTGGCAGGTGCCTCGTGCAGAGAATTTGGGCACAGCCAGTGCTTAAATTGGCTACTGATATCTTAATTTTGGGGTTCCCAGTTGCAGAGAGATCTTCACATGGGAGCTTCTTGTGAACCAAATCAATCACTTTATGTTGTGAACTTTCAGTAGATTTAACTTGCCCTCCAGATCCCTTTTCTTGGCATCAGAAGTGCTTTCATGTTTAATTAACTTTTCTCTTGTGCATATGAATAATTTTCCAATGTCTCTAATATGCCTTTCTAATATACAGAGGAAAGCTGGATACAGGCAAAGTGAAGCAGTCCTAGCATTTGTGTCTTTGTGAATCCCAAATTGTCATCATTGTCTGAAAGGTTTGCAAAGTGTAACAGCAGTGGGATGCGTTTTCTAGCCCATATAGTCATAGAAAATCAGCATGAGACCTTAATTCCAGTTAAGAGAAGAAGAAGCAACTTGCCTGAAGAAGCCTGTGAACTAAAAATAACTTAGTGTTATCATGCAGATAACTTAGGTACTATGAAAAACTTCTTGCTTCCTGTGAACTTCAGAATTAATTTTTTTTTCCTGCTAATGAGATTTTTTTTTTTACTGTGTTCAGCAAAAGGGAAAAATAAACCTGAAAACAATGTATATTTGCAAATGCTCAACACTTGTTTTTAAGTATCTATTAAAAAGTCAACATTTGACCTCATTTTTAAGTAAAGGTAAGGGTCAATGACTCTTGCTTTGTGCACCCTATATTGAGATGTCATACTGATTATGTGTGCTGGTTTCAATGGGTTTTTTTGTGCTTGCCTATCTTTGCTCATGTCAACTTTGTATCT
Source organism: Scytalopus superciliaris (assembly GCA_013400415.1). Taxonomy (NCBI): domain Eukaryota; kingdom Metazoa; phylum Chordata; class Aves; order Passeriformes; family Rhinocryptidae; genus Scytalopus; species Scytalopus superciliaris. Next base: position 306,261 of record VXBX01006186.1, read on the forward strand.
TAGGACTGCAGAAGCAATACTGCAAAAAAATGGATGACAGGGAGAAGATGAGCAGGGTATTTCACACAGAGAAATTATTTAGTTGTAATTTCAATTTAGCTGATCAAACTTCTTGCAAAGCATAGTGTAGTCTAGAAAACTGTTTTTGCTCTCCACTTATGGTTTAACTTCTTATGGTTGTGCCACAGCAACACTCTTAAGTGTAGAAGAAATACCTTCTTCAGAAGATATTCAGTGTTATGTCTTACACTACGCTCTCTGAATTGCCTTATGACTTTTGTATGGACTCTGCTTACAAACAACTGTTTCAGGACTTGGGTTTTCACTTCACACTTCTGTCACTTCACACACTGTCCTGTGTTCTACTAAACTCTTGGATTATTTACCTGGTATTAATCAATACACTCTGTTTTGTATCTGGCTAAATGTAACTATCACATGTATTTAACCCTATTTTAGAGCAGAGATATTTGTTATTAATCCTGGGTTCCAGAGTGATGTTCGTATGTTCTCTTTCTGTGCCTTAATTTAATCTTTTGTCTATATGGATCTTGATAAGATTACTGTATAAGCACCAAATATGCCCACAAGTTTTCTGTATATTTGTGACAGGTCTTGTTTCTTTTAACTAGGAAGGCCTCAACATGGGAAGAACTAACAATGAAAAAGCTGACAATCCAGGTATCATTGTAGGCTAGTTCTATTTTAATTTTTCCTGATTAAATTCTAGCCAAAAGCCTTGTCTTAAACAATTGAGATGAGCTGAACTACTGGTTATTTTTCACCTATTAAAAAAATCTGTGTTGCTATTGACATTACAATTCATAGGCTCTAGGGCTGTACTGTAGTAAACTCGAAACAAGTATTCAGAGAAAAAAAATTTCCAGGTTTTTCCAAAACACTTACAAGGTAAAAGGCTGTGGACAGGTGGGAATACGTAATGTAGTGTGTTTTGAATATATCATCATTTGAGACATTACTTACAAAATTTAACATTATGTTGATGTGCAGTGGTTTCATCAGGATATGAAGGAAAAGAAGGTGACAGTCTGCGTCGCTCCTTTCGACAGAGGAAATCTGTTGAGCGCTATCAATCTCCATTTGAAAGTAGGTGTGCGTGGGCTGGGTTGGCTTTAGGTGGATGCCACTTCTCAGCTGGAAAGGGGAGAGAAAATAAGATAGAAGACAACTTGTAGGTTGAGATAAGACAGTTTAGTAAAGTAAATGTGCACAAGCAAAGAGAAGAAAAGGTTGTATTTTCTACATCCTATCAGCAAGCAATGTCTGTCCACTTGCTGAGAGGCAGGGCTTCAGCATGTGTTCTGGTTGCTCTGGAAGGCAAACATCGTAAATAACAAATACCTGACCTTCCTCTTCCTTTTCTTAGGTTTTGTATCTGGGCTGATGCCATATGGTATGGAATACCCCTTTGGTTAATTTGAGTCAGCTGATCTAGCTTTGTCCCTTCCCAAGATCTTGCCAGCATACTGATGAGGGGGCACATTGTTGGGGAAACAATGCACTGATGCTGTGGGAGCTCTGCTCAGCAGTAGCCAAAACACTGGTGTATTCTAAACACCTTTCTAGCTACCAATGAAAAGCACAGCACTGTGAGGGCTGCTATGGGGAAAATGAACTCCGTCCCAGCTAAACCAAATGCAGTAGGTTATAGGCACAATTTCTCTTCAGAGCTAGTTTCTTGCATGGAAATGAGATTTTTTTTTTTTTTTTAATGAAAATGTATGCACACAACTTTTCTTTATATTTTTTGCCTTCATTCTGCCAGTAAATTTCATTAAATGCATGCATCCTGTGCACATTCTCTTTTTTTTTTTTTGTCATTTGGCATCCTTTTTTTTTTTCTCCAGTTAAAAAAAATTAGCTATGTATCCTTGAAAGAATAGCAATTAAAGAGGCTTGATAATCTTACTCCTCTGGTTTTCAATTCTTCTTAAACTCAGGTGTGTGTTTTTTCACTTTGATCAAACCACTCAACCTCCCCCTGCTCAAAACTTTCCAGAACTTAGAGATGGGTAATACACATCCCATTTTTGGCCTCTTTGACTATCCTGTTTTCTTGTTTGTGCATTCTAAATCCTTTGCTTTCAACAGATCTAGGAAAACATAAGCTAACTTCTTCCAGCCATAGTTCACCTGTCAGAGAGGGAGACTCATGCAAAAGAACTAAAAGGTCGGTGTATGGTTAGTGACAGTTCTTTCTCAATAGTGCCGTTGGTCACATGACTGAATAATACTTTTAAAGTTTTTTAGACTGGTGGTACTTAGAGATTAATACAATTACAGTTTATTGGTGTGGTAGTCTGAGATTATAAAGAAAATAAACACTGGAGGGGAGGCTGTCCTTTTTACTAGCCATTATATTTTATTTGAAAATGCAGTATTTCCTGTCACTGATAAGGTGATGACAAGGGTTGTGGCTGAGACTGAGTAACTGAAGTTCATTTATTCTGGAATGGAAGCCTTACTCCTTCTGAAAATCTTAGACTACTTAATTTTGAAAGATGCAAATTATTTTCTTAAAACTGAAGACAATTTTGTTAGAGGAATAGCCTTTATGAAAGTTTCAATGGATATTTTTTTGTTTTAATCACTCGAATAGAGATTCTGGTTTATCTTTGGAATCAGATCATGTTTCTGTATGGAACTGTCCTTAAACAAGAAAAACGCTAATGAAATTCTAAATTGCAATAGTAATATTTGTAAGTGCTAAGAGTTGTTAAAATAGTTAACTCAGTTTAATGTCTGAAGTGACCATTTTCCTTTTTTTACTCATGGCCATTGAGTGCAAAACAGTTAGAATTAATATTTAACTACTTAAGTAGTTTATTCTCAGTTATAAGGTCTTTTGCATTCACTTGCTATCATTAGACAATAAAATTTTTCTATCTGCATCATAAATTAGAAAACAATTTTTCTTTCTCCTCAATTCAATTAGGTCTCTTTCGGCCAACTCTCGGGAAGGTGATGTACAGGAAGTTCGCAAGGATCACACGAATATTGAAGTAACTCAGAAAAACAACTTAAATGAAGTTCACAGAACTCCACATGAAAATCACGTGAGCATTGGAGCAAGTCTGGCAGGTGTTAACAGAATGAAAATAGGTAGTTCAGTAAGTATTTTTACTTCATTGTCAGTGAGATGTTTGCAGTATTTATGAAAGCTTTCAGTAATGGACCACTCTCTTGGCTTAGAGTTTTCTCTCAAGCAATTTGAAAATTGCCATGAATGCTTCCTTTGTGCTGACATCTAATTTCTGATAGGATCTTATCAAGGCTGCAACTTTATAAAATGTGTTCTGTTGGCTTCATCTTTAGGTAGAATTTGATGGCGTGGGAGGTCATTCTGAACACATTTCAACTTTAAAAGAGATGGTCATTTGGCCGTTGCTTTATCCTGATTTCTTTGAGATAATGAAATTCAAACCTCCCAGGTAACAGACACCATTTAAAGCTATAAGTTAGAATTCACCTATTTTTAGGAGAATATTCAACTGAGGTATCGATATGTTTCCATACCTCAAAATTTTCAGTATTGTTGATGGGGATTTTTAGCACAAGTAAAAAGTAATTTAAAAAAACCCTGATAGAATACAGCATATATATAGGTTCAAAGATTTACTGTGTGATGAGATTATAGTTTAAAAGTATCTTGCCCTTAAAAGGCAGAGTAGTAGATATTTTCTTTAGAGTCCTATGTACAAGTGGACTTGATTAGTTTGTAAGCAGAAAAGAACTATCTACTAGTAGTAAACTGTAGTTTGTTCATGGAAGTTCAGTTCTCTCTTCCACCAACTTTTTTTTTTTTTTTCAAGTGCTCAAGTATCAGTTTTACAATTGATAGGACTTGCAACTAGAACCTTGCAGTGCTTGTTGTGCTTGGGCTAAAATAAGAATCTGTCCACTTCTTACACAACTAAATGAGTTCTGTGTTAGAAAATTAAGTTATTCAAGATTTGTTAACTTTATATATTTTTGGTCAGCAAATTCAATCATGCTGTATTGAAATACAACTACAAATTCTTTCAGTAGCTTTAAAAGTACTACAGATATTGAAAGAAAATCTGTTTTGCTTCATTATTCATTGAAATTCCTTTTGAATCAGCAGTGCATTGACTTTTCTAGTTGATGGGAATACAGAAGTGCAGAATAGCTTCCCAGTTTCAGACTACTTCCTCTTCCTTTATCACCAGTAAAGGGAGTCCAAATCCAGTAATCTAATGCTTTTTAAGGGAAAAGTAAATGCTTTACTCTCAAATCGTGCCTTTTATGAAAACAAGAATGAATATTCAGTGTGTCACTGAAAAATGAACTGGTGATTCCTATGTTAGCCCATCCTCAGATTTTTTACTAGAAGTTTGTTCTTGTTTGGCTCTGCTGTGCTGTAACCACCTCTGCTTGTTAGTCAGAGGTTTTGGAACTATCCTTCTGGAATGCTGCTATCTTTTCTCAAGGTTTTGTATGTCTGCATGAACCTCTTTATTAATTTTAGTTGCTGCCTTGTAGAATTGACATTTTTCATGCGCTTCAGTTGTTAGTGCTCTCTTATTTGTTAAATGTTCAGTTTAGGAAAGCAGAGTTGTGTGTTTTAGGGATGGTCATTGCAATAGGTACATTTCCATGATTTTTTTTGTTCTGTGATTTTTTTTTTTTTTTCAAATTGCAGAGGCTGTCTGTTCTATGGTCCACCAGGGACTGGAAAGACACTGGTTGCTCGTGCACTTGCTAATGAATGTAGCAGAGGTGACAGGAAAGTAACCTTTTTTGCGAGAAGTGCTGCTGACTGCATGAGTAAATGGGTAGGAGAATCTGAACGACAGCTTCGTTTAGTGTTTGAGCAGGTAAGGTTGAAACGTGCCATGTGTTCTGTCTGAGTTGTAACTAATTTTTTGTGGTCAAGAACTCATTCTTTTTCATGCTTTGTCAGCTTCTTCCACTGAAATAGAATTGTCAGTGTTTTCTTTTTCAGTGGGTTTTTAGTGGCTTGAAATCTTGAGCTATATTGGGAAAGATTGGTAAAGCAAATAAGAAAATCACCATGACCATTCTCAAAGAAACTCCCACCATAACTCCTATCCCAGACAGTCACAAGAAAGGTTTTAAGAAGCAAGAGATAGTGGCTTTGGACCAGAGGGAAACAGATGAAGGTTGAAAGCATGTTCTTTTAAATTGGTAATGGAAGGTTGCTTCCAGGATAAACTGAGTTAGTCCTGTCTCTGTTCTCAGTGGTTGCCAAATAGCTGTAAAAACTGGTATGATTTGTTTCCTTGTCTCAGTGGGTTGACATAGGCTGCTGCTTTCTGTTACTAATGCCACTTTACTTCATTAGCTCAATTAATAGGTAGTCCCTGATACTAGTCTGAAAAATCTAGTTCCAGTGCCTTTCCAATCATGTTTTTCACACATTTCCGCTTTTAAATAATGCTGTTTTCGTGATGTCAATATTCCTGCATTTTCATTGTAGGCCTACCAGATGCGACCTTCAATTATTTTCTTTGATGAGATTGACGCTCTTGCTCCTGTACGGTCCAGTCAACAAGACCAAGTTCATAGGTAGGACATGCTTTGTATCTGTGTAGAAAGCTGCTTGATCTTCATGAAAAGAAGACATCAACCTATTTAACTTGTGGTGACACATTCATTTATCCTGAAAACTAGTAATTCAGTGCTACTGAATTTCAGATGATTTTTAAACAACAGTAATCAAAACCAATTTGCTAAGCTTGATATCAACACAAGATCTGTGTTATGTCTTAAAACAAGTCTTGCTGATCAGCATCTCATCAATAAAGGCTTGTCCATTTTGAGGGATCAGTGAAGAGGGTTATGTGGAACTGAAGAAAATTTACTAAACTGGTGAATGAAAATTATATTTTTCTGTTAGCTCTGTTGTGGGGACACTTCTGACACTTATGGATGGCTTAGCCAGTAGAGGAGAGGTTGTGGTAATTGGAGCCACCAACAGACTGGATTCTATAGATCCTGCTTTACGAAGACCTGGACGCTTTGAACGAGAATTCCATTTCAAGTTGCCAAACAAAGAGGTCAGAACTTCAGCTTCAACTCTTATGTGTCAAAGTCTAAAGCCCTGTAGCAAGGCAGCATCCCGGAGCAGTGCAAGTCTCCATCAGTAATGTACAACTTGGACAAAAGGGGACAAGGGCTATCTGGAAACATTGCATTGCCCTGTGGAGCGCAGACCTGGTACTGAATATATATGAGTAACATGATTTCAACAAGTTGTTACTTGTCTAATTAGTTTTGGTTTCACTGTGACCAGCAAGCAAGATGGCATGCTGCTAGCCATTAAAATGTTTAAGAAAGAAGGCATGCATGAATTAAAGTACTGCTGTAGCATCCTGAAGGTGAAAGAAATGTGCACACAAGATTTCCTTTTTGGTAACAAAAACTTTGATTGGGGCTGGTACTGGAGTGAATTAAGTATCCTGGGTTCTGACATTCTTGCCGGTACTCATTAAGAGGGACTAGGACTGACAGGTGAAGCACACTGCACAGGTGCAGGGCTTGGAAAGCTTCTAGTTCATTGGCAAAGGCTAAACAATTAAGAAATCAGTTTTATAGCAACCGAAAAATATTGTGGTGGGAATGGTGAGGAAGGGAGATTGTGCAAAACTGGAACCCTGTTGTGTTTTTTCTCTGGCTACCACTGATACTCCTTAGCACTTTTTGGGAAAAGGATAACAGGCTTATTGGACTGAGAGCTGGTAAAAGTGTACTAAACAGTGCATTTAGCATAAACAAATGTATCCAGTTTTTATCTGCTTTCAGGAACAGGAGGTGAGGTGCCATGAAACAGATCTAATACACAATTCCCTACTGTGAAAGAATTCTAGAAATCTGCCATAATTAATTGGTGCATCAGGAAATGAAAGACTTCAATGAAAGTCTTGCTAAGATCAGGGATTAGGATAGGCCATATTTGACATTTTTTGGATGAGTGACAGTGGTTTGAGCCATACTTTTTCTTCTTGGTAGCAACTGTAGCAATTTGAAATGAAGTTCTGGAACTGTTTTCCTTGAAGAAACTACCAGAAAAGCAAATTTGGTGACCTAATGAGACAGTCACCATGACATTGTGCTAAACTTGAGAGAATTTTCTTCACACAAAATCTCTGTTTGCAGATAAGGCTTTTACTACAATTTTTCTTTGGGATCATTAGGTCTCATGATTGTGAAAACTCACTTTATGGAAGATGTACATGCCTTTTATTTCACTGCATCCCTCAACAAGAGTTTAATGTAACAATTTGAGAATTACTAAATTTCCTACTTGAAGCAGCGAGCACATTAAGAACAGACCTTTAAAATACTTAGAAGTTTAGCAGATAACAAAAGTATTTGTTTGGGGGTTTTGTGTTGTGGTTATTTTTTTAAGAAAAAAACATAGGGCAAACTAAAATGCAACCATCTTGTTACCAGGCGAGACAAGAGATTTTCAAAATTCACACACGAGACTGGACCCTGAAGCCATCAGACAACTTACTTGAAGAGCTGGCTGAGAAATGTGTTGGTGAGTTTGAAAACAGTGCAGGCCCTTTTCCTCTGGGCAGCATTCCAGCCACTCTTCTCCCAGCCTGTAGGGCTGCATGGGGTTGTTGTGGCAGAAGTGCAGGACACAGCACTTTGCCTTATTGAACCTCATACAACTGGCCTTGGTGCATTGACCCAGCCTATTCAAATCTGTCTGCAGAGCCTTTCTCCCTTCCAGCAGATCAACAGTCCTACCCAAGGTAGTGTTGTCCATGATCTTACTGATGATCTTCACTCAATCCTCTCATGCAGATCATTGATAAAAATATTAAAAAGTATTGGCCTCAATACTGAGCATCAGGGAACACCACTACTGACCCTGCCAACTGGATGTAGCATCATTCACCAACACACTAACAATGTATATATATTTATACAACATGTGATTCTTGTTTTGTTTATCAGGATACTGTGGTGCTGATATTAACGCCTTATGTGTTGAAGCTGGCCTCTGTGCTTTGCGCTGCCGCTATCCTCAGATACATAAAAGTGACAAGAGACTGAAGATAGATGCCACTTCAATAGAAGTAACAGCGAAGGATTTTGCCATGGCCATGCAGAAGATTGTTCCAACTTCACAGAGAGTCGGGGCTCCACCTGGGCGAACACTACCACCTATTTCAAAGCCACTGTTAGAAAACACATTGGAAAGAATTTTACAAGCCTTAAAGAGAGTATTTCCCCATGCAGAGCTTGCACTGAAGAAGGACAAAGGTATAACAATAACATCTACTTGTTTAAAATTCTGCCAAAGCAAAAACTTCTGATTTGTGCAATCAACATACATACACAAACCTCTCAGTCATAATGACAGTATAATTTTATTGTTTGCATGTGCTCAATGCAGGATGGGAGCTGTGAGTGACTCGCAATATGCTGTAGACAACTATGTATTCTCCACTAGAGCCCCTTGTTTCTCACAATACCTAACATCACTTTTATAATTTCAGAGATGGATCTAAGGTTTCACATATGAGGCTCTTCTTTCCAAATCATAGAATCATAGAATGGTCTGTGTTGGAAGGGATGTTAAAGATCATCTAGTTTCAGCCCCCCTGCCATGGAAGTGACACCTTTCACTAGGTTTCACAGGTTGCTCAGAGATTCATCCAGCCTGGCCTTGAACCCTTCCAGGGATAGGGCATCCAATCTGGGCAGTCTGTTCCAGTGCCTCTCCACCTTTACAGTAAAGATTTTTTTCCTAATATCTAATTTAAACCTACTGTATTTTAGTTTGAATCCATTTGCCCTTGTTCTAAGAAGTCTCTCTCCATCTTTCTTGTAGGCTTTCTTCAGGTACTGGAAAGCCAAAAGTAGGTCACCCCTAAGCTTTTTCTTTTCCAGGCTGAACAAATTCAGTTTTCCCAGCCTTTCCTCATAGGAGAGGTAAACCATCCCTCTAACCATCTTGGTGGACCTCCTCCAGACTTGGTCCAACAGGTTGATGTCCTTCCAGTGCTTGGAACCCCAGAGCTGGATGCAGCAGTCCAGATGGGGTTTCATCAGGGAAAAGTAGAGGTACAGAATCATCTCCCTTGACCTGCAGGCCACACTGCTTTTGATGCAACCCATAATATGGTTGGTTTTCTGGGCTGCAAGTGCACATTGCCAGCTCGTGGTCAGCCTCTCATCCATCATCCACCATCCACAAGTTCTTGGCAGGACTGCTCATAATCAGTTCATCACCCAGCCTGTGTTGATACCTGAGGTTGCCCCAACCCAGGTGCAGCACCTTGCACTTGGTCTTATTAAACCTCAGTGGGTCCACCTCTAAAGCTTGTCCAGGTCCCCCTGAGTGGCATTCCATCCTTCAGGTGTGTCAGCTATACCACTCAGCTTGGTGTCATCTGCGAATTTACTGAGGTTGTGCTTGATCCCTTCATCAGTGTTGTTATTAAGATACTAAATAACACTGGTCCCAGTAGGGACTCCAAGGGACACCACTTGTCACTGATGTCCACTAGAACTCTGAGCCGTTGACTACTACCCTCTGGATGTGACCATCAGCTACTTTCTTATCTGTCTAACAACCCACACATCAAATTCATCTGTCTTAAATTTAGAGAGAAGGATGTTGTGTGGGATCATGTCTAAAGCTTTACAGAGGTCTAGATAAATGACACCTGATGTCATTGATCTTGTACACTGATGTAGTCAGTAATTATTACTAATGTAGTAAATAAATGCTTAAGCAGGGGAAGAAGGGTTTTTCTGGTGTCTAGGAACTACAGTTGTTCTTGATTATTCTAAGAAAAAAATTCCCAAGTTTTTTCAACAGAGGGATAATACCTGATGCAAATCATGGGACATAGGACAGCTTTGTATAGACTTGTGCAATCTCCTTCAACCTGTGGTAGAATGAAATCTTCAGAAAGTGGCATCCAAATGACAAAATACAAGAGAAATGGTTTCCAGCACTGACTTTGAAGGTGTATTAATGTAAGAGCAAAATATGAACTAGCTAACAAATTTCTCCTGTCTTTAAATCCTATTTAGGAAATGATGTGATTAACAATAAAGAATCATCATCAGTCTCTGGAAAGATGTCAACTCATAAAACTTCTCATAGCAAAAAGGCAGAATTCTGCACTTTTAACAGGTACATGTTTGTCCCATTTTTTTGAGATAGCTGGGTCTGTAAACTGTTCTTGTGTAAGCGGTGCTAGATGGAGTTAAGGGTGTGTGTGGGCAACCAGTATTTGCAAGAAGTAAGCATGAAGATCCAACTGTGCACTAAGGTTCTGAGTACAGTGCCCTAACCCATTAAACTGAATGGCCCAGACCTCTTTTCCCAAGTCAAAGTGGTCCACAGATTATTAGAACATGTTGGTTTAATCCATAGTATTTCTTGAAAGACTCAAGACTCAAAAAATGTGCAGCCTGTCCTTTTAGCTTAAAAGACCTCTTTGGACTTGTACAGCCATCTTTTGACCTTCTACCTTCCAAGATTGTTGAATGAGCAGTGAATTACATATCAGAAACAAAACTGAGAAATGGTTTGTTAAACCATTGTGAGAAAAATGTAAACAACATCTGCATTTTCCACCTTTACCCTACCTGGTTTTGGCTATTCTTTTGACTTTTTAATTGTGGAAGTCACGTGAGATAACAGTCAAAAAAATAGATTATTGCCAGTTATTTTTCTCCCTTTTTATTGATGTGTTGTCCAGAAAATGTGACTTGCTGAGTTTGGTTAGGTCTCTAGGATCTTTCATTTCAGCAGGTAAAGTGTACAACAGTACTGTGGAAGAAAAACACACAAACCTGTTCACAAGTGTGTTTCTTGCTAGTAAAGCTAGATTACTAGGAAATTAATACACAAGTCAAAGATGAAACCATTAGAATCACTGAATAAAGTAAACATAAACCTTATATTTAGTGTAGTGCTATAATTTAACCCTTCTCCACGGACACCCCCTTGTTGTCGGGGAGAAGCTTGTGTGCCCTTATGAGGTTGCGAGCTATGCTGGCGGTGGTTTGTGTCTCCGGTAGGGTCTCCCATGCTAGTTATGTCCCAGCTGAAGGGTCAGACAAAGTGTGTCCACGGGCAGGATGGGCTCGAAGCCTCCCAGCAACCATCCTAGGAGAAGGACAACTCTAACTCCAAACCCGGGCAGATGGAGCTCGCTTAGCCCTGTAAGGCCATCTATCTATGAGAAGGATACTCTAACTAAACCTACGTCCTGAGGACTTCGCTGTCAACATCCAAGCTTGCTTGGCCCTGGCAGATGAACCTCGGGAGTAAAGGGTGGGGCCAGTCCCATGCATACTGTGCCTCTCCTAAAAAATCCACTGCGCAGGCTCAAAGGCTACACCCACATTTGCAAGCCCTGCAGCGACAGGCGAGGGGCGAAACGGCAGGTGAGAAGGTGCACTGGAAGC
>VXBX01006186.1:318785-341649 GCA_013400415.1 Scytalopus superciliaris
AAGGCAGCTGGGGTTGATGGCATCCCACCTGAAGTCTGGAAGCATGGAGGCCAAGCACTCCACGCTAAATTTCACAAGCTCATTGTGCGTTGCTGGGAACAAGGCAAACTACCACCAGATCTCCGTGATGCAGTCATCATCACCCTGTACACATCTCCAGGATGGAGGATCACCACCTCTCTAAGATTGTGCTCTATGGTGAGCTTGCCACCGGCTGCCACAAGAGAGGAGCCCCGAAGAGGAGATACAAGGACTCCCTCAAACAACACCTCAGCCTTGGCCATATTGACCACCATCCATGGTTCACTCTGGCCTCCAATCGGGAGGCATGGAGGCACACCATCCATAATGCTGCTGCTTCCTTTGAGAGCACATGCAGGATCAGCCTCGAGGAGAAAAGACAAGGCAGAAAGAACTGTGTCGCACCAATAAAGCCTGTGGAGACTTTCCACTGTGCCTTTTGCGACTGGACTTGCCTGTCTCGCATTGCCCTTTTTAGCCACCAGCGTGCTTGTAGCAAGAGTGGGTAGAGCCCTTCTCAAATCTTTGTTTGCGAAGCCCAGCCATGATGATGATGATGATGATAATTTAACCAATCCAATCTTCATATACAGCTCATGTGTTTCAGTGCCTACCTTAATTTTTTTTTCTTCGAAATGTTGTTTTGTTCCTTCCTTCCCACCATCTCCAGGAATTACAGCAAAATTTCAGCTGAACTTGACAGGTGTAGAGATCTCGTATTTACTTAAAGTAAAAACATGTTGAAAATTATTGTGTATGGACAATGAAGAGACTCAGATTGGTTTGTGCTGAGAAAGTTGTTATTATGTCCTGTATCCGGTTACTGACCAATTGTTGTGTTTGTATTTGGCTGGGCAGCCCCCCTGTGGGATTTAAGAACTGTTAGTTAACCCAGCCAAAAGAACAGCAGACATGCTAGAGACTGGCTTGATTTCTTAGCTGAAGAATGCTACCAGTGTTTGAGGAAATAGGTTTTGATAGTCTTTCTGATCACAGATCAGGTTGTGGTGGAACATGGAGTATATTTACAAAAAAAAAAAAGTATATGGGAAAAAAACTTATGCCTCATCATCACTCATGTTTAAACTTGTTTTCTTCTTATTGTTGTAGTAATCCTCCTTACCAGCCAACATCTTTCAGGCCACGGTTCTTGATAGTTGAAGAGCCAGGATCTGGGCAAGGTTTTGATTTGGCACCTGCAGTAATACATGCCCTGGAAAAGTTTCCAGCTTATACACTAGACCTACCAACCTTGTTTGTTAGCAGCACATCACAGGAAGAAACATGTTCACGGGTATATTTTTACTCATTAATCTTGTAATTTTTGTGAACTGTATATAAACTAGTGAAGTGAGCAAAATTCTCTGTTAATGGACATAGCCTGATTTGAATGTGCTGTTATGTTTAATTCTGTCTGAAAATCCACTTTTCTTGTAGATGGAATGATACTGAATAAGAATATTTATACATAGACGTTTTCCATTTGAAACAAAACAGGGAGGATGTTGCTAGCAGCTTGGGAAGATGGGAGGTGCTGCTAATAAACCCCACTTTGTGGCAAGAAATCCTGCTCTGGGATCCAGAAAGTTGTTTTCCTTGCTTCTTAAGTCTCTGTGCTCCCTGTAGATGGCTCTGCATCAGCTTGATGTCATGCACTTTTTGTAGCCTTCTTTTTTACTACATTTGTAGGCAGCCAAGGTCTTGGGGAAAAGAAGAGTTTTTTTTTTTTTTTTACTTATACATATACAGCCTCTACTGCTGTGGCACATGCAATAAAAGCATTAAAATTCATGGAACACTTAGATTTGTAAACTGGTGTGTTTTCCTTAACTAAAAAAATGAAATATAAGCAGATTAGTGCTGTTTTAATTTTTTACCTTTAGGCAGGAAATAGGTTTCATTGTTTGGCATCACTATATTAAAATATTTTGACCTTTAGTAGCAGCATTTGAGACCTGTACAAGTCAGGACAAACACATTACATGACTGGTTACTCATTTGTCACATAGGAGGAACAATTCCTTTTTTGTTATGTCATGGTTGCATCTGTGGTCATATAACTCCCCTGTGTAGTCACTGCCTGGATGCTTCCCGTCTTGTGACAGGAACTCCCTGAATATTGTTAGTCTGAAAGGGTGCATGGGGAAATCTGCTGTGTGAAAGGACTGTTGCCCCTTCCTTCATGCAGTAGATGCATGTCCTCTTCTATGACTGAGGTGCCATCTCTAGGCTTGTGATCTTCCAAGACATGTCATTTGATCTGGTGAATCCTTTGGTAAGGAGAGACTGTGAGCAATGTATCTCTTTAGGCAAATGAAGGACTGGGCAGCTCTTGTAAAATATGCCTGAAATTATGAGTTGTAACCTTCATTTTATTGTGTCAGTCCTCATCTTTTCATGTAGGTCTTTGTTCAAATTGTGCTCCAGTCTAACATGGATATGTACCTGCTCTGAATTGAAAAGGGTGCACTCACAGTTGTGTAGCAATTTCTCCAGTCTAATGCATCTTCTTGAAGGGTTAGTCCTGTTTTTTTCAGGCATACCACCCATCGGCTGAGTTCTGAGGCTCTTTAGGAGTTTATCTTATACATAAGTAATTTTGAAATCAGGCAGAGATTTAGGTCTGTTTCTGTCTGCGTAGCAATGTCCATATTTTAGTCAAAGTGAAAATTTTGCCTTGTTCTTAAGGAGTTGTTAATTTATTGGTTTCTCTTAATGTTTTGATTTATGCACTCTTATTTCATATGATAGTTTGGCTGATATGTAGTTATGTAGTGGCCTGTTCTACATGATGTAGTTTTCTTATCCAAGCTTTCATTTTACCAGTTGATACGAGAAGCTCAAAGAACAGCACCAAGTATCATTTATATACCACAAATCTCTTTGTGGTGGGAGGCTGTTGGACCTACATTGAAAGCTGGTTTTACAGGACTGCTGGATAGCATTCCATGCTTTGCTCCAGTTTTGCTCCTTGCAACATCTGATGTGCAACATGAAGATCTCCCAGAAGAGGTATTTCTTGTTGATACTTTTCTTCATTTTTTACTCAGTTACTTGTTAATTTATAACTATGAAACATTGTCATACTGTCCTGCTCTTAAGCCAATTCATACTGCTATTACTCAGGCAACCAGAACACGGTCTCTTAAAATTTGCTTAGACAAAAGTGTGCTGAAAGCATTTGTCTAAAGTGTTTTCTGAGTAAAGAGATTGACTTCGACCAAACCTTTTCTTGATTCTTACACACACGTCCTTATTTGATAGATGTGTAGATTTACTTCCAACAATGATTTCAGTGGCTTCAAGATTGTTAGGTGTGTCCTTAGTGTGGTTGAAAGGTAGCTAGGAAAAAGCTTGTTTTTCTGATAACATTTTTACCAAAAAAGTGGAAGGTACTTTTACTGAAAAAATATGATGGTCACACTGTTACTGATGGAATGTAATTTCAAATTGAAATTATTTAATAATAATTCAATTTCTTTAATCATCTAGGTGAAAACTTGACAAATTAAAAACTTAAGGTCCAACTTCTGTTTAAGTAACTTGGAAACCAATTTTTAATTGTATTTCTTATTAAAAGGCATCAAAAGGATATGCTGAGCTTTCAAGACATCTGAGAGTGTGCATTAAAGGAACGTGTTCAAAATGGGAATATACTGCTCTGACTGTTTTGTCTCAGTAATAGAAGTTTTTATAATGCTAATAAATGCCTTCTAAATTAAAAAAAACAAAAAACAAAAAACAAACAAACCAAAAAAATGCTCCACCTTAGCAAAAAGCTGACACTTGTCTGCTGAGCCTTACCTGTTCCCTCTGTAGCTGCCATAAAGATTCAAGTTGAGGGACAGCAAGGTAGGTAAATACAAAATAAACAGCCTTGGGGGTGGTGAATGTCACCCCTTTCTCATTGGTTTATCATGCATTTTTTTTCATGGAGCTTAAACTCCAGAAGGTTCCTTAGGCAAGGTATTTTAATTTGTGTTGCTGTGAAAATCTAGTATTTTAAGGCCAGGAATTTAACTTTTCATAGCTTTCTTATCCAGATAAGTATTCAGCTTAATTTACAAAGGTACTCATCTTTTTGGAATAGGAAAAAAAATTGTGTGGGCTTATATCTGAAATGTCTTTCCCTCTATGCTCTAGATAAAAGCATTGTTTAGTAATAATTATGAAGAAGTTTTCAAAATCCCACGGCCTACCTCTGATGAAAGAAGAGAGTTTTTTGAGGACTTGATAATGAAGCAAGCTGCTGAACCTCCTGCATCAAAAACCAATGCAGGTGAGAATATTCTACAAATAAAACTTTGCTACTGTAAGTTAACAGCTAATACAGTTGGTGATAATTTTCTGTCAATCATTTTTCATGTGCTTGTATTTGAATACTGTCAATTGACTAAAATTTTTCTCTGTTATTAAAGAGAGGTACTCTATTCCAGATAAAGAGAAATCCTGACTTAAGAAATCTGTGTCATTCCAGGTTTGCGGGTGCACCGTGTGAAAAATCACACACAGACAGTGTTTGTGGATTCTTCTGAGCTCAGAGTAAGTCTAATTTCAAGTTTTTTTAATATTGACATAGGACATTTTCTTTCTACCTGTACAATTGTGAATTAAGTTGGTTGTTAACCAGTGCCAATTCAAACAATTTATGGGAGAGATATATAGCTTGTGAGGTAATTCAACCTGCAATGGACTATGACTTGTTTCCACAGCTGATGTAGACTGCTTCTGTTGTTTTTGTCATGAATTGTATTATAGACAACTGGGTTATTTCCCAAATTTTTAATGAAAACCAAGTTGTTAGATTTTAAAATAGCCCACTGAAACCTGCTAGTACTGTTGACTATTAATGTCTTAGCAGTTTTTATGATATATTGGGGGGAGGTTTCTTGGTTTTTCTGTTTGCATGTTTTCATTTATTAGGAACTGGACAAAGTCCTTTATTTTTAGTAGTCATGGCTTTAAACCTGAAGTTAGCTGGTTCACTTAAAGCTCATAAATAAAAATGATAAAATATTAATACCTACTTTTCCAAAATTCTGTCAAAATCCAGTGTTAGAATTTTGCATTCACACAGTTACAGTGTCATAAAGTTTTTCCAGTCCCCTATAAGTCCCCTATCGTAGACTAGAGCTGGGGAAAGGGTTAAAAATGGGCTAGATGGAGGGGGTAAAAGAGGTTCCTTTGCGTGAACTGGACAGCACAGAAAAAGGACTTGACCTTCAGGGGATATTGCTGCAACAAAAATTTGGGAAATTGCTAGGTTGAAGTCCTGGAGGTTGGTCAAAGCAGTAGAGGCTGCTGTTTACCTGCTGGAGAAAGCGAACATTATTTGGATGTTTCCTTGGTGGGAGGAGAATGTGACCAGAGTGGAATCCCCTTTGTGAAGGGGCTCGTTCACACAATTTCTGTCACATTTTTAAGCTGTGACCTAATTTATAAAGGTGTAACTAACTTTTTAAGGCTTGTGTCCAAAGGCTGCAAATTTCAGAGGGTCTTGTTGTTTGCGTCTGCCTGTGCGGAGAGAAGCCACATAGGTTTCTCTAGAGTCAGGGTGCAAACATGTGCTCTGAAGTTATTGCCCACTGGGTAAAATCCTGTGGTAGAACACTTGCAGATGTTTCGGCTTATTTTTCTGCTGTGAGGAGAGAGCTAGTCATGAAACATGTCTTTTTTAGAAAACTTGTTTCCTTAACATGGATGCCACTGGAACTTGCTTCTTATACCAGAACTTAGCTGCAGTTAATAAGCTGGATGAACCTCCAAAATATAGCTGCTTGGTTTTGTATGTGGTGGGGTTTTTATTATTGTTTGGTTTTATTTGGTTTTTTGGTTTGGTTGCTGGGGTTTTTGTTTGTTTATTTGCTTGGTAATAGGTGTAGAACTTGATGAACAAATAGAAGAGCATACAGTCACCTGCAATTAGAAATAGTTTCACATGGGATGTTGGCCACGAACCTCTGTCAGGTCCTAACTTTTGTGTCTGCAGCAGCTGAAAGCACGCTGTGTGGTTTCTGTGTGTCTTACCTGCATGTTGTGTAGAACAAAGTTTAGGGGAATACTCCAGTCTTGTGTTAACTGATCTGAGGGTGGCTGAGTTAATGGCAAGCAGTTGTGAAGCAGTAATATTTTCATTTGGTGTGGCTGTTCTCTTAGGCTACATCTTTGCAGCCTCACACACGCAGCTACTGAACAACCCCAGCAGTGCTGCTGCTGGCGTTGTTAGTGTTGCTTTCTCAGATATTGTCACATTCACATCTTTGGTAACAGAAGAAAGATTGTATGAAAAATTGGAAATTTCCTACAGGGAGTCACTGCTATTTTATTCACTCTTGAGTTGAAAGGTAGAAGCTAACTGATGTTAGGCACAGTACACTTCAGCTAATGGGTAAAGATGAGCACTAAGGACGTGTCCATTTCCACTGGCACAGGTGTGTCTGGGAGATCTGGAGCCTGGCTTCCAAAGACACATTTTCCAGGGCCCTGTATGGCATTTCTAACAAAATGCAATCGTGGCTTTTCTGTGGCAGCTACTCTATGACAAAATGGATTGTGTCATTCCCTGCTGTTCTGGAGGCAGTTAATTGGCAATTATGATTGTTGACATTATAGATTGATGAGTAAGAAAATGTTGTCTGAACTTAAGCCTTCCTTTTCTCCGAAGTGTGAAAAACTAATAATTTTTTCCAGTTAAATCTTATGAGATATTTAATCAGTTTTCTCAAGTGCCACTTTTAATTAACAATAAAAAAAAGTAGGATGTATCTTGTGCTGTTCTAAACTGTAATTTCCACTTTTTTGTTTTTTAGGAAGTGTTGGATTCTATCGTCGTGGCAACTGAGAATATCAGCATATCAAGCATGGCAAAACTATATTCTGTCCTTAGCCTGTGCATTTATCAACATCGAGATGAAGCTGACAAAACTGAATTAGTGACGGTAAATTATTTTGTCTTATAATACCTTCTGTCACACTGTGTTATGTGTGTGTGCCTTCTGCCTATACATCTGTGCAGCGTGTACATCATGCTTATTTAGCATTAATCTTTACTACTTGGTTGCCCATGCCACAAGACTTTTTCATTTTAGTCTGGAAGGCATTTATCCATATTGCAAAACCATTGTTGTATTTGGCATAATTCACAGACTATGCCAAATTGGAAGAGATTCACCGGGATTATCAAGTCCAGCTCCTGGCCCTGCACAGGAGCATTCCCAGGAGTAACACCATGTGCCTAAGAGTATTGTCGAAATGCTTCTTGAACTCAGACAGGCTTGGTGCTGGGACTACTTCTCTGGAAAGCCTGTTCCAGTACCCAGCCACTCTTTGGGTGAAGAAACTCTTTCTAATATCCAACCTAAACCTCTCCTGACTCAACTTCAGGCCATTCCCTTGGGTTCTGTCACTGTCACTACAGAGAAGAGATCGGTGTCTGCCCCTCCTCTTCCCCTCACAAGGAATTTGTAACTGCAATTAGGTCTCCCCTCAGTCTTCTCTTCTCCAGGCTGAACAGACCAAGTGCCCTCAGCTGCTTCTCATACAGCTTTCCCTCAAGACCCTTCACCATCTTTGTTGACCTCCTTTGGATGCTCTCTAATAGTCTAATATTATTGGCAGTTTCATCAGGAAAAGGCTTGAAGACAATGGGCCCACCCACGCAGGCCTGTCAAAGAAGTTAACCTCAGTCTGCCTTCTCCAGGACCTTGTCAGGGGTAGGGAACTGCAAAAGGAGAGTTTTTTTCTTAGTCTGCCACTTCCTCTTCAGCCCTTGCAGGCAGTCACACAGAGTAACACTTGTGCAGTAGTCATTCCATTATTGAAAAGAAATTAAGTATGAAACATTACAAAAATTTGAGACTTCTCCAGTCTCACCAGATTTTCTTTTTAACTCACATGGCTCAAGCATCTTTAATTTGACAGGGGAGGAAGCTTTCTGCCTATGACAATTTGATGCCACTGAGTCCAACTGTCTAATCTCTTCTTCTAAGAGAGGATTTCTGAGTTGCCAGAACTTGGCAGAAATGTTTCACAAGCACCTATGGTCCCAGTCAGGCATTCTCAGTATTGAGTTGATTTAGATAGGTTGGATAGTCCGTCTTCAGCTTCATTGAATCCATTTGTCTTTCAGATGTTTGTGCTTGAGAACAGATAAGATTCTTTATGCCTCTCAATCTGCCTCAAAAAAAAAGAGATAGCCTCTTCTTAGCCCTGGTCATCTCGATCTCTTCTTCCATGTCCAATAAAGAGTTAGAACAGACAGTCTGTTCTGACTGTGAAGCACTGAGAATTACTCGGATTTAGGGAGGCCATTCCTGGAGAATGCACCCTTCTGTCATCTAGCATAATGATATGTTTTAGCACAAGAACGGATTTGTTTACATTATATCAGGGCTTGTCAGCTTTTGCAACTGGATTTTATTTCTTTGTTTATTTTCTTCTTCTGCCTTAAGCTTAAACCAAAAAATGCCTCCTATTCAGAGTGATGGTGTGAGTCAGTCAGGAGCAACCTCTACTGTATGAAGAGAGACTTTAACAAGTACTTACGGAGAGTACAGAACAGTTCTGGCTTTCAATTGTGGCTCTTCAGGAACTGTCTTCTTTCTCACTGTTGAAAACACTGTTGATAGACATCCATTGTTCTTTGATACAGATCCCTGCAGTCTCTCTAGCCTAACTATTTTGCATGCCTAAGGATGTGTTTGAAACTAGTGGGTGTAGAAAGACATTGTGATGGTGGTAGCACATATATTAGCTAAATATTACTTACAGTTGTATGTGTGTACAGATTCTTGATTCTTTGATGAAGAAGTAAATAGGGTTCTTAAGCTTGTATTCACACTGACTCCTAATTTGTCTTTTTTTTATTAGGAAATGAAGAAAGAAATTGCAGCCCTCCATTGCCTGTGATACTTAACTTCAGCATACTTGACATACTCTAATGTTCATATATGGCTCCCAAATAGATAAGTTACATTTATGTCTCAGTAATTGTAGAAGGTATAGAAAAAAGAATCGAAGAACAAAATTTCTTTAAGTACATAACTGAAACCAGACATAACAGAACCAGCGACATTTGGTGAAACAACTAAGATAACACTAGATTGTAAGGAACAAAACAAGACCAGCTTGTCAAACTAGGTGAAGGGTAATTCCGACAGTAGGATACCATGCTCACTGGCTCAAGAAAGACACCATCTGAAGAAAGGAAGGCACCATCTGAAGAGAGAAGGGCACCAGCTCAAAAGAAGGTTGACCATGTGGGCAATGAAGAGATAGAATCATTTAACCAATAGAATACTAATTAATTGGAGAATTATGGAATCTGGGGCCAATGAACATTAGTGTCTTAGCTACAAATAGTGAAGAGTTATGATAGTCAGTATGCTAGCATTATGGATTTACTATGTACTATCAGCTATGGTACTTATGCATTTCTGCACAGAAGTCCAAATAAACCAAATACCTCAACTCTGTGTGTGTGGTTCAGCCTCTTGCACACTGGGTGAAAGAAACCGTTTTGGGACAACAATGTTTTCTTTTAATGAAAACAGAATAACAATCTTCTAAAGTGTATTGATTCTGTAAGAATCTGTCACTGTAAGACACGGGAACTGCTTATTTTTCCCCTCCAACTTCATTTCTAATGAAGAGACATGAGCTGAGAGTCCAGGAGTAAGACACAGAGCAATGTTCCCGCTTGTGACTCTGGCTGCTGTGTCGCCTCCCGGGGAAGGGTGGGGGGCCCTCACCTGCCATGTCCCTGGCCCCCATCCCCCCTTTCCAGCAGCAGGCAGTGCAGATGCGGGCAGGGTGGGGGGGCATCATTGGCCACAGCACTGCGAGACCTCCCTCCGCGGCTCCCGCTCTGAGGTTGTGCCTTTGCAGCCAGACAGGACCCCCAGTGCCTTCCACGTTCCTGGCCATCCCACCACTCAGGGTGGGCTCAGCACAAATTCTGCTCTGGGGACAGTGGCAGCGTGCTGGTGCTGGGAGCCAGTCCCTGGGGCACCTGCAGCCCTGGGAATATAAACCTTCTGCATCACCTCATGGTTTGGTGTGTTATTTGTCTTTCCCTTCCCTGTTTATTTTGATCAGTTTCTCACCTGAAAAAGTTATTTTGTGAAGATTAATTTAAGGACTGCTTTGCTTTAATTGTGCTAATGGTCACAGAGATAGCGCTCACCATTTTGATGACAAAAATGCATAAAACCCGGTGATTGACAGAAAAAATATGCGATCTCTGAGTACATTTTAGCTGGCCTATGAATTGCTTATGAAATATTCCTTAGCCAAGTTTATAAGTACTACTTCTCTGCAGGCTGTCCTTCATTTCTGTGGGAAATAAAGACACAGCAGATCCAACTCAGAAGTGGCCTGCTCTTCAGCAGAGCCCTGCCTTGGAGTGAGGCTTGTCATGGACTCTGTTTCCCTCCAGAAGGATTCTTTCAGGAATTTCACTTATGTGGATTAGTTTTATTCTTTTTCCTACTATTTTCAAGACTACTGAACTAAGAAGGAAGAAATCCTTGGGATGGTGTTTCGGGGTTTTTTTCCCTTGCAAAGGATTATGGAGTCAGCTTAAAGATTGCTGCTTTGCTTTTGCAGTCTAAGCCATGAAGGAGTGGTTTCTCCAGAAGAATGCTGTGGGAGGCAGTGTCAAAGTCTTTACTAATGTCCAGGTAGACAATATTCACAGCCTTTCCCTCATCCACCAGGTGGGTTACTTCATAAAAGAAGATGAGGTTGATCAAGAGGACCTGCCTTTCATAAACCCATACTGACTGGGCCTGATCCTGTGGCTGTCTTTTATGTGATGCGTGATGATGATCTGCTCCATGACCTTCCCCAGCACCAAAGTCAGGCTGACAGTCATGTAGCTTCTGGGATCCTCCTTCTGACCCTTTCTGTAGATGGATGTTACTTTTGCCAACTTCCAGTCAACTGGGACCTCTCCAGTTAACCACGACTGCTGGTAAATGATTGAAAGTGGCTTGGCAAGTTCTGTCAGCTCTCTCAGTCCCATTGGGGGGATCCCATTGGAGCCCGTAGACTTATGGGTATATATATACTCAGTATATGTGGTTCTTTTCCTAGGAATTTTCCTCNGCGTAGGAGGTCGCTATCCATTTCCTCCTGGATTATGGAGGCTTCATTCTGCTCCCTGTCCCTGCCTTCCAGCTCAGGGGACTGGGTACCCTGAAGACTGCTGATCTTAATGTTGAGGGTTGAGGCAAAGGAAGGCATTAAGCTCCTCTGCCTTTTCCTTATCCTTCATCATGGTGTTTCTATCTGTATCAAGTAAAGGATGGAGATTCTCCTTAGCCCTCCTTTTCTTGCTGATTTATTTGTAAAAATATTTTCTGTGGTCTTTTATGGCAATACCCAGATTAAATTCTACTTGGACTTTGGCCCTTGTGGGCCTCCCAACATCCTCGTAGTCCTCACATAGTCCTTCTTCATGCTTCTGTCATCTCCATCATCAACAAATATTACCTCTAGGTAACATCACCACGAAGAAGGAGGTCTGGTGTCTGCACTTTTCAGCCNCAGGTCCAAAAAAGGAAGACTATAAAGAAGGTAAGAAGTAGTAACTCCTTAGGATTCCTTTTTAGCCTGGTTTCTGAGAAGGACTGAATTTAGTAATTTTGTCTAGTTGGCCCCAAAACCTTCTGAGTTCATTAGCCAAAGTCAGCTGAAGTTGTGAGAATAGNCTTGCTGATTTATTTGTAAAAATATTTTCTGTGGTCTTTTATGGCAATACCCAGATTAAATTCTACTTGGACTTTGGCCCTTGTGGGCCTCCCAACATCCTCGTAGTCCTCACATAGTCCTTCTTCATGCTTCTGTCATCTCCATCATCAACAAATATTACCTCTAGGTAACATCACCACGAAGAAGGAGGTCTGGTGTCTGCACTTTTCAGCCTGAGATTTAGTTTGGTGTACTTGTAATGAGACTTCAGGTTGTAAACTGAACAACACCCCTCCCAGGGCCATCAGAGCATTCCTCATGACAGAAAAGTGAATAGTATCATCCTACTTGCTTGTATCATCACATACTAATGTGAACAAAATCAACAGCTATGAAAAAGTGTATCTTCACTTTCCACCCTCCTGTAGGAAATCTTTTAATGCCCCTCTGAATGCAGTTGTAAATGGAACAGAGGCAGGAGAAAAACTCTCCCAAATAGATGTTAATCCCACGACAAGACATTCTTCTGTTGCATTAAGGGTGTAGAAGTTTGGCAGAATGCAAACACCGTGTGTGCCAGCTGGTCCTCAGAGATCAAAGGGGCTGGATGTGGCTTGAGTTCTGATAACATCCAGTTAGGCACTCTCAGCCTGACCGAGTTCAGTAAGAATTTACATGATCCAGAGTCATGAACAGCACTGCTTAGTAAAGCAACAGGAAATCAGATTTCAAATTGCTGGTGGTAAATGCACTATTTATAGAGTGTTAATATGTGTCATGACAGAAAGAATGGTAACAGAGATCTATTAGTGCTATATCTTATCTGTCTAGATAAATATTCTCAGCTCTGCTCCGAGGCAGTTGGAAGCACAAAGTTCACTTAAAGATGTCCCTTCAGGGANTCCCCAGCACCAAAGTCAGGCTGACAGTCATGTAGCTTCTGGGATCCTCCTTCTGACCCTTTCTGTAGATGGATGTTACTTTTGCCAACTTCCAGTCAACTGGGACCTCTCCAGTTAACCACGACTGCTGGTAAATGATTGAAAGTGGCTTGGCAAGTTCTGTCAGCTCTCTCAGTACCATTGGGTGGATCCCATTGGAGCCCGTAGACTTATGGGTATATATATACTCAGTATATGTGGTTCTTTTCCTAGGAATTTTCCTCTGGCAACATTGAATATTTCAGTGGAAACTGTCTAAAATCAATGAGAAAAACATGGCATCCTGTTCCATGGCTTTGACAAAAGCCTGGAAATATTAAATGTATGAGGTATTGTATTTCCAGGTGTCCAATCGCTGTTCAATTTATACAATGAAAAGAGAAGCATACACAGTGAGTATGTCATGGTGAATTTGGAAGTAAAATCCATAGGGAAATATGAGTATGTTAATGTCAGTGCCAGTATCTTAGAACTAGACTCACTTGTCCTAGTAAATGTGTTGTGCTTGCATAAAAAAACGTGTATCTTCACAGCTTCTTTGAGATCCCTCCTTCTCTTTGGTTACTGGGATATTGGTTGCCCTATTGAGACATCACGGTTAGCAGGTTAGGAAATGTCAGTTCTTCAAGAAATGTGTGCATGTGGTCTGCAGCAGACTTGGGGTCTGAATCCTACTTGGGGTCCATAGGCTTTTCTTTGCATGATGTGGAGCACCAGATTACAAACCTGGTGAAGTTCCCTGATCTTGAGGGGGAACTATACAATGCAATGCAATATAATATTTCTGTGCAGTACTTCTAATTCAACAGTTCTTTTCTCCTTTCCTCTGTCCTCTTTCTTAATGTAGGCAGTTGACAAAGCCAAAATCAGGTCCAAAAAAGGAAGACTATAAAGAAGGTAAGTAGTAGTAACTCCTTAGGATTCCTTTTTAGCCTGGTTTCTGAGAAGGACTGAATTTAGTAATTTTGTCTAGTTGGCCCCAAAACCTTCTGAGTTCATTAGCCAAAGTCAGCTGAAGTTGTGAGAATAGATATCACTAAGATAGTGAATTTCCTCAGAGTTTTACAAAAAGAGGTAGGTGCAAACAGGAGGGAATGTTATTGATCCCTTTAAGGCTTGATAAGAATGCCGTGTGAATTCCTGCCTGGTGTCAGACATAACTCATTAGTTCCTTAGCTCAGGCTTCTTTGTGACATGGATTTTCTGGAGTCTGCAGGATGCAGATTAATTGCAAATCATTCTTGAAGTAGGAAGGAATTTTCTGGTATTGTAACACACATGAGTTAAAAAGTAATTTGGCCACAAGACTCACAAACCCACTGACCTGGGGAAGTTGAGGATGTTACCTTGAAACTGGAAAGGGACCTGAAATGCCCTTTGTGTGCAGGAACTCGAGTTCTACTTGTGCAATGTAAATTGTTATTTACCGAGCTCAAACTTAGTTTCATAGTTGGTGATGATGAGATCAATGTCTAGCTGTGCTTAAAGTAACATGGTGATGTATCTATTACTTCGTTGTTTCCACTTTTCCAGGAAGAAGCAACTGGAATAAATTTGTCCCCTGCGTGGAACAGAAGCTGGGTGTTTGTCATCATCAGATCGGCTTTCCAGTCTATCGAAAAGGTGCTGTACAAATCAGACTTTTAAACAGGTAGTTTAGGCTTAAGTACTTTAATTTAAATACTGTAGTCATCACAATGACTTTCAATTCAGTACTTAAAGAAAAAAATCTATCCATTGCAGATATTTTTTTTGTTTTACTAGAGCAACAGTCAAATAAAGGGAAAAACTTTCTTTCCCAAAGTGTCTTATATAGCATTGCATTTTAGTCACCAGAATACTGAAGATGAGAGGTAACACAAAAACTACAGGAAAAAAATATACAGAAAACAAGAAAATAACGTATTTCTCCCATTTATGCTCAATCCCTTTTTGCAACAAGTAAGTTGCAACCTTTGACATACTTTCCAGCAGAAATTTCTGTCAAAGCCTATTGTCTATTGATGTTTAGACCTTTCTCTTATGCAGCACACTTTGACAGCTCTATTTTTTTTTTCTCAGAATTGTCTAATCGTTTCACTTTGTGATCTTGAGCTCATCCTAAGCCAAAAACTTTATGGCATGGTTTTGCATCTACTTTCAAAAACTGGGAATAAACACAACATCTGCTAAAATGTGTCAGCTGAGTTTTATCCTATTTATTTCAGTCTTTGTAAAAGATGCCTTGCACATTTGCAGTCTATCCTTGTTGCAGTCATCGGCTGGAATAGTTTGGTAGAATTGCTGTAGCAAATGCATGCAAAATCTTCACTAAAATTAAGGCTTTTTTTTAAAAGTGTGTTTCATGAGAGTGATTATGGAATTCTGTCTTAATTTTCTATTAAGTGAGTTCTGTCAGTATTCTCTGAGGACACTGACACTGGGCTTAGTATCTGAGAAGCAGTCACAAAAAAGATGTAACGTACAGTTCTTGTAAGGTGAAACTGGAAATTTTTATTTGGACTGCATATATTATATTCCCAGTCTGGCCACAATGTCACTCTAAGGAGTTATTCTTAGCTACTTATTTGCCAATGCTTCTAGCACCTGTTCCAAAGCAGTAATTCCCAGGACAGACTCCTATGTATTTCTTGTTTTGAATGGGTGATACATAAATTCATATTTAATTGTTTGAGTCCATATTATTCAGTGTGACTTGTATGGGCTGGTATCAGTTTCATAACCTTAACTGTGATCTTGTTGAAGCTCATGCAGTCCTTGACCATGTCACAGTATGTTTTCTGAAAATCTTGATCATGTGATGCAGAGATGGGAGTGAGTTTCTGGTAACATATTCTNCAAAGCCAAAATCAGGTCCAAAAAAGGAAGACTATAAAGAAGGTAAGTAGTAGTAACTCCTTAGGATTCCTTTTTAGCCTGGTTTCTGAGAAGGATTGAATTTGGTAATTTTGTCTAGTTGGCCCCAAAACCTTCTGAGTTCATTAGCCAAAGTCAGCTGAAGTTGTGAGAATAGATATCACTAAGATAGTGAATTTCCTCAGAGTTTTACAAAAAGAGGTAGGTGCAAACAGGAGGGAATGTTATTGATCCCTTTAAGGCTTGATAAGAATGCCGTGTAAATTCCTGCCTGGTGTCAGACATAACTCATTAGTTCCTTAGCTCAGGCTTCTTTGTGACATGGATTTTCTGGAGTCTGCAGGATGCAGATTAATTGCAAATCATTCTTGAAGTAGGAAGGAATTTTCTGGTATTGTAACACACATGAGTTAAAAAGTAATTTGGCCACAAGACTCACAAACCCACTGACCTGGGGAAGTTGAGGATGTTACCTTGAAACTGGAAAGGGACCTGAAATGCCCTTTGTGTGCAGGAACTCGAGTTCTACTTGTGCAATGTAAATTGTTATTTACCGAGCTCAAACTTAGTTTCATAGTTGGTGATGATGAGATCAATGTCTAGCTGTGCTTAAAGTAACATGGTGATGTATCTATTACTTCGTTGTTTCCACTTTTCCAGGAAGAAGCAACTGGAATAAATTTGTCCCCTGCATGGAACAGAAGCTGGGNATACCTCAAAACCCTTCTTCAATACTACAGTTTTTGACGCTTCCCATCCCCATATGTTATAGAGGGGATTTTGGTGCCTATGTTCATGGAAACAATTTTGAAATGAATGGTTTTGAGTTTTTTTCATGAAACGCTAGATTTCTATGAAAGGCTTTGCCACAATATTTTTTTTTCAAAGGAGATGAGCTCAAGCTGTCCAAGAAAAGCATGTTGGAGGGGAGTTACACCTTTGAAAGCTGGTGTGGTTTGTTTTTTTTTTTTCTCTTAGAGCTACTTCTTGGTGCAGGTGGAGTTCTAGGCTTACCTGCCAATAGTTGAGTTAGCAGAATTAGAGACTAAACTTACCTGAATGAGGCCTTTTTTATCTCAGTATATGTGGTTCTTTTCCTAGGAATTTTCCTCTGGCAACATTGTTTCATGGCTTTGACAAAAGCCTGGAAATATTAAATGTATGAGGTATTGTATTTCCAGGTGTCCAATCGCTGTTCAATTTATACAATGAAAAGAGAAGCATACACAGTGAGTATGTCATGGTGAATTTGGAAGTAAAATCCATAGGGAAATATGAGTATGTTAATGTCAGTGCCAGTATCTTAGAACTAGACTCACTTGTCCTAGTACATGTGTTGTGCTTGCATAAAAAAACGTGTATCTTCACAGCTTCTTTGAGATCCCTCCTTCTCTTTGGTTACTGGGATATTGGTTGCCCTATTGAGACATCACGGTTAGCAGGTTAGGAAATGTCAGTTCTTCAAGAAATGTGTGCATGTGGTCTGCAGCAGACTTGGGGTCTGAATCCTACTTGGGGTCCATAGGCTTTTCTTTGCATGATGTGGAGCACCAGATTACAAACCTGGTGAAGTTCCCTGATCTTGAGGGGGAACTATACAATGCAATGCAATATAATATTTCTGTGCAGTACTTCTAATTCAACAGTTCTTTTCTCCTTTCCTCTGTCCTCTTTCTTAATGTAGGCAGTTGACAAAGCCAAAATCAGGTCCAAAAAAGGAAGACTATAAAGAAGGTAAGTAGTAGTAACTCCTTAGGATTCCTTTTTAGCCTGGTTTCTGAGAAGGACTGAATTTAGTAATTTTGTCTAGTTGGCCCCAAAACCTTCTGAGTTCATTAGCCAAAGTCAGCTGAAGTTGTGAGAATAGATATCACTAAGATAGTGAATTTCCTCAGAGTTTTACAAAAAGAGGTAGGTGCAAACAGGAGGGAATGTTATTGATCCCTTTAAGGCTTGATAAGAATGCCGTGTGAATTCCTGCCTGGTGTCAGACATAACTCATTAGTTCCTTAGCTCAGGCTTCTTTGTGACATGGATTTTCTGGAGTCTGCAGGATGCAGATTAATTGCAAATCATTCTTGAAGTAGGAAGGAATTTTCTGGTATTGTAACACACATGATTTAAAAAGTAATTTGGCCACAAGACTCACAAACCCACTGACCTGGGGAAGTTGAGGATGTTACCTTGAAACTGGAAAGGGACCTGAAATGCCCTTTGTGTGCAGGAACTCGAGTTCTACTTGTGCAATGTAAATTGTTATTTACCGAGCTCAAACTTAGTTTCATAGTTGGTGATGATGAGATCAATGTCTAGCTGTGCTTAAAGTAACATGGTGATGTATCTATTACTTCGTTGTTTCCACTTTTCCAGGAAGAAGCAACTGGAATAAATTTGTCCCCTGCATGGAACAGAAGCTGGGTGTTTGTCATCATCAGATCGGCTTTCCAGTCTATCGAAAAGGTGCTGTACAAATCAGACTTTTAAACAGGTAGTTTAGGCTTAAGTACTTTAATTTAAATACTGTAGTCATCACAATGACTTTCAATTCAGTACTTAAAGAAAAAAATCTATCCATTGCAGATATTTTTTTTGTTTTACTAGAGCAACAGTCAAATAAAGGGAAAAACTTTCTTTCCCAAAGTGTCTTATATAGCATTGCATTTTAGTCACCAGAATACTGAAGATGAGAGGTAACACAAAAACTACAGGAAAAAAATATACAGAAAACAAGAAAATAACGTATTTCTCCCATTTATGCTCAATCCCTTTTTGCAACAAGTAAGTTGCAACCTTTGACATACTTTCCAGCAGAAATTTCTGTCAAAGCCTATTGTCTATTGATGTTTAGACCTTTCTCTTATGCAGCACACTTTGACAGCTCTATTTTTTTTTTCTCAGAATTGTCTAATCGTTTCACTTTGTGATCTTGAGCTCATCCTAAGCCAAAAACTTTATGGCATGGTTTTGCATCTACTTTCAAAAACTGGGAATAAACACAACATCTGCTAAAATGTGTCAGCTGAGTTTTATCCTATTTATTTCAGTCTTTGTAAAAGATGCCTTGCACATTTGCAGTCTATCCTTGTTGCAGTCATCGGCTGGAATAGTTTGGTAGAATTGCTGTAGCAAATGCATGCAAAATCTTCACTAAAATTAAGGCTTTTTTTTAAAAGTGTGTTTCATGAGAGTGATTATGGAATTCTGTCTTAATTTTCTATTAAGTGAGTTCTGTCAGTATTCTCTGAGGACACTGACACTGGGCTTAGTATCTGAGAAGCAGTCACAAAAAAGATGTAACGTACAGTTCTTGTAAGGTGAAACTGGAATTTTTATTTGGACTGCATATATTATATTCCCAGTCTGGCCACAATGTCACTCTAAGCTACTTATTTGCCAATGCTTCTAGCACCTGTTCCAAAGCAGTAATTCCCAGGACAGACTCCTATGTATTTCTTGTTTTGAATGGGTGATACATAAATTCATATTTAATTGTTTGAGTCCATATTATTCAGTGTGACTTGTATGGGCTGGTATCAGTTTCATAACCTTAACTGTGATCATGTTGAAGCTCATGCAGTCCTTGACCATGTCACAGTATGTTTTCTGAAAATCTTGATCATGTGATGCAGAGATGGGAGTGAGTTTCTGGTAACATATTCTGCGGTCTCAGCATTGAGTGGAGATGTCTGGAAAAGTTTTAAATTACCTGCCACCATGATTTCTGCATGGTCACTGGTGCCATTTAGCCACCTTCAACTGAGAGCTGCACAAACAAACACCTTCAGATAGGGGGTGTCAGCCAGAACCCTCAAAGACAAGGGTGTGTCTCAGCTCACAGGTCCTTTTATATCTACTCTAGTGGAAACATCTCCCTTTACTCAGTTAACATAACAGTCTTCAATTAAGTGGTGCAAGTCTCATCAGCGAAGTCCATCAACAGCTAGGAGAGGGTAGAAAAGAAAGTCACTTCCTTTTAAGCAGTATTGGAGACAGAGAATTCTCTATCCCCCCTGGATACCTTACTTCACCAGCTGGAAAGCCCATTGATATATGTATTAGTCTTGCAGCCTTTAGTTGTGCTTTCTAGACAGTCATATATAAAAACATGTATCTATCCTTTAAGCCAATGAATTTAAGATAATATAGGTGTAAAAGACAGAGTTACTACTTCTACAACCTTCCCATACCTTTCCAACTGCATCAGATGACAGTTGGGTCAGTACTGGTACTTGCATCTTCTTCATCTGTCCTTTGTATGGCTGCCAAGCAGTCTCATCTGCACTGAGATGGTAGTGGAGTACTCTGAGAGGAGTTTTCCTGGGAGCAGTGGAGGGGTCAGGAGCCAATAGCTCTAGGTAAATCACTACCGCAGTGGCCAACCCCATCCCCTGGGCATTTATTATAAGAAATATAATTTCCCTGTTTGTGATCTAGCAGCCCTCACAGCTGAGGCAACCTAACAGGCTGACAATTGAAAGGATAATTTCCTTGGAGCCAGGAGGCTTTTCTGCTCAACCCAAGCTGAAACAAAGGTGAATTTGCTGTAAGCTAGCAGTACAAAACAGAGATCAGTGATGTGGCAGTAGAACGGGAAGAAATAAACCTGCAGGTCACTGCAGAGTGATGCTGACCAGTGAGCAGCTGGCTGTGAGCTGATCTGAAGTGCATAAAAAGTGAGAAACTGGGAGACAGTCAGCAAGGCACCATTCATCTTTGTCTGCTGGGTTTCAGTACAGCTTAAGAAACATTCCTCAACTGAAAAGTACTAAGTTGAGTTTGCAAATCCAACTTTAAATGAAACTAGTACTACACTGAGGCTTGCTGGAGTGAATCCTAGTGATAAGCTCCCATTAAAACAGCAGGGGTTTATTTCTTTATTGGCTTGAATCATATATAAGATGGAAGGGTCTTGTTTGAACTTTCATTTCACATAAATCTTAATGCACTAAGAACACCCTTCCTACATTTTAATTCTTGAAGATCCTTTGAGAATGTTTTTCTTAAGTTTCTAAAACATTCTCATTAAATTTAAAAAAATGCATCTCCTAAAATATTTTCATATATGAAAAAGAAGCATTTGTCCCTTTATACTGTAGTAAACCAAATGACATTGCTTAAAATTAATCTATTGCAGTAGTGTCTTTTAACACCAGAATTTGTCTATTGGAAGTTTTCCTTAATGTATTTTTGAGACTTTTCAGCTTTTTTCCTCTTACTGTTACTTGCGCATAACATCTCTTCTTTCCAGTCTCTTTCTGCATTGAAGTCTCCCAGAGACTACTGCAGTATTTAGTACTCTGCCACTGTTGTTGCACATCCTCATGCTGTAATCTGCTTTTCTGGATAAATAATGGGAGTTTTCAAGCATATGTTCCCAAAACAAGGGAGCTGCATAGCAGCATAGGAGTCTCAGGACAAACTGAAAGCCTGTGACACAAACTCACCCCTTGATACAACTAGGAAATAGAAATGAGCCCGTTTTCTCCCATGGCTTCTCTTATTGTTTCAGCAGCCTGAGGAGGAACTGGGTGGCTGTTTTACCTGAACTTTCCTTTCTTCCAGAGTTTGGTGTCCCTTTAGTCCCTTAAGTGCTTGCTGCAGGTGCATCGTACTGCCTCATTGCTGTAAAGCAAATGGAAATCTGCCACTAAGGGAGCTGCCACTTCTACTGCTATGCAGGGCACAGCCTCTGAGAAAAAAGCTGACTCTGTTGATTTAGCATCACCCAATCCCTGTCTCTGTGTACAGGGTATTTTGGAGAAGAGAATGGACAGAAAGGTTTGGTATAGCTCTGATGGCCCTATACATGCTTGTAGGTCAGTTCTAAGACTGCTTCCCTGGGAGTGCATGGCACTGGAGCTCCCTTTACAGTGCCTCACCCTCCAGCCT
The DNA here is from genome assembly GCA_013400415.1 of Scytalopus superciliaris. Classification (NCBI taxonomy): domain Eukaryota; kingdom Metazoa; phylum Chordata; class Aves; order Passeriformes; family Rhinocryptidae; genus Scytalopus; species Scytalopus superciliaris. The sequence continues at coordinate 340,184 of VXBX01006186.1, forward strand.
GCACCTGTTTTTCTGTTCTGTGATTTGCAGAACACTTGCCAGGGCTGGTTCCTAACCTTTGTTCTCATCTTCATCATCAGTGTCACCCTTGAAGATGTGATGCCGTCCTGTAAAAGGGGCCAAGTTTGATTTTGTATTGCTGGCAACCAATACCTCCTGCAAGAATGATTTATTTAAGGGGTGGAGGAGGTGGAGAAAGGATCCCTCCAAAGACACCAGATGAGATGGCTGGCCTGTTAAATTGCAACATTTTTGTCTCTTTGACTTGACAAGAGACAAAGCTGGGAGTCACTCTTCTCTTTCAGTGTACTTAGTGGTAGAGAAGTGTTTCTCTCTCTTTAATTCAATCATTTGCCACCAAAGTATGCCACCATTCAACATCATCTCACTGCTGTCTGAGATAATGCAGTCAGAGTAAAAATTAAACCAGTGAAAATTATGTTGAGGGTCTGTCACAGAAGCAGGAGTGATGTTGATTATAAATTCTTATTGGCTGAAAAAAGACACCAGTCCACATGCCAGGGAACTTCTCTGCTTCATTGTATAATTGTCTTAATTCTGGCAATTAGACCACTATTTAGTCTCAGAAGTGTTGATTTGCCTATGGCACTGCTAGAGGCTTCCACTTGGGTTAGTCTAGACAACCTCCACTCCTACCAAAGCACATTACTTCCCCTTGGATTTCTTAAAAGGTCCAATATATTGAATTTGCCATGTTTCCCAAAGCCCTCTCTTATTCTTTAGGCTAAAGGGTGGATCCTGCATGAAGTAGAGGTTCAGGCATGAGTGGTGCTGACAGCATGCTGAAATGGTTGGAATACAGAGTTCTCGGGTCACTGGCCAACCCGTGCTGTGGGTTTCCCTGAGCAAGACTTTTGTTCTGGAGTAGCCTGGCTTCACATGGAACCATTCCAGTAGTGTGTCCCACTTATCTCCTGACTCTGTTGACAAGGGGCAACTATCCTTTTCCTCCTTGTCTGGGGTAATTGCCACTGCAAGGCAAGTAAGAAAGTAAGAAAGGAGGAGGCTTTGTTATCCCCTTTTTGATGTGCAGCAACCCACCCCACCCATGTGGTCTTTTTCAATCAGTCTGCAAGATTCCCTTCCACTTCTCCTTTTGCCACACTAGTAGTTGATTCACTTCCCATTCATTTTGCTTGCAGAAAGGGAACCATTCTGTACATCCTTTAAAGATGTGCTGGTTTAAAGATAACCAGCAGGAGGAATGAATCCAATTCACAAACAGATTATAAATCAGAATTATAATTTAGTAAAAAAGATCACAATCAGTACAAGGGTACAGAATAAAAAAAAAGTCCCTTTAACCCACAAAAACAAATGTGTAACCCAGCAGCCTGGGGCACAAACAGAATGGTAATTGTCAGCCCCTGTGCTGAGCACCACCTGGCCCTCCTAGGTACAAAGTAATAGGAAAGAAGAAACCTGTCAGTAAGGATGATGGTCCC
>VXBX01006186.1:341881-430585 GCA_013400415.1 Scytalopus superciliaris
CTGTCCCCACTTTGTGGGTATCCTATCCCTGGAGTCAACATGCAGAGCAACTGCTCAGTATTTCTGTATCTTACCTTCTCTTTTGAAGGAGTTGTCAGTAAGCCATGTTTTTCATCTGGGAGTTAATTAGGGGAGATGTTTCTCTGGGCAAACTTACAGGGACTCAGTCAGGGTCGGTGTTTAGTATTTCTGATACTGAAAGTCTTTTAGTACTTCTTGTAACTGCAAAAGGTCTTTTGGTGGGCCTTTTTTAACATCACAAGCATGACACTGATGTTCTGTCTGTGCATACCACTTTCTGACAGTTTCATGTTGTGCTAGCCCCAGAGGGGCTGTAGTACCTACTGCCCCTGCTTTTAGCACCTTAAAAGGGCCTCTCAACACAGTGGATTGGCATTTTTTATGGCATGTTTTATCTGCCTCCTGAATAGCTATGCTTACTACAAATAGCTCCTTTTCCCAAGCGGAAAATAATCTTTCTCCATCTTTGAAGCTTCGGGAATAGAACTCAATAGGTCGTGTAGGCCCTTTAGGTCCCTCTTGCTACATATAAATTGATAGCCCATAGATGGCAAAACCCCACTCCATGTGAAAGACGTCTGTGGGATTTTTGGGCCCTAGAGCTTGGTATACCCCAGCTTGAAAGATAGGTAATTTCAAAGTCTCCTCATGGACTTCTTTCCAATCCCAAATAGCCCTTTTCCTTGTCCCCTTTTCATAGAGGGAATGGGCAGTTACAGAAAAGTCAGGAATGTGTTTTCTCCAAAACAATAATAGTCCTATGGCATGTTGTTGTTCCTTCTTTATTTCCTGGCACCCTGATCTGATTCAGAGTGGTTAATGTCTCAGCAGGAATGCCTATTGTCCCACTTTTCCACCAAATGCCTAAGAATTCTACCTAGGAGGAAGGGAGCTGAACCTTCTCAGTAGGGATTTGGAGTCCCAAATTCTCCAAATGAGCAACTTTTTTTTGTCCAAGTCTGGTCCACCACCTCCACCTGTGGGCAAACAATTAGCATGTCATCAACATGCTGGTAGATCTTGACCGCCTCTTCTGGGCCAGTTTGGGCCAGTTCTTGAGCTGGAACATAATGGGTGAGGGTGGCAGAATACTGATAAGCTTCCCTGGGGAAGTTGAGCAAATACTGCATTCCTTCCCATGTAAATGCAAACCATTCTTGGTCTGATTCTTGCAGGACTATAAAAAACATTGTCGTTGTTGAGGCAGACAAACGACAAAATATACAAGAAAGTCAGGCATAGATCCCGTTTATTTTTAGCACAGCTACTTTTTATATCTTTCCTAAATGTATGTGCATTAACATTATTGGTGCTTATTACATATAAACAACATTTCATTGGCCACAGTTATAACCTTTTGTCTGTGTACAAATTCACCCATCTTGTTATCCCTTATCATGTGGTTTTCTGAGTTCTCTCAGCACCTGCAAGTTGTTTACAATTCTCTAGCTCTGGGATGTATCTTCACAGGCACACAATCTCATCAGGGTGAAATTCTTGCTCTGCCAAGGGATGTGCAGACCCATTGCAGTTCCCCACAAAACATATCTTTCATGTAGACAGATGCCAGAAGAGGGCGATCTTGTTCCTGGATAGCCGAGATCAACTTAGCCATCGCAACTCCACTGGTTAAAGGGACTGTATTCGCAATTGGATGCTGGTAACCAATAGTCAACTGCCACTTCCCATTAGGTTTACACACTGGTCCACAGGAGACTGAGCAGGGATAATTATCCCCTGATCCTGTAAGTCACTAATTGTGGGGTCAATCCTTCTTTTGCTCCTAAGGGTAACGTATAAGCCTTCACATTTTTTATCTTAGAGGGAGGCAAGAGTGGTACTGCTTGTAGTAGTCAGTTTGTGGCATGGACAAGTCTGAACACCCATCTCCTTCCCCCCGAATCAGTCCATGCTGTCCTCTTTAGTAGATCCAATCCCAAAATATCCTTAGGTACATCTCCTATTATCATAAGGATTTCTACAGGGGAGTTTTCTCCTGGAAGCCAGCACTTCATCCTAGTAGTATGTCTTGAGTTTCCAAAAACATCAATCACTTGAATTCATTTAGGGCTGGGTTTAATGCCACATCTTGTGGCTTCTGTCTCGTGGAGTGCAGACACCAGTCCACATGTCAGGGAACTCTTATACTTTATTGTAAAAGTGTCATCTTAACACTGGCAACTGTTAGTCTCAGAAGTGTTGCCTAACAAGATATAAGCTTTTACAGCTGACTTCAAGCTTCCAACCCCTGCAACAAGATTCAGGTGTGGATTAAGCGGTAGAATACCATTGCCACACTTGCCAGGATAAAATGAGAGAGGAGATAAATAAAGGAGGAAAAGAGAGAAAGAGAAGAGAAAAGGGAACACCAGCCTTTAGATCCTGTGCTGACCCTGCTGCTGTAGATAGTCCAGATCTGGGGTCAACAAGAAGAGAGAGAAAAAGAGAGAGAGGGAGACTGATCCACTTCTTTATATAGTTTATCAGGTGCATGCCACTTACATAAAATAGATTTTTTTGTGCCACTTGTTCTATATTGCTTGCATATGTGCAGTGAGCCCCTCAGAGCAGAAAAGGAAGTTGGCTCAGAACAGCACTGCCCCACCTCCACGGGACTCTCTTCTAGTCCTAATTTGTTATAACAGTCAGAATGTTTGTGACAAAATGTGCTTATGTGCTTATGCCTGGTCTTCCACAGGGCCATGTCAGCACCTTTTACCTGAGAAATAGTAGAATTCATTGTTTAGTGTATCCTTTTGTAATAGCTTTTCTCCATTCTGCAGAAGTATGAAAGCATAACATCAGTAAACTTTTTATTCTTGCCAGTGCCACTTATTTTGTACTTGTTGAAGTATTTACTTTTATCTGAAAGAAGTCCATGAATCCAAGGTCACAGCAGAATAACATCATATGTTTTCATTTTAATTTCAAATTTTTTTTGCAGTGTTTCTATCTGCACCTCTTTTGTATTTTGTATTTATATCTGGCATGTGAACTATCTGGTAACCAAACAGATAATTTTAAGCAAAGATTGTAGTGTTTAATAAATTCATTTAGTAAATGAATTTTGAATTTTCTACTGCTTGTGTTCACACCACAAACCTAATTTTAAAGGTTATCATAATCAAGTAACAAAATATAGTGGGGTCAGTCAAAAACATTAGTATGATTTTTCCCCCTTCCTGAGGAACAAGTTAAAGAACAATATTTGTTAAAACTTTGAAAATTAGCATGGAAAAAGAAACCGAGAAAGTAGGAGAAAAAAATTCAGACAGTAAGAAAGCAAAACTTATTTACTGCATTATTGACAATGAGTTCCTACAAGTGAAATGCTATTCATTGCAAATAGGCACATGGCCTATATTGTGGTTATTTTTCTTGGAAAATACTTGTCTNACAGTTTTATATTTATAAAACATTTTTAATTTTTTGTAATTGTAAAGTTGTGCTCATTAAATGTCTTACAGACTTAAATGTAAATATCTTCAAACATATGCTTTGTACTGTTTTCTGTAAAATTCTATAAAATTTTCTTTCTTTACCAATATTTAGAGCCATTGTTTTTCACTAATATAAGCCACATTGCATTCACAATTGAATTTATGCTAGAAATGCTTTTCTAGTCACTTCTTCACTGTATTGGGAATTAGAATAAAAGCAGTAAGTAGAAAAATATATTGTGAATAAGACAAAGCCAATTGTGAAGTGTAATTACTGGAAATAAACCTGATATATTACTATCTCTTTTTTTGTACTGAGAGAAAACAGTTATTTTTAAATCATGAATCCATGGACCTTATTAAATGCAATATAAACTCTTGGGAAAGAGTTGATGGAAAAATATTCTAATATTTAAAACATTTGAGACCTACCTACTTCTGTTTCATCTCTCTGTGAATGTTTTCAGCTTCTACTGTGCTTGTCACACACTGAATCAGCCAATGAAGAGGATTGGGATCCCTTGATCTTCCTGGCTGGTTGCCTGAATCACATTGTGTGAGCTATGCTGATCAATCCCCGTGGTTAAGTGCTAGAGACACACTTTTTTTTTAAGAGCTCTCTCTTCTTTTTGAAGACACAAAGACACCAATGATCCTAGATGAATATTTCTGAAAGATGTAAAATCTCAGGGATGAAACAGTCAATTCAAACAAATTTGTACTGCAACTATCTGAGCTCTATAGAATAGTTCAGGAATTTGTCTTTTTAAAGCCAGAATCACAACTACAGACATCTAATTAAGCTGAATACTCATTAGGGTAGTCACAGAGGTTTTCTACACTATTAACTCAAGAAACAGATCAGCAAGTATCATACTCAGTGTAAAAATGAAGTCATTGATTCACAGAGACTCAGCAATGTTGGAAGAGCCTCTGGCAGTCGTCAAGTCCCATCTGCTGCTCAAAACGGGCCCATCACCAACTAGACCAAATAAGCTGTGTTGATGTCTAGGCATAAATCTTGGAAGCTTCCAAAGATGCAGATTTCACAGGCTTTCTGAGAAACCTGCACTTCATTTCCAAAGAAAAAAATTTTCCGTAATGTCCAACCCCAGTCTCTCTTGCTGCAGTGTGTGGCCCCTCGTTGTATCATTTGCCACTGCTGAGGAGCTGTTGGCTTTGTTACCTTTGCTACTACCCTTCAAGCAACTGCTGGTTTCTCTTGCAGTGTCTCCTCTTTGCCCAGCTCCTGCAACCCCTTCTAATGGTGCTCTTGGTCCCTTGGCACCCCTCCCCTGCCTTGCCCCTTTCTTGGCACTTTTAAACTGGGGAGCCCCAAGCTAGACCCAAGCTAGAGCATAGCAGCTTTCCTTTATATTCTGTCTATGGACTTCATAAAGGAGTCCAGTATGCAGTTTGTTTTATATATGAGAAAAATAACAAAATGGAAAAAAAAATTATCCTTATTTTAAAATGTTGGGAAATGATGGGATAAGAGCAGGCTTCAAAACGTGACCTCAGGGTCAAAGCAAGTCCTTCTGATGAAAATATCAGTTCCAAGACCAGTAGCAGTAATGTAATGAAGCAAATACCATGACAGAGGGATGATCAAAAAAGAAGCAGTGAAGAACAGAGCACACTACCCTGCCCTTTTGCAAGTTAAAGCCAGTATGTGCAGTGTCAGTCCTATTTCAGTAGGACTTGCTAAAGCAGAAAAGATAAAAGGGTTGCAAAGGCAACCAAAGACAGGCTCCTTACTGGTCATAGATACTAAGCAGTTTAGAATTCATCAGCCTGGAAAAGTGACAACTGAGTGAAAAGGCAAAAAGAGGTTTGTAAAATTGTGAATGGCACAAAGGAAAGTGGACAGGTAAATTTTTTTTCTCTGTATTTCTCAAGACAGTAGCTAGTAGGTATCATATTTTCAGTTGGCAGCAAAAGCAAAAATGAAGGTGTGTTTAACAAGATGAGTAGTTATTCTTGAATTTCTTTCTTACCACTGGGTGTTGTGAATGCTGGAATTCTACCATGAATAGAAACCAAAGCCCGGACAAATAAAGGAAAATCCATTGTGGATTATGAAAAGTCACATCTCCAACTAGTAAGTGCTAGTGCAACAGATTGATAGAGATTGAGAAAGTGCCCTGGGAAAATATTCACCACATGCTTGCTGTCCTATCTGTATTTTTATTAAGCATTTGCCACTGGCCAGTGTTGGAGGTATGACACTGGAAGCTCGAATATTGCTAGATGATTCCATACAGCTGTTTGATATGTATGTTTTGTGTAGTTATGAATAATAACTAATAATATTTAGAATATAATTTTTTTCTTCTGAATTTAAATTAAATAAATCCTAAGTTCTAAAGCACTTCTGTCCTGTTAATGCCAGTCCACCTCCTAAGTTCAGTGATGTGAATGGGAAGATGTGAGCTGACTTTATATTAAAATACAGTGGGGATATGCTAAGTGACAAACAGGTAATTTGGAAAATTAATTCACTACCCTGTCAAATATTTGTCATACTTTAATTCCCCTGAAGCCTCCCCTGAAGGGAAAAAAAATAATAATAAAACTGTAGCCTTTTCCTATTTTATGTGTATTGCTCTTCCCAATTAGGAAAAGTTTCCCTTTCCGTGTATTAAATTCACATTTAGCTTATGAGCTCTACTAGCTTAGAGGCAAGGCTTCAGAGTATCTGGTGACAGCTTTTCTGGGGCTCGAAAAGATTTTTTCGGGACACTGTGTTTCTGATACTGAAAATGAAAGTGTTCTTCCTAGGGTCACTACATGCTTCAGTTTTTGCACATCAGCTACAGTTCTCTTCAGTACTATGAAACCGATTTCTTTTGTGCTCTCAATACAACGGTGAGACATTTTCCCCCTCACTTTTCAGTGACAACTGCTAAATAAAAGTAGCAGAGCCAATTTCAAAAGGCTACTTGAAGACATTTTGCAAACACTGTGCTTTAAATTAACTTCAGCATATGAGGCCATACTCTTAGAGCATACTAAAAAAAAGCTGAATCAATACCTAGAATGTCCCACAGCTTTTTGCTCTCTGCAACCAGGATTAAAGCCATTAAACTTCCTGAGGAACTTTCTGTTTGATGTCAAAAGACTTTATATCCAAACTAATTGTGGGATGTGATTAATCCCTGTAGCAACTCTGATATGAGCTTTTAGACCATTTTGCAGCTTCAGTCATGTGAGGGTGTTCAGGGCTCTTACACTTTCATGGGCATACTTGTCTTGCAGGTGGTTTAACCTTTTTGTTAATGTGAGCACCTGAATTCCATGTATTTGGTTTTCAAGACAGACAGGAACTATCACGAGTTTATGCCTTCCTTGGCTGGTCAGACCCATCTAAATGCAGCAGTCAACATGCCTGGAACAACCTGTGCTGAGCATCATGGCTGAGACTTTCCAGACCTTGGGCTGCGAGGTCATGGGGTGAAATCCAGCCTGCCATGACTCTGGTGTTGGCTGCTGGGATGGAGCACCACGCTGCAGCTGACAGTGCCCCTGTGTGGGCTGTCTGTCCAGAGAGAGTGGTGTGGCCATGCTTTTGCTCCTGTGCTTCCCCTAACAGGCTGTAGTTATAGCTATTCCTTAGGTCTTCTAGGTTGTGTGTATGGATGGGTCAGTTATCCTTGTACTACTTTTACTCTCTGTGAGCAGCCTGGGTCATGTCCTCCCCCCAAATGTGCCTGCTCTGTGCTGTTGCTGTGCACAACACAGGCTTTGGAACAGTGATAGAATTTAAAGAAAATGATAGGTAGCAACCTATCCGTAACTACTTCAGGAATAGATGTGTCTTAAAAATCCAATCCAGGACTCTTATAGCTATCATTTGAAAATAAAAAGAAAAATCCCAATGAAGGGCAAAGCTCAACATGTCATATAGAAGGTCTGTAGTGTAGTAATAGTATTATATATTATTAGTATAGCATATATTGCTGTCAGTGCTTAAATATTTTTTACATCCACACATTCAATACCACTTTTTAAAGCTCTCTTCTAGTAGAGAAAGAAAATAAATTCCAGCATTTTACACCTCTCTGGCAAAGGCTATAAATCACTTTCTCTTTGGGGACAAATATGTAATCTCCTATATAATCTCTGACCTTAATAAGAAGACAGAACAACCAAAAGCAATTTCTCTTATTATAAAACTGTGCATACATAACCAGTTTTAAAGAACCTGGTGACTTTTGATAGGAGTATCTGAAGAAAAGCAGAATTCTCAGGGAGGCAATGAATTTCTATTACTAGGCACAAGAGAAAACTGCTTTGTAGTAGGTTGTGGAATTAGTATATTTGGAGTCCTGTGCATTTCCCTATGAATTACTGATTTCCTAAGAGGAGAAAGCATTTCTGTACTATACAGATGACAAAGTCATGGTAATCCATACCTTCTGTCTAGGAAGCCTCCTTCAAATAAGAAATGGAAATTATGACCAAAATTGGTCAGACATTAAAGAATCTGAAGAATGGTAGGTTCATACTCAGTGCAGAGCCCTGAGCTCAGAGTACACACAAAGTATGTCATATCCACTGTACTCTGCTGAAATGTGTATTAGTAAACTGTGTTGCACAGTGCCAGTGATGACAAAGAAGGAAATAATTGTATTACTGATAATGGCTTTTCCCCCCATGCAAATGATAACTTTAAGCCTTGGTTTATTTTCTAATTTAATTCCATCTTACTGTGGTTCATGTCCAAAATGAAGAGCTGAAATAATTCAAGGTAAGTAATGTATACATTCCTTCACCTTTTTATAATTTTACTCTGAAAATTCTTGTTCCTCTTTTTCTTTCTTTATTGGTAGTGAATTCCCAAGTCTGAGGCTTGCATAGCATACCATTTGGCGTTCTTTACTTAACACAAAAACTCCCTGAATAAAACAGATTTGCTACATGATGACACATTGTAAAACCTCTTCAGAAACAACTTCAAATAGGGATTCATTATCTTTCATTAATCATTCACTTGTACCATTGCAATTTAAGCAGAATTCTTTTAAATTTAAATTTAGCTGCTGACGTGGGACATTAAAGACCAAGGACCACCTCAGTGCTTGACACGATTTCAGCTTCAAAGCAGGTTTCCTCCCCAGAGCAAACTCACAGTTATGTAGCGGCAAAGACAAAATGAAAGCTCAGCTCCAACATGATGGTGTTGGTGGCCTTGTCCTTCACCTTTACAGACTGCACCATTCAGGATGGGGAGCAGAGAGTGAATCCCAGGAGGGGAGGGGGTGGTAAGTGAAGATTTTGAGGTGCAGCAGGTTACAGCCATAAAGGGGCAGAGCATGGAGATGGGCTGGATTCACAGAGCTCTGGGGAGGAGGGAGGTCTGTGTGTCTCCTCTCATTAATACGTGCTACCTTCTCTACTAAGCAGGTGTCTCTTCTCAGCTGCCTGCTGGAATGTGAGGACAGGCCTGGGAGCTGCCCTTCTTCCTGTCCCAACCCATCCACTGCCCCCAGAGCGGGCTGTAGCAGAGGTTGTGCAGGCAGGATGGACCCTGCTATCCTCAGGCTTGTGAATGTCCTCGGCAGCCACCTACTCCATCTACTGTTTGCAATTATAAAGACTTTCTGCTCTCACATTGTCTATTTCATACCTAAGTGGTTCTAATATTTTTTTTTCCCCCCAAGAATAACTGTAATTGCAATGCTTTTCTTGGGTTCATCTACAGTATCATTATCAAGAGCAAAAGACTGGATTCAGCAAACATAAGTGCTAAAAAGATTATGGGCTTGGGATGGAATTCATGTGAAAATGAGAATGTGATAGAAACAGCAGATTATTTCATTTTCTTTTCATGAATTTGATCAGATTCTTATTTCACATGTGATAACGCTGACTCCTGGACTTCAGATGTTTGCAAGTCAAGGAAGTCTTTCCCAATAGGATTACACCTAGTAAAAATAGAGACATTATTCTGGTAGAATTATTATAGGAAGAATAAAAGATTTGGTAAATTGAGCCTCAAACTTCAGAAATAAAAGAAAGACGATCATATAAACTGTTTTACATGGCAAGACATCAAAACTATAGCTTTTATCACATCAATCTAATCCCCAAAATTTGCTTATGTATATGCACATATTCTTTAAACTTGTTTAAGTAAGGGCTGAATCTCTCCTATGTTGAAGTTGAAAGATGATAAAGCAGTGGTCATAATTTAAAAACCCAACACATGTTTACATTTCATTATTCATAATGGATTAATTCAATTTTGCATCACATATCTAACTTACTTTTTCTAGGTAACTCATTCATAATATCTGATGGTGATATCAGTTTAAAGCTAACAAATATTTTAGAGCAGTTAGTGTAGAAAGAAGAAAATGTTTACATATTTGCTAGACATATTCCACTTTTAAAAAATCACTGAATTGATCAAAGCACCAGTGACAGAGTTAAAAAAAGGAGGTTTTATTCTATTTTTTTTTTTTAATTATCTGTGGTAGCCTCTCTTTTAACAGCTGTCAGCATGAAATTATTGTAAAACATTAGTATAAGTGAACAAGACTCAGGTCCTCCAGAGAAGCTCCTTGCTGATATCTTAGACAAACCCTCAGTTTTGTTTTTTATTTCTAGTCTTATGCTGCAGTGCAAAAATATCCCATATCTTTTGTGAAGATATTTGTCAGTGTGTTAGAGATGCCAGTCTGTCATGTCTAGAAAGCTCCCAGTTTGTTTTTGTTTGAGTTGGCGCTCCAAGAGAAATTGTGATTGTGTCAGAGGCAAAAACTGGTCCTTGGTCTATGCAATGGTGTAGGTTGCCTATAGGCTTAATGACATTGCTATAATGTTTTTGACTTTTCATGAAGGCTCACATCATCCATATCAATGCTGAGCTGTCACAATAAAAGGATATGTTTGTATTTAGAAACATGATTAGATATTAAAAATTGAATGTACTCTTCTCAACACATCAACTTCTCTAATAAGAGCAATTTTGTTTGCATGGTTGGCAAGACTGACAGTGTTCCTAGGGCTACTACCCACTTTCTCAATATGTAGCAAATCTACTTAAATCTTTCTGTCATTCGATGTAAATCCAAAATACATCAGTTCCCATTCTCTACTGCTGTGTTATTGCTGTGCTCAGAGGTTGATGCCACGATCCATCAAAACAGTGGATGTCTTTCACTAGAAAATAAAAGCCGTTTGGGATCTTTCGTGATGAAAGTGCCGTGCTAGAAGAAATATTTGATGACTTGTATAAACACTACTTATTGATTTGATCAGCTCAAAGGTACAGCTAAGTTGACCAGAGATTCTACATAACAGAATACCTCTCTGGAGATTACAGAGACTCATATGAGGCCAGATACTTTGATTTTAATTTTTTTTGTATCACCTTAAATTAAAAAAGGAAGAAGGATATTTAAAATCCCTATCTGGATACACACATAGAAGCTCATATTCATCTTACTATTCCATTTATTGAATACTTCTTCTGACTGGTGGGGCCTTTTCAGTATTCTTTTAGAAAAGAAGAAAAACATTGAAAGTTCATATTTTATTGCTTTAGCTTGAATTCCCATGTTTGAAAAGATTGATAATATAAGGCAAACAGCCAGGGCTACACTGCAATATAGAATGGCCTTTTCCTTTGCCAAAAAGCTGATTAAATTAGTTCTGACCTGTATTGTTTTTTACAAAGTGACCTTTCACATACACAAAAAAAAATGGAAGTACTGATAATTAACCTCAATGAAATGTGACTTGAACAAGGAACCAGATTTTTATAGGTTCCTAAGTGAAATATTCTTTTCTTCTTAAAATCCTGTGGCTGATTCTGCATGTGGTGCTGTAGTTCCAAAGGTTCAGTGTATAGGTTAGGTTTAAGAGATGCATTTTTCAGAAACAAAGCTAGTGACTGTGTAAATATTTTACTGAGTAGCAAGTAAGAGATTTATGTTTAAAAACAAAGTCACTTCCAGTTGAAGTATTGTATGATTTTATGATTCTAAGTCTGTGAGGTTAACCTTTCTTGTGTCATTAGTCCGTAAGTGTACTGACTACAGAAATGCTCAAATTAAGTCACTATAGCCAATTACTTACAGGTCTGGGAGACCCTGGAGCTTGACCCAAGAACCCAGTTTGAAAATTGTCCTTTATTATTGTTAGAAAAAAATCCCTCTGCATTTGAACCTCACAAAATTTGTCTCAGGGCATTAAAATTTGAAGATGAATTTTGTGGTATGGGCCCAATGTCCAATATTTATGCTGGCTGATGAAAGCACCAGCTGTGAGCAATCAAATCCAAATAATAAATACCTGTTTTCTCTATTGTGTTTCTGGGGAAGAAGTAGTTTAGTGTGGTTGCTTTTGCAGCTGGCCTTTTGTCAGTCTATTTTAAATGAGATGGTTGTGAGGAATGAATTAGTCAATCAGTTTGTCGAGTTGGCTCTTGCAGGAAAAAAATGTCCACTGAGAAGTATATTACTATAAAAAAGATTTGCCCATTTTTCTTGGATAAGGTAGAAAAAAATTTCTAAAATTAACTATGGGATGAATTGTTGGTTTTGGATATATTCAAATGACAGAAGAGATTAGGATCATTGATATTGTGATCAGTGTCACAACTGTGACCATGTTGAAGTTTGCAATTCAACAAAGCATCGACATTTATAGCTAGATATGAGTACATGCCCAGCATTTGGAAAAAACCAATCTAATCCAGGGGGAATTCCTGTCTAATTGAGACATCAAGTGTAAACAATTTTCTAAGTGTTAATGCAAAAGACAAAGGTATTTGTTTCTATATAGCAAATAGGAAATTAAAATGCCATCTGGAGGTTTTGAGTGAAGTTTTGTAAAGATTATAGACAGCATGACTTTTTATTAACTATATTTTTCCATCAGCAGTCCTTTTCCACTTGCAACAACAGACTGGAAAGTTTTCTTATATTATGTGGAGATCCCACAAGCAACTTCAACAAAGCAAAATAACTGAGCTACCCAGATCAAAGAGAAGCAAGTGCAACAAGGCAGGTATGGATCAGAGCTCTTCTTGTCTCTTTTGATTTCTTTTTACAGTCGGAACAGACTGGAGACCTTTTTCCTGGATCTACATAGTGAGCACATTTTACTGAAACTAAATTCAGATTGTGATGATTTCAGACTCTCTGCAAAGTGTATTAATTTTTACACATTGCTTGTATGTTTATTAATTACAACCAAATGCTGTTCCTCTGTCGGTCTAAAGAAAATTATTTCATAACACGTAATGTTATCCCAGTTATTGCCTATGAAGTTCTTACATGAAGTAAGAACTTATGTATGTAGTATGAAGTAAGAAACTAAGTATGAAGTACCTACAGTTTCTTGTAGCTGAAGGAGTCTTTCACTTGAAGCTACCAGTTCCTGACTCTTTGCGGTCCTAGCTACTGCTATCTGGTTTTATTGAACTTGAACAAGATTTAATTGTGATAAATTGTCTATATCTCTTGGTCCCTGTGCATAGCAATCTCATAGGTGTCACAGTTTCACCTGTGTGACAGAAATGCCTCATATATGTCATGTGGAGTAACACATTTCCCTTTGGAGAAAGATCTCCTGCCCTCTGGTGCATGGTTTTAAAATCCAGGTGGATCAAAGGGTTTTCAGCTCTGATCAGCATGTCAGCACAACTCCCATCCTCTGTACATCATCACTCTCTTTTGCTCAAGGTGACTATTCTGAGGTTTACTCTTTTGGATACTACTGTGGTATCAAAAACTAGATCAAACAATTCTGCTCGTTTTTGGCCTCTCACAGTTTTGTTTTGTTTTAAAGAGGGGTTGATGGTACTACTTCTGCAAATCTGAGGACTTGTGAACAATCTTCAGGAGGAGGTACATACATTCAACAATGAAAGTACCTTGATTTTTTTTTTTTTTCCTGACTCCCTGGAAAAAGTCTTGAGTTGTGCTGGGTATCTCTGAATGTAAAAAAAAAAAAAAAGTCTGGGAACATAATGTGGATTCACCTCTTCCAAGGAAAGTAGCCCTCTCTACTCTGCATATTATTGAAAGTGAGCTCTGATCTCACCAAGCAGGATCTACCTTAAACAGATTTGGGAGAGTGAATTTGGTCTGTATCCAACAACGTTGCTTGGTCGCATTATTAAGACGTTGTTTGTTTAACACCTGTTACTGCAGATGCTGCTGCTAAAAGCAGAGGGTCTTACTGTTGCCTGCAAGTTTTGTTTGACTTGTCTTTAATTCAACACTTGATTTTATCCAGTCCCTATGCCCTATGACATGTATTGCATAACTTAATCAGTCTTACTATGCAATAAAGTTTGAAAATCAAGGAACCTCTCTAACATAGTGACATTAATAACCAGAAGATTTTGCACTAAACAGCCTGTTGACAAATACCGTTATTAGCATGTTTCCAGATTTAAATAGTCACAAACTGTTAAGTCAGAAAAACACAGCTGTGTTCATCTGATTTTACTTGGATAACAGGAATTACAATCTAGACAATTATCTGGAATAATTCATGCAAAGTAGAAATTCATACAAAGTATGAATTACGGTTGAAATTAGGGAAATTATTATGTTGCTGTTTTAAAAACTGCTCCTCAGAATTCAGTTTGCCACTGCATTTTCTGCTAATGTAGCCATAAATTCTTTCATGTCTCATTTCAATATAATTAGCAAAGTCCAGTGACAGAAGCAGCGAAGGACAACGCACAAGCCTGTTAGACACCTTCTGGACTAAGTTGAACTATGGAACAGGGTAAAATTAGCAGAGTCTGAACAGTGAAGCCAGGAGAAGGGAAGCAACCAGCTCAGGGGTGGACAAGGTCTTAAAAGATTTTTTTTCTTTTTTTTCCTTTTTTTTTTTCTTTCTTTTGATATAAAACTAAATGAAACACTTAAATTAAAAAGAAACTACAGCTAAGGAAAGAAAAACTTATTAAAAAAGATTACAGATGAGCAGGAGAAGGCTGTGGAAAAGGGTAAACCTATATCATAGTCAGGAGAAGGAAATTTTTGAAATTCTGTGAACAGAAATGTAGGTGTTGCTGCAATGAGAGAAGGTATTGTGTTGGCAGGTAAAGAGATCTTTTAGGATTCTTTGGAGGATACCATTGCATGGATGAAATAATGTTATATATTAGCATCATTAACTTTTTGAACCAAACTTGAAAGGTCATTAAACTTCAAAGACTAGTTACACCAGATTTACTGTCTATGAAGCAGAAAAACAGTTGACACAGAAACAAAGTTTAAGAATCAAAATAAACTTTTATGAGGTTCCCTCATTTTCCTAAATCTAGACCAATATTTCTAAATTAATTCAATTTGATTTAGCTATTTAATTTTAAGTTGCACAAGTAACTGTGTTCTCATGATCCACGGAATCCATTCAACTTCAAACTGCAGATTTTCTTTCCTTGCTGTCTAGTTAAAATGCTAATTAAACACTTAACCTTTTTAATCTTTAATCAAGAAACTGAAAGCTACTTTTAAACTCATATTCAAGTCTCATGCCATAGCATATCAGCAACAAGTCCCCTTGTTTATGAGAACTTTATTGCCACATCCAGCTGCACTGCTAATGTTACACCTGTGCAGTACTGCCTGGTTATTTGCATTCTCTTTAAAATTTGTGTGGCAGTAGAGATTATTGAAATATCTTGCCTAAAGTATTAAAATAATTTAATAAATTTTGTCATCTATTTGAGATAAGCATCTAGTATTTTCCATCACTTTTCTTTGCTAGAATTTATTTTGCTGTGTGTATGTCAAGCTTCTCTTGCAAATGGATCCTCATAGGATTTTTGTTTGTTTGTTAGTTTGTCTTTTTAATTCCTTTTCTTCGTTCAGTCTTGTGAGCAGTGAATGACTCAAATCAGACAATCTACTGCCAGGATTCCCCAGGTCACATGTATGTACTCTATGCCCCTGTCTATGGTGGTGTTTGTTTCACCTAACTTATATATGTCACATATCGCTGGGTGGTCTAAGGTATATTGAGAGGCCCTTTCTGTAACGGTGGTAAGGGATAAGCACCTCCAGAAAGCTGGGAACTAAGAATTGCGGGATAAATCAAGGTCTCTCTCAGAGACAGACTAGGTGTAGAGCTTAGACCAGACATCTGCCTTGGAGAAGATGTTTATGTTTGACTCTTAAGTGTTTGATGTGTAGGAGGCACATGGTGATAACCATTTAGGGATTAGCTCTTGCGAATTTGCCCAAACTGCATCTCAGTTATAAGCCACAAAACAGTAAGTTTCCAGTAAGTTGTACACATAGCAGTGTCACGTTAGCTTCAAGTCTCTTCTCAATCTCACTGTTCATACCCTGCCACAGAAAGTTTTAGCTCTGAGGCCATGACTTAAAGGACCTGGGAATGGTTTGTATCCACAGAGTAATGGCACATTAGTGGCTATGGGTGAAATAAACTGAGTAACAATTGGATTTTCTCTAGTAGAAATAATTTACAGATAGAAAAATCCATTTAAGCTATGTTCTATGCTAAAAGACAAACCCAGGCACTTATCCAGGCATACAGTTTTCTTCTGCAACTGTCAGAGCTGTCAATTTTAATTTTACACTGTGATTAAGATTTTGCTACCATGGTATTCCGAGCATGTAAATGAGGAAGGATCTGAAATGAGGAGTAATTCCTTTTATCAAGCCATTAAAATGGTAACCAAACTTTTGGACATAGAAGCCATCTTTCAGGTGTACATTTTGCCTTTGTCTTTTAGAAGGAGGATGGCTTTCTTGTAAAAGTAGAAAATTGTATCTTTCTGCTGCAAGGTGCATGAGACACTTTCATTGAGAGCTGAATTCAATTGGTAAAATAAAATGCAAGTTCTCTTCTAAATTGTTTCTGGGATAATTGTTTTTTTCTTTTTTTACATTATTATTTCCAGATTTCTCAGTGGAGTAAGAAACAGGAAACAATTGGCAGAAAATCATATAATGTAATGATATAACAAGCCTTAATAAGTTCAGGTCATGAATTTTTTTTAAAGTGTTCCTCTTTTAAATGATTTTTATATTTCTATTTTAGCACTTTGTACTAGAGTTCTTCACTCATATCCAGTCTCCTGAAACCTGCATTACAGATCCTGTGTTTTATGACACCCTCTTGCTCTTTTAAATTGAAAATGCGTTGCTCTCAGCTGTTGCTTTGAGCTGCAAAATATGTCTGACAAAAAAAATTACTAGCTAAATAATTGCCTCTTGTTTTGCATTATCTAAATAGCTGTATAGAATGTTTTCCATAAATTCATGAAACATTCACTGAAGTGCATCCATGACATGGGTTAACAAATATGCAATGAAAATATGCCTTGCTAATTTTTCTTCTCCTGATACCACAAGTGCTCTGGAATTTTGCAAGAGATGTTGCATTTTAAGGTAGTTTACTTCCTTTGATTTATATTTCCATCTCTGTCTTTGGCAAAGCAAGCATTATTCTCATTCCCCATGCTATTAATGAACACAGAGGAAAATTTCTATTTATTGTCTCTGACTAATGCTATTTTACAGCTTTCAAAGATCCTCTACATCCTGTAATTTTGGTGCATGGAAAAACTGGAGTTTTTTTAATGTTATCAGACTTCATTCCTATCTAGCCAGGCATTCATGACTGAGAAGTATGCCACCTTGACTGATAAAAAAAAGACAATGAAGTGTAATCAGCTTTTGCAATAAATGGGAAACCTCACAGTCACTGACAGGGTCTGTGTTTAATTCTGCTATATTTTTTCATGAGCTCAGTTTGCAAAAGCATAATACAGTTTTTACTTCTAATCCTGCTCTTTGTGCAGTATTCTTGCAGGCCAAGTTCAGCCCTCTGGCCATGGCTGCTCTCTGCCTTAGCTGTCCTCTTCAGGATTTTAACTTCAGTTATTCCTTGGTAAAAAAACCCAAACCTTCATATCTGCTCTTCGGCACTTTTGTTTGTCTCCTTTTCTCCTGAAACTGGACTTGATTCTAAGACTCCTTTTGTCAAGAACTGACTTGTTCTTTCAAGAATACTCAAAAAAGCCAGAACAACATTTGACTTTATAAAGGAAAGGGAACTCTTCATAAGAAAAATAATGTGATTTTTCAGACATTCTGGAAGAAATTGTAAATCTTCCTCTCCCATGTTTTATCTCTAGTGAACTCCCTTTTATTGATTTAGATGAGATACCTGTGTTTTCATTCAGAACTGTCAGGAAGAGCCAATCCCAGTGGTGATGACCCAAGAAACAGTGTGCCAGGCATGAAGCCTGTTGCTGTGCAGCTCATCAGTGTGTGCAGTAAGAGATTTGTCACAAGTACACCAAGTCCCTGAAATCTCCCTGTCTCTTCTGACAGTGACTCTGACCTGTTGGCTGCTGGCATCTCCACTGGCTGGCTGTGATTTCCAGCGGTTTCCCACATCTTTGATGCTGTCAGGTTCATCACTGATGCCTGTTGGTTGGTCAGAAACTAAACGGACCCAGCGTAGGGGTAGAAAGCTGAGACATTTATTGAACATTCATGCTACAATATATAGATCCAAGGAATGGGGTATGTTAATGAGGAGGTAGAACATGTTAATAAGGGGGATGAGTTATGTTAACTAGGGGCGAGGAAATCCAGTCACTATATTTCATCACATGGTCTCCACACTCGGACCACCTGGGGAGGGGACAAAGGGCCTCTGGATATCCTGCCCCATCTTGTAAAGTCCTTCCATATCTTGCAAGAGGAGACAGGGCTAATACACATAGATAGCTGAAAACAGTCCTAATCCTCAAGGTATGTTCTTATGGCCAGGCTCCTGTCTTATCAAGGGAGGAACCTCTCTTGGCGTCTGCTGCCCAAGGCCTTCTGCACTCCTGTCAGCTCTTTTGCTGTAAAGTTTAGATCCCAACAGATGCCTTCACACTTTTGCTGCCTGTGAAGCAACCAGTGATCAAGTGCAGTCTCAGAGATCCTAGGACTACTGCCATGGCCAAGGTGACTGATGCAGGGAGTCCCAACACCCTTCAAATGTAAACAAACTGCTGTGCCTCCATTTTCTCTCTGTTCATTATAGACTCCTTCATTTGCTTCTATGTCAGCCTTTATAAAGCCCCTCTATTCTGTATCACTTGCATCCAAGGGACATCGGTCCCATTCCCAGTCTTCAGTAGAGTGTGGGAGTACAGGAATATGAAGACTGGAGAGAGACCATGTTATCTTGGACCCTTGATGATGAAGAATCTAACTTGTGAAGAATAATGGACTGTTTTACTATATGCGTTTTGGTTTAGTATTATGTTTTACAGTGTATTGCATAATCCCCTATATATTGTACTGTAAATTCTGGAAAATTCCCTTATCCCTCATGGCCCTGACCCCTGCCCTCTCATTGGTTGATTTTTGCTGCGCTGCAGTGGTTTTCCCAATATGGTTATCCCAACCCTCTATTTTGCATACTCCTCCCTTACTCCGCCCTTTCTCTGCCAAGGTTACACCCCTTTCTAGAGAGTTCTCACCCTACCCTATATAAGGTGGAAGCCATCTTAATAAAGTCCCATTTCGCCTCAGATCCTAGGAACATGCTGATATTTTTTTCCCAGAGCAGCAACTCCCCTCAATCCTCTTTCTGGGTGGATGGACTCCCCCTTGAGAAGTGCCATTCCCACCTTCTCTGGCTTCTCTCCAGGCATCCTCATCAAGTCACAGAGCTCACATTTTACCCCTGCCTATGACAAGAGTTGCTGCAATATGGGGCAGCATTCATTGCTAATAGCTTATGATCCTGTCCTTCAAATCTATCTGAGTGACCACCGTGGGGCCAGAAGACCAGAAGAATGGAACCTGAAGTTGTGAAACAAGCATGCCCAGCATGACCTTCTCAATACTCAGGGGCAAACGATTACTGATGGAAAGGTTCTAGCTGTTGTAACTTGGTCAAGTTTGGGCAACTTTGGTCACAATAGGCTAGATGAATTGCAGTAACTATGGAAACTAGAAGTTAATAGCAACTGAAATGTATACACTGTTCCAAAAGACTTGTGCCATAAAGCAGTTATAAACGAGAAAAAAATGAAATAGTTGCACCACAAGTTACCTCTCAAAGAAAGTAAGAAAAAATATGCTAAAATGTTCTCAAAATTCTAAGACCACTATAGCCCATTTAGTCTTCAGTTTTCAAGCCAGTGCTTGCTTGCTTAATTAAAGCAAGCTTTAAGTGGCAAGTGGCTTCTGTTAAAGCCTCTGAGGGTGGTAATTCTCTTTTGGCTCTTACTTCGCAAATAATTTCACAACTTTAAAAAAATCCATATAAAATTTTACTTTTCTCTGAGTAATGAATGAAAAAGAATTATAATTGGCAGTAACATTGTGGTCCCATGATGTGAGTTTGCTGAATCACTCAGTGCTCAAGATAATGACTACAAAAGGCTTTTACAAATCTGTTACAATGGATGCATATGTTTTTAATACCAGGTATGAAATCATCAATATTAAATCATCAGCTCCTGCTATTAAATCATCAATAGTCTTTTCCACCAAAAGTTGAAAATACAGTACTCAATCTACCTTCCACTCACATAGAAGGTATATTTCTTTCGTTCAAAGATTTAATCATCCTTCCAGCCTTCCTAAACTTGCTGTCATATTCCCTAAACATAAAACAACACGTTTTATAGTGAAGATGACAAATTTAGGGCCCAGATGTATCACTAGTATTGTCTCCTGAAGCATTGCTCATTGCCAGCTGTACACTAGCTTTAGCTTTTAGTTTGAAACATTTTGATAGCATTTTAAGGACCAGATTTTTTTCATCCTGGCATAAGCAGTTGGTCACCTGTTTCTTCCTGGATCTGAACAGCATTGGCACAAATCCAAGGTGAAGATAGTCTCTTTCACACATCTTTCTATCATATTTCCTAGAAGACCAGACAACATATAGAAGTGTGTGCATGAATTCACATTCCTCTCTATGAATGTCAGAGGAATTTGAAAGCCAAGCAGAAGACAGCAAGCAGAGGGTTTCATTATTCACAGTGGACTTGGTTAGACACGATGGCTAAGATGCCCGCCCTTGCTCTTGACACTCAGTTTGGGGGCTTACCTATCCCCCATCAGCAGTGGCTGGTTGAGCACTTGTGTGGAATTTCTGGTCCTTAATTTCCCACATTGCAAGAGGTGAAAATGCCATACTCTGCCCATCCATCTCCACTGCTCCCTCAGAGGAAGGAATGCAGATCTTATGCTTAAGCCGTTTTCTTCCACCAGCCTGCCTGACATGAAAATATTTGTGACTACATGCTGATTTTGACCAGAGACCAGATGCTGACATGTTTCTATCAGAGTAACATCTGATTATGTGTTGACTTCAGTACTAATCCCTTGTGCAGTAGGGTGCTGCTAAGTTAAAACAACCATCTCACGCATTAATCAAAATTACTATCCCAAGAGACTTTCAGAAGTCTTGGGAATAGTAGCCACTAATTTGTATATCATTGTAAACATAGTGGTGGAGAGAAGGATCTGTTTTTTGTTTGAGTAAAGTGGAGCATTTTCTTAGCCATTTTCTTCCTGGCATTCTTCAGCTATGTCCTGCCTAGCATAAGGCAGTTTGGACAGCCTCTGTCCAAGTGTACATAGTGGCCCAATCCTGACTTGGAATCAAAGCCAGGCCTTGTGCTTGTGCTGTCCCGTGCCAGAGACTGCAGTCTTGAAGGGAAAATGGAACGGAATGCTCACACTCCAAGGGATAAGGTAGGAAGAGGTGGTTTTTTATTGAAAATGGTGCCCTGCTTAAATAGGATTGGTAGGGAAGGTTCTGGAATGGGGTGAAACGTGGGAGGGGTTTAAGGAAGAGCCTGGGAGGGGTTTGCAATACAAGGTGAAAGCCTCCGGAACTGGGAATACAGGGGCAAATGCAGATCATACATGGAAATGCTATCCTGCTGGAAGAAGGGACTAATCAGAGGTGGGTTACAAGCCATGAGGGATGGAAAATTCCAGCAGGGACACACAGTGAAACAAAGGAAAAGACATATAACATGATAAAATCCTCAAACAAGGTACAGACTTTAAAGAGCAAACAGTCCTTAAGCATAGCAACAGTCCACATGAACGCAGCAAGCAGTCTTCCAGAGCTCAGGGAGTCACAGATCTGGGCTGATTAAGCTGTCCTTCCACAGCTGGTATCTCTCTCCTCCAACAAGAGACCAGAAGCCTCAGTCCCAAAGACACACAGAACATGTGCATTGGCTGATGCTGTACAATGTTCACAAACTGGCTAGGCATAGGAATGAATGTACTGCCCTATTTTAGGATACGTGGTAAGAGCCCTTACAGGTAGGAGACAAGACTTGTAAAATTACCTAATTACAAGAACTCTTTTGGCATTCAAGTTTTGATAAGAGCATTCATCAGGATTCAGCTCTAACTGGTACACTTTCTGGTTTATTGCCTTGGATGCAGGAGGATTCTTCATTTGGATAAATGTCCTTTCATATACAGAGAAAATACATAGTACATAATTTACCATGGCAGAAACAGTTTTACCAGCTTTTGGTTTCTTTTAGAAGCCTACAAAGCACTGAATAACTTCCCGGCTCTCTTAACTGTAAACAGTTATGACTAAAGCAAAAGGATCACCTGAGTTGTCTTCATTTCCTAGATATTTTTACTGAGATTTATTCTTTCATTTTTGAAAGTGTTGATAATCTGATGTTATTAGCTAGGCATAATGTATACTATGTGATAATGACTAGTGTCTATCATAACTCAGAGTACAGATATTCAATATTTAATAAAAGTTTCACATTTTTAAACAAAACATGTTAGGTTTGTAAATGTGGGAATAATGAGGCAACACTGACTTATGTGTGTCCAGGATTTTGCCCCACATATGCCTCATCCATTACTGTATTTCTCAAATAAACATAGATTAAATATTTTTGCAAATAAACCAGACTAGCAGCTAGGCCTGAGGCATTATGTTCATAGCTTTTAACAAAATAAGACTTCTAAGAAATATTTAGCTACTGCAGAGTGAAAGAAGAATACAGAAATACCAGTGTTTCTTTTTAAAGAGGATATCTTAGGGCAAAATATTTGTCTCATTGGCTTGTATTTTATACATTTCTTTTATTATATTCTGTTATAAATAACACAACTGTGTGTTTGAACAAGTTTCAAAAGTTTTCATTTAAATACTTCTGACAAATACTGCTTTATCTGGAACTAGATTATAGGGAAGAGAATGACAATTAAACATAGTAAGAGCTGATAGGCACTTTTTGACACTACTAAAATGAAGTTCTGTTAAAATAAAAGGCTTGTGAGTACTGGGAATAAACCTCATAGTGATTTTCACAAAGAAAACCAGTTCATTCTTCTGGAGATTGTTCTTTTAGGATCTCCGTCCAATAAGACTATAATAATTATGGCTCCAAATGTTTCAGTATCTGTACTATCAAATACTGAAACAAGACTTTTGTCAGTTTACTTCAGCTATTTTTATGTTATTGCTTTCACTCATAAAGTGTCCTGAAAAGAAAGTTTTATTGAAACTATTACTTAACGTTTGATGGAATACCTCAGTTTCCAGAGAAAAGGAATCTTCCTTCTAGTTTCCTTCTCATGTCTCCCCTCCTGTTTTTGCATTTGCACACTTTTCCTTCCCTTTTGTAAGTCCTCTTGTCAAGATTACAGAGCAGCACTTGAAATTTGTGACCAGAGTAAACATCAAAAAATATCCGAACAATGCTAAACAGAAAACAAATGCAGTGTCCACATACTTTTTTTTTTTTTGTGTGTGTGTGTGTGTGTGTGTTAAGCAGGAGCCCTGCATATGAATATTTCAGGTTCACCTCTTCTTGCATTCCATACTGCCTTCCTTCTCTTCACATGCCCATTAAAGTGTAGACTCTTTTAACTACTCAGAATATCCCCTCACCTCTCTGCTCTTGTGTCTTACTGCCTCTCATGTCATCCCATGTAACATGCACAGCTAACCAGAACCTTCCTTGCTTGGTGCCTTCCTTAAGGCCATGAATTAAGGTTTATCAAAACCATCCCATCTTCTACCCTGTGGTTCACTTTTCAAATGAGAAGATGATTGCAGAGCAGACATATAGAAGGTGAGGAACAGATTGCCCACTTGGTCTGCTTAGACTTGCTTACATCATGGGAATTGTGTGGTTAGGAGAAACTTTATAAAGAAAGGAAGTTAGTTTTCTAATTTTCATGCCAAGTTCTCTGTACAGTTCCTCACACTGTGTTGCACGGTGTGCATGTGGCTGATCACTGATGAGACTGCATAGATCCTGAGGGGAGCAGACCTCACCCAGCATTTGGCTGTGAAAGTGAGGTAGCAGCTCCAGAAATGTGCCACTCCCAGCAGGGAAGATTTCTCTCTTCCATCCCTTTCCAGAACCAACAACTGACAAGAGCTTCTACAGAAGCACACTTGTTTACAGATAAGTAGATCTACAGACCCACTTACAAACAGATGCACACTATGGCATCAACACAACTGAACGCTCCATTGTCTGCCAGCCACTGTCTACGTCTTCAGCTTGCAGATCTTATAGAATCAGAGATTCATAGAATGGTTAAGGGTTGGAAGGAACCTTAAAGATCATTTAGTTCCAACTCCCCTATCATGGGCAAGGACACCTTCCACTAGATCAAGTTGCTCAGAGCCCCATCCAACCTGGCCTTGAACAATTCCAGGATTGGGGCATCCACAGCTTCTCCCGGCAGCCTGTTTCAGTGCCTCACCACCCTCACTGCACAGAATTTCTTCAGTTTATCTAACCTAAATTTCCCCTCTTTCAGTCTGAACCCATTAGTCTTTGTCCTATCTCTGATGAAGAGAGCAGTGAGAACTGGTGAGAGGTAAACCTTACAACCAGCATCCTGACTGATTGCCTGCACTGGCAGGAGCCCTGGGTGGTTGCTTGTGCTCTCCACAGCTCAGGGACCACGTTTGTGTCAGAAACAGCAGATAACTGGATGCCCAAGGAAAAGCACACATAAAACCAAGTCAGAACAGGTTTTACAGGTCAGCAAAAAGAATGAAGATTTTGGGAAAAAAATAGTTGTCTAGCATTGGAATTATTTCATGGAGCTCAAAGACCCTTGCTTAAGGGCAAGAGGGTGCTGCCCACTGGCCTCTGGGTTTTAGAAGTCAGCCACTTGTCATGCCAAGTAGGATCATTTGCATGTTCAGAACTGCAAGTCCATGAGGACATGACACAGAATAAGGTTTCTGTGCCAATGTATGAGCAAACAGCAGGGTCATTTTTCAAAGTCAGCTTCAAAGTTAAAGCACACAAGGATATTTGAGTCAATAAAGGAATCATTTTGTCTTTAAAGGTGGATGACAACTTCCACTTGGACTTTTCTACTATAGGGTAGGCACTTTGATGGCTTTCAAGAATTCTATGTGGGGATTATTTTTGTTTCTGGTACAAAGAATAACTTGCTTTGTCCTTGAGACTTCATGTGCATTTGTGTGATTTGAGTTGTCCATTTTTTATCACTTTATGGATCATTAAGATGTGATAAAATTAAAAATAGCCAGAGCTGATCATATAAAACAGATTCCAGTGGATTAAGATTTCTTACTGACCCTCTGTGCTAACCCTTGTTTAAAGACTACCCATAGATGTGATAACTTAGAGAAACAAAGCAATAAGCTAAGAACTGTGACAGTTTAACTATATTTAATCTCAATGATGCAGCACACTCATCTTGAGGGAAAAATGAATCTGCCAAATTGCAAGTGCTTCATCTATGTTTAGAACTTGAAAGCATTTTACAACCTGTTTTTAAACTGTATTTCAAAATAACGCTTCCACTATCCTTAAAGAGGAAACAGCCTTGGCAGAAATGTAAGAGAAAGCTCTTGCACTGACATTTTGAAATTGAGAGATGAAATTATTTCCGTGAGGGCTGGGGACATTACAGTCTTGAGCCAGTTTTGTAGTGAAACTATAGTGAAACTATTTTGCATCGTTGCCAACTACCAGTCAGTTTGTTCACCTGAACCAATTTTGTAATTTCTTTAAGTTTGACATGAGTTATTAATGAAATATCAACCAAACTACCACAAGCTTTTTTTTTGCAACGGCTGGGTGGGTGATGCTCCCCCCGGCTGTCCCCCTGCCACGTGGCCCCCAGGGACCCCGCAAGGAGCCACACAGAGACCGCAGGGGAGGGACGAGAGAGAGAGTTTATTGAAGTTGGGTACAGGTATTTAAGAGTTGGGGTAATTTTACTATGACCAATAGGAGAGAGGGTCACTGGGACTGACACCCAATGGGTTAGGGTTTTACAAGGACCAATGAGGGAATGTTTTACAACCGGGGATTGGGGGAAAAGGTATACAGTTACAATCCTCTGCCCCAAGGCTTTTGGGTCAGCCTTTTCCTTTGCATCACAAACCACCTTTTGACCGTATTTTTTCCACTCTGAATATTGACTATTGACAGTCCACTGCCACATTTTTTTGTGGTATTGTTGAAACATTTCTGTAAGAAAAATTGCACTTGATGACATAGTGATGTGTAAAGCTAGTGCCTTTTGCCCAGTGTGCCTTGAAACACTCAAACCAGAAGTGTTCCTTGCGTTTATGAGACATAGTGAGGAAATTTGTAACTGACCTAGCTCTTTTAAGAAAGAGCTCTCTATCAAGTTCTAGTTTGTTTTTTAAAAAACAAATAATGATACTTAGCAACTTTGACATACAGAAGTTTGCTATTTGAAATTCAAAAGAGATGTTAGTAAATTCTGCCACATTTACTACCTCATTGAACTTAATTTATTGTTATTTAAAATGTTAATGGCAGGATTCTGCACTGAATAAGACAACATGCGAAGTGCTATGAAACATGGGGATAGGAGCTTTCAAAAGGAAATTTGTTTGATGCACAATATAGGCTCCCTTTGAGTAAGAGTTAACACTCAAAATGGGAAGTAGAAATAATATAGTTTGTCTTAGATGATCATTCATAGACATGAAGAACAAATAAATACAACAGAATCAGTGTATCATTAAACAAGGTATTTGGCAAATACTTCTGACTAATATGTACACAGAAGTCAAGGTCTGTTTATGATGGATGTGAATAGGAAAGAAAGTTTGTCACTGTATTAGTAATTGGACCTGTTGTATTCTATAGTTACTTGTTCTACACTTTCTTGTAAACTTCAGCCAAGTGTAACACACAATTTGCTGAAAATACTGCTGACCATTGGATTGTGGAAGAACATGTCACCCAGCCTAATAAAGCATAAAATAACTTTTTCTTCTATTGTTGTGTTAAGAAAAGAATTATCTAGACAGATTTGGAAAAAAAGAAACATGAAAATCCAAATCCCAAGCAACAACTTTTAGTTTTGTTGTTGTGTAGGGAAGTGAATTTAGAAGAACCACAAGAAGCCAAACTCTAACAATGGTTATGAACACAGTTATAAACTATTGCAAAGACTGAAGGCAAGTTTCAGAGAAAGTAAAAAAAAACTTTTGACAGTATATAAAGTACAACAGAACAAAGACATTTGAATAAGTGCATTCTTCCATTAAGCCTAAGTATACAAAAAGTTCTAAATGAATAAATGCATTATTCATATTTATTTTTATGGGAATCATGTCATGACTGTATTCCTTCAGTATATCCCAATCTCCTTCAGCTTTTTCTAATGAGCTCAAAGAAATGTTCAATACATTATAGATGCAGGTCTTCAAACAAAGTTTAGATTGCACCAAATTACTGAATAAAGGAGGAACCCTGTGACATTTTCCCAGAGAAACTGCAGCATGTCTGCTAACACTTGTTAATTCAACAGCTACATTTCCTAATTCACAGTTATGCAATACACCATTACTTTTCTTTTATCAATTACATCAAAGACCGTATAAGTAGTTTTATCTAGTGAGAACAGAATTGTTTAGCACGCACAGCGTGAGATGGTGTGCAAAACATCAGACAGCCTCACAGCTTCAGTGAACTTGTCAAATAGGCTTAGGCAGCATTCAGTTGAAATTTCAGACAGTTTATCACCCTCTGTCTATGCATTTAATCTTCTCTAATGATTCCTCTTGCATTGTATTGAAAATATTCCACAGAAATTAAAGTGTCAACTGCAAGTCTATAAATGCAGGAAGAAATATTTTCTCCAATTCTTCTGTTCCTATAAACATGTGCCTTGTGAACATACTTAGGGGAATAAAGTATATATTAATAAATATTCAGTAGTGGTTGTAAACATTGTGATAAAATACATTTGTCATCAAAGGTGAGAACTGACATTCTTATTTGAAGGAAGAATATTGTCTCTATAAATATGAATGTGCTTATTTCTTACTGTATTTGAAACACTTTCTAAATAAGTTTGCTTTCTAACTTTCCTGCTATGAAATCAGCAGGAAGAAAATTCAACTGATATGAAGTGAAATTCATATTAATTTTATTATGGTTTGAAAACTGCCATTTTTCACCAGCTTTCCAGTAGTGCAGTTTGAAAAGATTAAGACATCAATATATGCATTTTCTTGCTTTTTCTTTTCATGTCTAATCACTTTTTACTCTAACTCCTGACTTACTATAGACTTTACTTGGGAAACTAAGTATGTTTTTCAAGTGAAAGAAGTGTGCTTACAAAGTGTGTTGCAGCAGCAGCACAAGCAGCTTAGAAGTAGGGCAGCCAAAGGTTTTAATGACTTTGTAAGGAGGCAAAGGATGCCCGGAGGTCAACTTGTCTCTGAACACTCTGAAAAAAAAGAAGAAAAATATGTAAAATCATTCCCTGAATTATGAAGGCTGCTTCCAGAGACAGACAGGGAAAAAAAGACTTACAAGAACTATGTGAGATGGGGCTCTTGGCAGTCATCTGGACTCTGTGTACTGGCTCTGTGCTAATTTTAAGAACTTTCTCCATAATCTGAAGAGAAGACAATGAGGTATAAAGCAGAGCCTTATGGGTGGACAGGTCTTGCATGAGATTGGAATGACAAGGGTTGAGAATTATCTAACTAAAAAGGAAAGGAGCTGCTAGTAAAAAGTAATACAGATAATTGGGATTGAAGACTGAATGCATTAGTAAGCACAGTGTCATAAATGCAAGCATTTAGTAGTACTCAGCGTTAGATTTTTTTCTTTGATATTTGTAATAAAATGTCTACTTTGTGGGCTGAAGTTTTTCAGAGGCTCAAATCTGAAAAAATGGAACACACTAAAAATAACATTATCCTCAAATACCTGGTGGTCTGTTGGCTATGGCACTCAGTGACCGTGTAGGAGACACAGATCAAACTTACTGTTTTACTTGGTACTTTTTTAGAGAAGAGCTCGAACACCTGAGGCTGAGAAAAATACATTTCTGATATTATGGTGAGCAGGGCACTGCTCTACTCAACTTAATAAAGATAAGATACCAGCCAAGGACAGTTCTCTTGCCTACTTTTTGCCAAATAGAATTTGAGAAAATCTTCATTTAAATAACTACTTTATTAATCAGACAAAAATGGTTCCCAGTAGCTCCCTTGGATGAATCATCTCCAGAATGCATCTATTTGTCTTTATTGGCTATAAGGGAAGTCTGGACAGGTGTGTTGCAGTGTGTTATATGTTTTGACAATGGAACCAGTGCTGAAGTTCAGGTCTCTTTTTCATGCCAGGGTAGAGGAACAACTTAGCAGTCATGCCAGAACTTAACACCCAGTCGGCCTAGGTAATTTCTACTCTGAATGCTGTAAAGATTTGTTTATTCTCAGAGAAAGCAGAGATGGAGGTGCCTGCCACTCTCACAGCCTCTTTCAAAAAGCTTTTCTTGATTGCATTAGAATGTGGAACGAAAACACTTTTTATCCCCACAATACTTCTGTTTTGTTTACACCACTAAATATTCATGAAACTTGAAATGCAGTGTAAAGGGAAGGACAAGACACAACATCTAATGATTGGACATTTTGCATAATACAAAATGCTGTAGACAGGCGGCTGTGAGCTACCAGTATAGAATTTGGCCAAAAGACTCTGCTCTGTTCTAATATAATTTTCTGAAGGTTACTCTTAATAGTCCAATCAAACTTTTGGAATTGCCTCTACTTTCACTACTTTACATACACTACTTTATGTATGTGCCATATGTGATACAATTCAGCATTTAGTCACCAGAGCATCCTTAAGTGAGTACAAAGATTAAGTGAAGCTGTATAACTATCCACTCAAAAGTTTCTCAATTCAATACCTTCCTCAGAAATAAATACACCATGGTCTAGAGCTGACTGAATAATGCAAGAAGTTATTAATGGGTAATTATTCTATGAGAAATGGTCAAATTTGCAATAGGTTTTATTCACAATAGATTATCTGACCAGTTTCCTTGCTGGAATCAAATTTTCTAAGCAGTCAGGCTATCTCCTATATGAAATGCACTTCTCAATACTATTAAACAAAATTAAGTATTTCTGCAGTATTATTCATGGTTCACTGTAGCTAAAGAAATACCTTATACTCTGCAGAGGCTTTTATGGTGATATAAAATACTTCGATTACCATTAAAACTATCAGAGTATTGTCTTGAGATTTGTCTGCAGTTAAATACCTCCTTTTCTGCATCAACAGTTCTGTATCATTTCAATCTTGGATTTTACAATACCTGCATGATGGCAGTCAATATGCTGGCTGAGTGAATAAATAATTTATTTGCAGAGTGCTCTCTGATTAAATACCTGTGAGATTCAAGGGGTTTATTGTACTTCAGTTGTGTATAGTATATTTTATTATTATTTACTCATATCTTCTAACATCTTATGGTAGGAAGGATACTGTGGTGATGGGCACCAGAGATTGCAGCTGATAAAACAGTTGGCTTCTTTTCAGGAGCAGGTAAGTGACCTGAAAGGTGGCAGGGCTTGTCTGAGCTTCTGAAAGCCTCCCTATGGCCCCAATGAGCTCATGGAGAAATCTGAGGAAGGATGTGGTATCAGCTGTAAGCAGAGCCATAAATGGCATAGCTTTTAAAAATTAACTTGATTCCTTCTTCCTGTGTGAAATGGTTCTTTGAGCTGTGGTCAGTGGAACTACACACAGAAAAAACTGTCAGTCTTACCAAGTATGAGTATCCCACATGAAGTTTTCCTTAGAAGGTATGATTCAAATTCACAGATGTAAATAGAGTGACATCAGAGGGTCAACATTAAAGTAGTGTAGACTTTTATTCCTTTAAGACCAAGGAGAAAAGAATATCCTCGACACATATCATTACAATTTTAAAGCCAATGGAAATCATTACATAATCTGTCCCAACTTGCAGGAAAATATATGATATTATGACTGCACAGGTTTTTATCTGATATCTGTAGGAAAAAAATACATTCAAAATATTAATTGCAAAAAAACCCTACATATCAACCAAGAGGAAAATTAGTGTAAGTTAATTAGTTGAAAAGAGTTTGTGTCAAAAAAAAAATAATCCCCTCAAAATCCCCTCTGTTCCTTCTTTTTAATTGTCTTTCATTTCCAGTTTCATAATCATAGTCTTTCTCTAAATGAGAACATTGGCTTCTTTTCTCTGTTTTAATTTTTAGTCTTAGACTTTGTCACAGAACAATCTTTAGTTAGTCCTTATCGGAGCCCTATTTTACTTAGCAGTTACTCTATTTCTAATGTGCTTAAAAAAACCCCCCAAAAAACCCCCTTATTATATTTTTCCATCTTTGAAAAGGCTAAGGTAGTAAAATTTCCCAGACCACTGGTGCTTCCTAACTTGTCCTTTACCTTCCATAAGTGGCATCTTTTCCTGCAGCATCAAAAAGTATAAAATAGAAAAATATTAGGCCTTTCCTTCTTGGAGACCAAAGAAATTCCTAGTCTGTTTAATGTGAAGTAAATAGACAATTTATATATGCAGCATCTTAAAAAAGATGCATGGTAATGTTTTTTTTTAAAGGAGAAGTCTTTGCAGGCTCACTGCACTTACCAGGACTGTGGTCCAGTAGAAGCTCTGCAGAGCACTATGGTGAAGCCCTCACACCTTATAGCACAATAATTAATACCCTTCTTGTGGGCTGGGGGAGGAAATGGGCCAGGAGACTCCAGCTAGTGCCTTGTAAATTTGTTCTCTGCATCCAGAGTACCCTGAACTTCAGCCCTATCTCCTAAAATCCTAGAGCTTGGGAATTTAGGTACTGTTCTGAACATCCAGAGCCTTTGTCCGTGTCCTCAAGAAGAAGAACATGTCTCCTTCTGTGAGTATTTAGAGCACAAAGTTGCTTTGCTTTTGTATGTGGTGACTGGGACTTGCTTGCCTCTGAAATCTCTCTTTCTTTTAGTGTCTACATTACTTTCTTAAAAGCCTGAAATGAAACCTGCAGAGATCATGTCATGACTACTAAAGTATTGTCCTTCTTCCAAATGTTGCTTCATATTTACCATAGTTTCAAAGTGTTTTCTAGGATCTGCTGGAAAGTAAAAAAGAAACTACCTTACTGTTTTCACAAATTTACCAAGGCTTAGATGCTCTAATTTTATCTAAAGGCAAAAATAAGCAGATTGAAATCCAGCATCTTATTCGTCTCAACTTGTGAAGGAAAACTTACTGCTGAATGCAATAGGGATTTTATGGATATCCGCTAATGAGAAAAATAGATGTTAAAATGTGGCTTAATCCAATTCAATTTTTGATTATTCTCAAAGAAGGTTATCAGTCCAATTTCTAAGAAGAAGAAAAAAGCCCACTCGCTATTGTAGGAAATTAATGGCCTTGTTAAATGGGCTGTTATTTTCTTGGTTTAGACATTTATATATGTTTAGCTGATTTGACTGAATTACCCCAGTGCTGGCTAAAAGTATTTGAAAAAAAAAAAGAAGAAATTAACTAGAGTGTAACAGGAATCTAAATAATTACTGGTTTTTGCCAAAACTCTTTGGGGAGGCAAAGGTATAAGAAAAAAAGAAACCGAATCAAATGCATCTAAAAGTGGATTTTTACTGTGCCACAAGGGATCTTGTGATGATAACACATGGGCAACAAACTAGAACAACTGGGTGTCATCATTTCATAGGTGATCAGCATAGATCAATTTACAGTGAAGACTAACATTTTTCCTGCATCTCAGATATCCTATCAGCCTAGATCTAGAATCACTCAGGTAAAATATGGGTATAAAAGATTCAGAAGAACTTGAGAGTGCAGCTTGTAGCTGTGCTTCACAGAGGGCTCTGGCATTTTAAAACTTTTCTGTGGGACCGTTCAGTGAAGAGTAAGAAGTATCAGTGTGAGTGGTGTCATGCATAGAAAGCCACTACAGTTCTCTTCTCTAGACCTGGTCCTTGCTCTTACCTGTATAATTTATGAACAAAAATAAGGATTCAGAAACCTCAAAGGCCCCTCAAAGGTCATGGAAATGAGGTGGTTTGGTTATATGACTTGTAATAACTAAGCAGTCATTAATCTACAGAACAGCACATAGGCTTACATTTGTATTTTAAGACTCTCACTGAAGAACTCTTTCAAACAGCATATTAAAAAACTCAAAATAAACCAGCAGCCTATTTATGGATGTTTGACTGAAGAGTATAAGTTGTGTGTGTGTGTGGCTAGCCGTCGCGAACGACGATGCTTTTTTTATGCCTGCGCGAATGGATTTATTACGTGGAGCTCAGCGTGCGCGGAACTGGCCCCACCCCCTTTAGCCCTGGGACACTCTAGCCTTGGCCGGGGCAAGCCCGGACAAAGTTGGCAGAGCGAGACCCGCAGGGCTCGAACCGGCGTCCTTCCGAGAAGGAGCACGGATCCAGGGGCGGCGGCTTTACCCACACGGCCACAGCCGCCGGCAGTATAAGTTGTAGCTAGGTTTCATTTGCTCCCTCCCTGGAGCCTTAGTGAAAGTAAGACTGTGAGTGTTACTATGTCACATAATGATCGGGATGCAGCTGGACACCTTTGCTGTCATGCTAATCATGCTTTCAAATAAACTATTTCATCCATGCTCTGAGAAGCTAAAGGGGGTAACTCTCAGTAAATATCTTTTTCTATGATTCATGACAAACTGGAGAGAAAGAGACCAAAGGATTACAGGGGCAGGAAGTTTTAAACAACGGCCATGATTTGCAAGGGAATAGATAAGCTGAAGGAGCCATTCTCCTCTGCACCAGATTGCATTTTTGAAAGCAGTAATTTGAACTGTAGTATTTGGCTTCTTTCTTTCCCGTGTGTGCTGGTTAAAGAGACATGGGTCTTGGATTTGCTGTGTGTTTCACAATTTCCTGCAGAGAGGGAAATGTAGGTAAACTGAACAGTGTATTTTGTAACCTGGCTGAAATCTCTCCCTTTCTAGAGAAATTATGATTCTATGAGTCAAACTACTTTTAGATGAGTCAAATTACTCATAGACTTGCTGCAGTAGTGTCTCAGTGCTGCTTGCCTGGAAACTATCTAGTCTTTTCATTAATACCTAGTAAAGCACTTTGTGAAAATGGTGGCACGTTCAGTATTCACATGCAAAGCATATTTTAAAATTAAACTCTTGGATCTTTTATGTAGAAATGCATGCAGTCCTGATAAATCATGTGATAGGTCTCTGGAAATAAATTCTTCTGAATCAGACATGCACACACTATGTAGAAAGTGTCATTATAATACATATAATTTCAACAAAATTAGAGCTAAGTATAGTGGTGGGTTTGGTGTTCTTTTTTGTTGTTGGGTGTTGGGGTTTTTTTTGTTTTTTTTTTTGTTTTTTTTTTTTTTTTTTTTTTTTTTTTTNTTTTTTTTTTTTTTTTTTTTTTGGTTCACTTTCTTCAGTAATTGGAATAATTGCCAGAGGTTTCAGGGTTTCAGCTGTCAGCATTGTGTCTGGGCTGTTTCATATTATTCATGCCATGATCCATGATTTGGAAGTGAAATTCCTTTACAAAACTGGTGACAACACTTGCTGAGATAAAATAAAGAGGTAACTGTATTGGCACTGAAGGGATCAGGTGTGCTGTCAAAATAGTACTACAGAGAAAGACACTAATATAATTATTTTGAATGTGAGACTGAATAAAATAAAAAATCATATGATTTTGATGTTCTAAAGACAAAAATAATCAAATTTCAGGAAGGTTAAATCATAGCATTTGAAATCTAATTTTTTTAGTAGCTGTTGGGGTCTGATTTGTCCATGGAGGTTTGACTGTGCATGAACCTCATCAGAAGGTGTTTTACAAAGTTTCTAATTAATTACAAGATGAGACACTACATGTGAAAATGGGAAGTCTGGAGGAATAACTAAACAGGACCCTAGTTTTGAAAAATTCTTGCATATGTATGCAATCATATGTATACATATTCTGCTTGAAACTTTGATGCCAAAATGTCTACTCAGGATAATGGTGTTGACCTCAGAGTTGGACCCAAGAGAAGCATGTACTGGGGTCATGGGCCATTGGTATGGGGTACAGCAACCCAGGGGCATTTTGTGCAACATATGTAAAATTTGAGAGTATTAAGCAGAATAATGTATAACTAGGAATCTTTATTTGACTAATCAGTGTTCCTAATCTATTTTAAATTAACTGAGTGCAATATTTTCTGTCAAAGCTGACATGATTACTAGCTTCATATTGTGCTGAAGAATGTGGGATTACTTTATGTTAATAAAGACTTTTTCAGAGCATATGTTATTATATTTTTCCTAAAAAGTAGTAGCAGCTTTCAGAGGGCCTCAAATAAATTCCAAAATAAGAGAGCACAGACAGGTAACATGATAATCATTTATTTGTTATCTCTTTTGTAACAATCCTTCTCTTCAAGCAGTGCTAGAGATTTAGCACTGGAAGAAGATAAAATTATAAAAAAGTAGCATTTCTTCAGAATTATAGAGGCAGTGACATATAGTACAAACCCAGAACATAAACATCTGAGAAAAATAGGTGCATTCATGTCTTGTCTAAAGTAACTGCAGCTACTTTCCTCTCAGCTTTACTGGCCTAATGATCCATAAATTTTGCTGCTTCTCCTGGTATAGTGAAAATATGAGTATTGCCTTAAAAACTAATTAGAAGTCTTGCTGAGTAAAGTCTGATATAATCCTATTTTAAATCTTTCAGCCACAGTTAAGATTATGGAGGATTTAGAGAAAGAATTATAATAGAGAGGGTTTTTTCCCTTTAAAGCATACTATGCAGGAAGCCTATCTTTTTTAGTTAAATGCTGGAGTCAGTGGC
Source organism: Scytalopus superciliaris (assembly GCA_013400415.1). Taxonomy (NCBI): domain Eukaryota; kingdom Metazoa; phylum Chordata; class Aves; order Passeriformes; family Rhinocryptidae; genus Scytalopus; species Scytalopus superciliaris. Next base: position 377,522 of record VXBX01006186.1, read on the forward strand.
ACTTGAGAAGGGTGCTTTCTGAACCAGGACCTTGGTTTCTTGATAAAGCAGACTATTTTATGTCAGGGTATGCAAAAATCCAAGCCATAAGCCCCTTGCTTACCTATAGTTTAAATATTATGGGCTGTAACTTCAACTGATGTAAATCAACACACATCTTAATTCCACTGATTTCAGGTCAACCTATATCTGTTGGACATGGTCTGGTTCCATTCCCTGCTTGTGAATCTATATACATATATTATGGAACAAGGATAAGTTTTACTGATTTACTATTTGAATAACACCTAAAGCTCCATAAAATTCAGGAGTCTCTATCCAGCATGATTTATACCTTATGTTTTCAGTGTCACAAGTATCTCTAAGATGTAAAAGAGACAGGAAGAACTCATCTCAGTGAATGGGCATATGCTACTGATCTTTATTTTGTTCCAGAAAAAAAAATTATAATGCTTGAAGTATTTAGTCTATATAAGAGAAATTAATGAAAGACTTCAATAACTTTGCTTGTTAACTTCAATAACTCAAGTTATTGCGTAGTAATTATTAATTTCAATAATGTACATTATTGGGAAGCTTAGCAGGAACTCACAAAAAAATTAGAGAGTTACGGCAGAGAAATTAGACATATGTTTCAAAGCATGAACCAGCCACTAACAGGTAAGGCTCCAGGTGAACTGTCTCCATCAGGAGTTTATTCCAGAGAGGCCTACTGTGAGACATCTTGTGGGTGTTTTGAAATACTTAGAGATTAGCTAAGGGTACCTCTGTTCCTAAAAATACATGTCTGTTCTGCTGCCTTTGAAGAAAAAATGCATCAGTTTGTCACCAGATATACATCAGAGCAGAAAAACTATTTCACAGTGGCAAATACACACAGTTTAATTTCTCCACTGGAACATATTAAAAATTAGAAATGTGCATGTGAGGTACAATTCACCCCAGAATAGAGAGAAAAAAGTCTCTTCTGCTGTGCTAAATTTCAGAGATCCCCAGCACAGACTGCCACAGTAGGACAGCAGCTCATTAGCTTTTCCTTTCTCTGCAGGCACAGCTGGATGGCATTTCAGCTCCAAAAAGCAGGTTCCACACATTTGACGGTCTTTCTTTCTCTGTGAGGTTAGACTTACACTGCAGAATTTCAACTGCATATGTTCCTACACACATCTTTCTTTTGTGTCCATCACAGCTGGATGAAGCATTCTGCTTCACCAATAGTTAAAGAGAAAGAGAAATTATTGTAGACCATAGGTTTTAGATACATAGGTAACTGTGAAGTCAGTTAGCCTGACTTCCAATCTGCCCAAGCCATGCAATTCTATTCACATTTTGTCTTGGTGTTCCTGGGGACCAGAGTCCAGACTGAAAAATGAAACAAGAACATAAAGTCTTCTTTCCTTCTGTTAATGAAAATAAGTGAAACAATACTAGCCAAGAAATGAACAGTCCTTCTGTGAAGAATGACAGATGAGACTGTTAGAATCTCCAAGAGACTGTGCTGAGGTAGCAGACACCCTGAGGGTGGGAATGCAATGCTGAAGCACCAAGTGGGCACCCACCCGGCAGGGTGTAAGTCTGTGACTTCTGGCAGTGGCAGGAGGGCTTAATTTCAACCTGCAGCTATTGAGCCTGAAATACAGCTCCAGTGCCCTGGTAGCAGAGGAGAAAAGTCCTGTTGGGGAAGGATCCTGTGTCAGATATTTCAGCACAATTAGGATCAGTGCTACAAAGAGACAAGTGCAAGTGAAAAAGATGTGGCGTGAAAAATTGGAGCACTGCCATGGATGAAACAGGCAGTTCAGCATAGACATGAGGGCAGGAAGAGAAGGGATAATTGCACCGTCTGTTAGGGAGACCTTTGAATGTTGAAAAACTCCAGGAAGAAACAAGAGTTCAAAGTGACAAATTTTGATAAGTTGTTTTGGAGGTCAGTAACAGATCATCTGGGACAGAGAAGGTGGTGGGTGGGCCTTCAATAGCTATTTTGTGTCATCATGTCGGGGTTTCATACGTCTGAAGGGAGGGCACCATGGCACTGAACAAATCAGGCAGCTGAAATACTCAGTGTATTCTTTTGTGTCAGTCCTTACAGACAAAGCCCTTTTCTGGGACTGCTGCTTTTATCAGTATGGTTGGGAGACAGAGAAGTAGATGACAGTTGAAAAACAAAAGCTTTAGGGGACTGTTTAGAGCAGCTGAATGTCTTCAGATGGAATACATCTGGGAGTACTGAAGGCGTTGGCTGAAATGATGGTGAGACTAATCTAAGAAAATTCATGTTGATCAGAGGAGGTTCCTGCTGACTGGAGAAAAGCCAACACTGCATCCTTCTTTGAGACAGAAGGAGGAGGAGGTGGAGAATTACAGCATTTTCTCTGTATATCTGATGAAGTTTAGCCTGGATGAGTAAGAAATTTACAAGTCAGATAGCAGTCCAGTATGTTCTGTTGAAATGGGGTGTTGAGAAATCAGAAAGAGACTAAGAATACCACTGACCAGAGACATACAGCATGTAGAAACCTCTATTCCTGGTTGCTTTGAAGACTCAGTCACTAAAGTTCAGCTGATGTAGCTAGTGTAGCCTTGCTTGGAGCAGGACAATGAACTAGATGAACTACAGAGGTTCTTTGCTCCAACATGTCTGTGACCACCACAATAAAAAGACAAAAATTGGTAGTGTAATAATTCATGCGCTGGCAGAACAGCTTACACTCACATTTTCTAAAACCTTCCACCATGTAGGTTTGCTATCTGACTTAATATGTGTATTCTGATGTATTTTTATAGAGAGACATAGTATTTCCACCAAGGACATTCACCTCCAAGAAATACACTAGAAACTGTCTCACTATGAATACTTTGCAGTCTGTTGAAAGAAACAATGTGATTTTCTGTAATATAATAGAAGATAGTCGATTCTAAGAAATCTTCATTTACATAACCAGCTACACTGGAAAGCATTAGCTAATATGAATTGTAAAATAAGTTATCTGGCTAAGACCCTTCTGCTTGGTTTAGGCAGTTTATACACCTGGAAGACTGGTTTTAAATTTATCTTCAGGCTGAAAAAACCACCCATTTTACCTTCTAAATATTCCTGGGGAACAAAACAACTTTATTTCAAAAACCACCTTATTTGGTTCTGTAACAATAGCTTTTTATTCTTGTATCTGAGTTATTAATGTATCTGTAGCATACAAGAATAAATTCAATCAGTCCTTACAAATAATATGTTGACTACAGAGGAAAACATATAAATAGCCCAAATATCCCCTCTGTAAAAGGAGGTTCTGCAGTATAATTAGGTCAGTAACAGCAACATGTTTATTAAACTTAATAGAAAAGAAGGAGAAACAGGCTTTCAAAATTATTTGTTGTAAAGCTTCTGGAGTCATACGTACAGTTGAAGGAATAGACTTCAGGGAAATGGAAGCATTTCTCTAACAGGGAGAACTTCTGTAATTTTGGCATGTATCTAAATTTTTTAATTTAAAATTTAATTTTAAATTGAATTTTAGACAACTGATCATGAATCAAATGACTGTTTTTGCAAGACCAAGCACTACATTCAAACTGTATTCCTAATTTTTTCTGATTTCTTTTACACTTTATATTTAGAGAAGGATAGATACAAGGTTGTACAGCATCAAATGATATCATTGTAGGAAAAGAATTTGGAATGGGTCAGCACTGTGCTTCAAATATACCTTTCCGGGAATGGGCATGTTGCCATGCAGCAGTAAACCAACCACTACCTGTACTATATTCTTTTCTTTCTCATGTGGGTAATAAGAAGTGAAACTTATATTCTACACACATTTGTGTAGATAGCAATTTGCTATTGGTGGAGAACAAACATATATGATTAACCTTGCCAAGGTCAGAACAATTCCTTCCCCTCACTGTTTCAGAGACTGATAGTCTATCCCTAAAAGATCAGAAGTCAAAAAAAAGCAACCTCTTTATTTCAGATTGATATAACATTTTTCATTTTTTCAAAGTGTATCTTTAGTGTGATGTGACATCCCACTCAAATCCCTCAAAGACAAAGTAAAATATCACTGTTATGGTAGAGGTTTATCTTCAATCACTGTCTCTTTCTTCCTGTGAGATCTGTAGGGATAGTGTAAAGCAATAGGAAAACCAATATATCTAAGGGTCTGGCTCAAAGCCAAGACTAAAAATAGATGCAACAAAAATCTTTTTATGTAGCATCTGAAACAATGCCATGGATAAAAATGCATTTCTAGAGACAGTGTCTCCCTCATAGAGGGCCAGCTGTGTCCTGGGGTACATTAAGACCAGCATTGCCAAAAGGTCAAGGGAGGTGATTGTGCTGCTCTACTCTGTGCTGGTGCAGCCTCACCTGTGAGTACTGTGTGCAGTTTTGGACACCACAATATAAAAAAGATACAAAACTATTAGAGAGTGTTCAAAGGGTTGGCCATAAGGATGGTGAGGGAACGGGACAGGAAGCTGTATGAGGAGCAGCTGAGGTCAGCTGGTTTGTTCAGTCTGAAGGAGACTGTGGGTGGTCTTCAACATCCTCACAAGGGGAAGTGGAGAGGCAAGTACCAGTCTCTTTACTCTTGTGACCAGTGACAAGACTTGAGGAACTGGCACAAAAGAGTCAGGGGAGGCTTAGGTTAGAGTTCAAGAAACGTTTGGACAATAGATGGTGTGATTCTATGATTCTAGTTGTTTGAAATATGTCACAGTCTGATCAGCATGCCAAGCAAGATTTGAAGTATTTTTCTGCACTGCACTGCATAGTGTGCTTCTGGTGCTGATGCAAGTGATTTCTAAAATGGCACAAGATCTTGGCTCAAGATATGCATACACATTTTTCAGACTGAAAACTGCATTGTAGAACACAGTAGAATGCAAACTGCCCAAGGTTGCACCACTATTGTATTTCAGCAACTGTGTCAATTCTGCAATGTCTCTGCCAACCCAGCACTTGGCTCTCTTTTCACAGGAAAGATGAACTCTCTAGAATTCTCTGGGTGTAAACTGAGACAAAAGAAAATGCTGAAAATAAATCAGACTTAATTTCCAAAATTTATCAAAGACTAGTAATTTAGTCTTATCCACCACCCCCACCCCACTATCCTCCTCCTTTTTTTTTTTTTTGTCTCATTCAAGTAATAAATTGCAGTACAGCTACATCATTTTCATTCTATGATATATCCCTCACACATAGAAATTTGGGGTTGGTGTGTCTTAGGAATATATGCTTTGTGTGATGCATAGTTACCCTGCCTCAAAGAAAATCAAGTACTATGAACAAATAATTCAAAATAAGTAATTTAGTATCTGTACTTCAGCGTATGCTATACATGCCTCTATTAGACAGGAACACTTTCCAGTTGAGCCAAACATTTTGGTAAGAAAGTTTCATTGTCTTGAAGCAAAATGCAGTACAAGCAAAAAGTGAATTTAGATGAAGGTGACTATCTTCTGAAGGTCAAGAGTTGTGGTATGAATAATTAGGTAGTAACTGTTCAACAAGATAGCTAATTTTAAAGTGTGACTAAATACCTATCTTTCTTTTAATATCCACATTTTAGTTTTTATCTTCCTCATTATGAAACTTTTTGAAAATCTTATATGTAGTAGGAGAATGCTAACTCTATTGAAAGGATATAATTACTTTATAGTCTTACATGGTGTGGTTTTGCAACGGATACCCTTTGCATCTGTTCATAGTTTAAAATGCTTCACTGTTTGCAGCTTCCTAAAACTGTATGAAAATATTCCTAGACATATTCCTCAGCAGCATGTGGCATTGTCAGAAGCTGGTAACTGTGCTGATTTAGGTACCAGACATCATTTACTGTCCACTTCCTACTCAGTGTCACTATAAAACTTTTGCAAAGTCTAACAATTTGTTTTCAGTTGTAATATGTTCACCAACTTCCCCACCCTCAGATTTCCTATAGATCCTTAAGAACAGCCCTCTGTGGCAGGGGCTATTCAAAAATCTCATCACATCTGTAAAGGTCACTTGCTCACTTGCAGCAATGATACCTTTACCTAGGCAAAAGAAGTTGAAGCCAAAAGCAGCTTTTCTGAAATCTCCAGTGTGGGTCACTCTTACAAAACAGATGCTAAATAATCAGGCTTTTTTGGTCTGCCTCCACACAGCGACTTGTGTTTGCAGATCCATCTTTGCAGTAGGCAATGAGCACTGCCTTTGTTTTGACCCCTTTGCTCCACCCACATACAGCACACCAGCTGATACAATGGTCTTGGAAATGTTCATTTAACGTGGACTGATCAATAATAAAAAAAAAAAAAAATCACTTTCTCTAACATAAACCCAGCTTCATCCATTTAGTTTATACAGCTAAACTGTAGGAGTGTTTTTCTGTCTTTTCAAGGCTGGGCAAAATCCTGGTAGTAGAGACAAGTCAGGTATAAACACACAATGAGTCAGTCAGTTCCAGTCTTTTGATTTGTGTGGTTGAAGTTTTGTTTCTACAATTTATATACTCTGTGAAGGAATAACACAGCAGTAGAAAAGAGACCCTGAAGTTTCTGTCTGACTGGCAGCTCAAGATCATTTGGTTCACTTGGCCACTTGACTGAGAAGATGCTTTATTTATGTGTTTTAATCTGAGAAACAACGTTTCATATGGCCTTTGTGAAATGCCTAATAAGTAAAGAAACCCCATTCTTGTTCTCTTGATAACTGAAGCAAGGCCATTGAACTTCAAAGATCTGTACTGACGTACAAAGGCAAAGGAGTTTATGCTGGCACAATTAGTTGATCTACATGTCTGAGAACTTGTTCACAAGTGAACTATGTAACTCACTAAAAACCAGTTATGTAACATTTTAGGTACAGCAGCTGCTAATCTCATTTTTTGGTAACAGCAACATTTTACAGTGTATTTGTTGGCTGAAATATCACGGGCGAACCTTCATTAAAACCTTGAAATAAACAATCTCAAACTCTAAACATTAAAAGAGCTCTCCCCCGAGAAAGTCTCCACTTTCCAGATGTTCTCAGGCACAGATTGATAAGAAATAATCCAAGTTTGCATCACCTGCCAAGGCAACCCTTAAGAAATAAAGATTATTCTGTATTTTCAGATGCTGTTTCAGACAGTGCAGTTCTAAATTTGCATAAATTTGATCAGATTCCACAAAGAAAATCAACCAACAAGCCTTCCCTCTCTACTATTTGGCATAACTGGCACAGTCTAATTCAGCTTTGTTACTCTTGAAATCACAAACGCACTGAAACTCATAAACAGTTTTTGGTCTTAGAGATATTTTACCATTTCACAAAAGCTGAAAATCTAAAACTTTTAAAATATCACTACTGGCATTGGTTTCCCTTCCTTTTACTGTGGTGTGAATTTTGTCTATCACTTATGTTTGATTTTCTTTCTTTCTCTTTCTTTTTCCCTTTTGAACAAATTGGGAAAGGTCATTTTGTAGCTTTTCGCACTTTCTCAGGTCTGAAGAACTAGAACATATACTCACGTATACAGAGAAAAAGGCAGGAGAAACCATCCTGGTTATCAGGATATATATGTATAAAATTTGTTTAGTTTCAATTTGCCAATAAATGCTATAAGGAAAGAAGAAACATCAGCAAAGTATCACAGAAGTGCAAAAATTAATTTCCTTCAAAAAAACTTCTGCAGTGAAAGTGATTGTAAGATTTCTCAAACCACATTTTTGCACAATCAACACAACTGGTAGTGGGAGAAGACACAGAGTGTTGGGCTGTCTTGTTGCTTTTGGAAGTTTAACCTCCATATCAGGCCACATTTACTTCCAGAAAGCCCTGTTTAGGCAGCATATCACCTGAGCCCAGCTCAAAATCAGGTTGGCAAAGGCACAGTATGGGAATGGGAACCACAAGGCTCAGGCACAGCAAGGAAATGAAACCACCTATGCTTTTCTGGAAAGGAAAGCCACCACCATTTGTTTTTCCATTACATACTGTTGTATTAGAATGTGAAACTTCATTATTCATAGTAACTTTAAAAAGAGAAAAATCAGGTCTATTGAGTACAGACAAAATGATGAAAAAACTTGTTATAAAAAGAAGGAATTCTTGAAATATAGTCTATCTTGTGGATCCTTGGAAAGTAAGCAGCTACTTTTACTCTGGTTTCCTACTCTAGAGAAGGTGTCTGACTTTTTCCCAGTGCTGTGGCAGTCCTCACACAATGCCCTCCAGGTCTCAGGAGGTGTGCTGGTTTAAAGATAAACCAGCAGGAGGAATGAATCAACTCACAAACAGATTATAAGTCAGAATTATAATTTAGTAAAAAAGATCACAATCAGTACAAGGGTACAGAGGAAAAAGTCCCTTTAACCCACAAAAAACAAGTGTGTGACCCAGCAGCCTGGGGCACAAACAGAATGGTAATTGTCAGCCCCTGTGCTGAGCACCACCTGGTCCTCCTAGGTACAAAGTAAGAGGAAACAAGAAACCTGTCGGTGACGGGGATGGTCCTGGTCTGGTCGAGAGTGGCAGTCGCGGTCCTGCTGAGGCTCTGGTCCTCCTCTGGATCTGACCAGCAATCCCCAGTCCCAAAATCCCAGTTTATATGTGCTTAGGCTCAGGTGNTGCTTTTCACTACAAGTCTGTTGGGTGCAAAAACTGGGTGCAGAGATGTGCTCTTTTCCTGGTGGTTCCTGCAAAGCAGATCACAGCAATTAGCACTACCTAACTGTACACCTGCCATCCTTTTGGCTTAACTGGCTTTAAGTGTAGTGTCATGTCCACAGAGAGATGAGAAGTTACACAGTCCTACCTGTGTGTGCCAGTGCAGACTGTTCTGCATTGCTGTGGCCTTTGCAAGCACATGCAGATGCAGTTACTGAAGATTTCTGTGGGAAATGTATTTGTGCCAGAGTAAGTGAGAAGGAGGATATGCTCCAGAAAATAGATCTGACACACTGTCCAGCACTGCAGGAAGAGTATATTGGTCATAAGATTAGTATCAACCTGGAGTATCACCACTGGCTTTTCAAGTATCTTAAGTAGAATTTGATAGCAAGGCTAAAGGCAGATATGTTATTCTGTCTGATCTGATCCACAGCTGTGGATTATAAAACTGAATTTAGTCTCTGTGTTACTAATAATGTGCAAAACGAAGTATTTCTGCTGTAGAAGAGATGTTGTGTGAAGGTGTTCAGACTGCCCCTACAGGGTGTGAGTGAGCAGTAATCTTACCTTTTCAACAAACCAGCTAATTACACACATTATTTCACAAATTATGCTTCAAAGCATCATTTCACAAGATGCTACATGGTAATAATAAATAGGTAACAATAGCATTTCCTTCTCTCATTTTTGCAGAAGGCAATATAACACCACATTTTTTGGTACTGTGTATTGTGTGGGTCACACACTGTTCTGCAAAATATAGGCAAGCAAATGTAAATACGATTTCACTGACTTCAGAGAATGTTAAAATATTTCTGGGTTTAATTCAGATACATGCACTGAAAGAGAAGATAACAGTGCAGAAATCAGCACTGTAGATACTATTTTGCCTGGAACTATAGACTTGACTTTATGCAACTTTCTCCTTGGGAAACTCATTTCAGCCTTCTTTGTGAAATTAATACTTAAAAACCCCTGGAAAGAGTTGATATTTATCATTCCAATAACAACAAGGAGAAACACACAGGAAGGGAAGAGGAAAAACCTTTTTACATTGTCCTTGCTTCATTGTGTTGTTCTTACAAGCTGAAGAAACAGATGTTGGCTTCAGCTCCCCCAAATCATGTGTGTACATATTGGACAAGTTAGGGAATCAAAACCAACATTTCTGTTTGTAATCTGTGTTCAGATCCATGTGTAAAATAACTATACATTCACAGCTCCATTGTCTCTTCAGCCTGTCTCCTAGACACTCAGAACAGGGCAAGAATGCTGGCTGGCACACTGCTTCAGACACGCAAGTTGTATTACTGAGCAACACAGGAGAGGGAATGATAAATAATTGTGAATCATACAGACCCTTATGATGCAGGGACATCAAGTAATATTTGACTGAAATCAGACATGATGTGATGCTTTGTGAGACTCACAGGTTCTCATAGAGCAACCACAAGGTCTGAGATTGCCAGACACCACCAAGGACCTGGATCAGATCAAGGCAGATGTGTTAACCACAGTTAGTTTTACTGAAGCTGCTTTGAGGGCTATGCTTGAACATGCTTGTCTGGGAACAGGGACAGGAAGCAATCTGGGACTGTTCAGTGCCAGGATGCTGCAAAAATGATATTTTTATATAATACTCAAGCAAAAATGATATTTTTAAAGAGATCTCTCTTCCCCCCATCTAATCATAGAATCATTTAGGTTGGAAAAAAACTCAAAGATCATTGAGTCCAACCATTAGCCCAGGACTGTCAAGTCTACCACTAAACTACATCCCTAAGTGCCATATCTACACATCTTTTAAATACTTTCAGGGATGGTGACTCAACCACTTCCCTGGGCAACCTGTTCCAGTGCTTCACAACCCTTTCCATGAATAAATATTTTCATATTACCCAATCTAAATCTCCCCTGGTGCAACATGAAGCCATTTGCTCTCATCCTGTCCCTTGTTACTTGGGAGAAGAGGCCGGTCCCCACCTTGCTACAATCTCCTTTCAGCTAGCAATAATATCCTCACTGAACCTCTTTTTCTCCAGGTAAACATTCCCAGTTCTCTCATCCACTCCTCATAAGACTTCTGCTCCAGACCCTTCACCAGCTCCACTGCCCTTCTCTGGACTTGCTCCAGCACATCAATGTCTGTCTTGAAGTGAGGGACCAAAACTGAACACAGGATTCAAGGTGTGGTCTCACCACTCATCACTGCCCTAGTCTGACCGCCACACTGCTTCTGATCCAGGCCAGGATGCTGTTGGCCTTCTTGACCAGCAGGGCACACTGCTGGCTCGTGTTCAGCCACTGCTGACCTGCACCCCAAGGTCCTTTTCTGCCAAGGAGCTTTCCAGCCACTCGTCCCCAAGCCTGTAGTGCTGCCTGGGGTTGTTGTGACTGAAGTGCAGGACCTGCACTTGTCCTTGCTGAACCTCATACTGTTGGCCTTGGCCCATTGATTCAGTCTGTCAAGATCCCTCTGCAGAGCCTTCCTACCCTCCAGCCATTTGACATTCCCTCCTAACTGGGTATTGTTTGTGAGCTGACTGAGAGTCCAGTCGATTCCCTCATCCAGATCATTGATAAAGATATTAAACAGGAGCGGTCCCAGTACTGATGCCTGGGGAACACCATTGGTGACTTATATGTAGTCTATATCTATAATCTCTCATTAAACCAAATAATGCTGCTGCTTTCTCTATATATAATTTTAGTAATTCAGAAATCCTCTTCTAGGATTATCTGGCTTGTTTTATGGAAGCTATCAAACCCTTGAAAGCAGCAGCAGCTAGCAGTGCAGAAAACCTACCAAGAGATAAAACATGATCTCGGAGTTTTCGAGTATGTGCAGTGGTATGTGGAGGCCAGAGGGAGAAGGAATATATTGTCCTTCGTAGCACCTTTGGGAAGCAGACTTTGCTGCCTGCTTTTTCCAAGTCAACACTTTCCCTATGAAAACAGCTATCATAACATATAGGTAAGATTAGTTAAGATATTATATATTGACATGATATGATTAAGATAAATTAATTGTACCTTGAGGACTGCATATGAGCAGTAAAAGCAGAAGGCTTGTAAATATGACTGTACCTATCACTGAATAAATATTCTTATCACTCCTTCAGTGCAGGGATTTAGGCAATACTTTCTCCATACCAGTCTAGGTGCACAGTCAAGGGTCTCAATAATTTTTTCCTTCAATGCACCAGGGGAAAAAGAGAAGTAGTATTCTGCCTGTGCTTTTTCCTATAAATTACATACTTCAAAGACTGCTTCAGATTTTAAATTGTAAACTAGATATGAAGTGGAAAGGATACTGCACATAGAAAAGTGACTGAGACTGCAAGGAGAAATCCAAATATTTTAGAAAATTACTACACATAACGACTTCTCACTATTTAATACTTCCTTTCAAATAGTTTTACTTTGGTCTAAACAGACTGTAATTCTCAAAGTCATGATATTGAACTTCCACTTGTTATAAGTCTTTGCTTAGATAAAAAGGACTTTTTATGTTGGAAAGAAAGAATTGTTCTGCTTTCCCACTTATAAACTCAGCAGATCTTCAGTGGTTTCTTTCCACATAAAGTGATGTTTATTAATGCTATTTAATAGTGTCTCTATATCTGGTGTATTCAAAGACTGTCAGTTTTACTGTAATGGAAAATATGCAAACATCAAGAAGAATTAAAAAGAGTGGCAGAAAATGAAATTGTGTATTGAAAAATCAAGCTGTTCATAAACAACATTCAGTTCCCAGAAATCCAGAAACGCCTCACAGATACCAGAGTCAATATTAAGGCAATCATGATGATTGCATCAGATAATTTTTTTTTTTGTTTATTAAATGGAGAAGGAGATTGAACTCATTTTAGCAAGTAAATAGGTGCCTGAGAGGAAATTTTGATTTCCTTCTTTAACATTAGCCCAAAGCTGCCTCAGAGCTGATATTTTTCTAAAGGGAGCTACAAGAATTAGATGCTCATCTGCTCTAATATGTCAGGAAGGATCAAACTCTTCTGGGCTTCTCTGAAAATCCCAACTTGAAGATTTGAAATTGGTGGTGGAGATGTGTCTGATTTCCTTCCTTTGAAGTGAGTTTTTGTTTATGGAAGTATTAGATTATAGTATATTAAATTACAAATTAAAAAGAAAGGGACCTGGCAAGGTTCAGGATTAAAAATGAGGAATATCTTCCTAACTTGTAGGGCTTGTAGGGTTTTATAATCAGAAGTCATCCAAAATGTCTTAAATACATTTTTATCTACAGTTTTTTGAACATTAAAATTTTGTTACCAGTCGGTACTGTGGCAAAACTGTTTCCACATTCAAGTATGAAAATACCAGTCTATCTACACTAAACAGAAGGGGCATATATGCAAAGCAAGTAATTAAAATTGCAAATAAAGAATATGAACACAGCTTTTAAAAAATTTGCTTGGCTGTTGAAGTACAAGCTCCCTGGTGGCATCCCTTTAGTAGCAGGCTGCAGAAAACTTGGTAGCTTAACCTCTGGTCCTTGCTGTGCTGCACCTCTAATTACTGGACAGTTTGCATTGGAATGAGGTAAACTATTTGAACTAACCTTGGAAGCAAATTAAAAGCTCTGACAGATCATCTTCATCTGATGCAAGATCAGACAAATTCTGAAGGAGCTTTTCTTCCCTTTCCTGGCCTTGCACTTCCACTGCCTCCATGTGTTGTGACCACACAGTTGAGCTTGGAGCAGGTGGAAGTCTGACCTTGCAAAACCCTCAAACAAAGTCATCCTGATCCTTCCCCAAAATTAGGAATATCTTTCCCTTAGCTCATACAGTTTATTTAACACACTCCAAAATCAAATGTGGTGGATGGAGGGCAGTGGGATAGTTCTCAGCTGGGGAATTTCCCCTCACTTGAAGGTATCAGATTGACCTAGTTTGAACTAATGGGTTTTGTTTCACCCTAAAGGAAGAAAAAGGAATGAAACTTGCAACAGTCCTAACTGCAAGTCAGTTCTACTTCTCCTGCTTCCCGAGAGCCTCCAGGATTCTCATAAAGCCAATGCAAAGTATCCCAGAAGGTGTCTGGCCTGCCCTCATAGCTCCTTTTATAGTGCAGTATGAAGAGTGACATACAAATGTCAAAGGAGCTGTTTACATTCAGTCTCTCTCTACTTCTTTGGGTCTGCTCTCAAGAGTGTGCAGTTTCTCTTCTTGATTAAATTAATGAATAATTAATTAAATAAACTTCCAATCATTTTAACTCACAAATAAACTAGGTTTTGTGTAGCTTCTGATGCAATCTGAGTTGCTCTCTGTCTTAAAAGGCACCTCACCAAAACCTGAATTATTTATAGCCCTTGACTCTGATCTTACAGCACATGACAGATACATGTAACCTTTTCACACATAAATCACCTCCACATGAAATCTGCTGTGATGCATGTATCTGTTCTCTGACTGACCTCTGTAATGCCTCATGAGTTGGGTCCTACTTCTCATGAAGCATGAGAAATAGAGTAGAGCCTAATATGTAGGAAAATAAAGTACTACAATGATAACTTTTGTAGTCTTGTGAAATACCTTAAGGAAATATAGTTTTAAACTGAACTGATTTAGAATAAGATACCTTAATTCAATAATCTGAAGTAAATTTTGCAGATGCCGGAGTGTAATTTTTATTAAAAAACCCAAGCACTCAATGCCAACATTTTCTAATTTTCCCAGTGTTTCATTCCTTAACAAGTGTTGATATTTCCATTCTTGCTTTTAAGATACAGAAGTATTAAAGCTATTGAGAAAACTCCCTGAAACATTAACATTATGCTAAAAAATATTTTTTCTCTACAGAATAAAAAAATTAAGATTTTCACTAAGCTCTATTTAATAGCCAAGTCAAATAAATTACCCTAATGCAATCATTCTTTAGAGTGCTGACTTCAGCAGCTCCTTTGCAGTAAACCAGTAGATTTATAGATTCTCTGCATATGATGGTGACTTGGTTTATGCATGTCAGAGAGCAGGAAGAGCCTGGCTGGTCCACAGAAGACAATGAGCTGAGAGGTGAGAGTGGTCATGGCAGGGGCAGAGTGGTGACCTCCCTGATGAAGGCAGATCATCCCTACTGCATCAGGACAGGTGATGAGAGGGATGGGGTCCATCAACAGCCCCAGACAGATTATATGTGAGGTGAGCGCAGCGTTCTCCTCAGAAGATGCAGGAGGCATGGATGCAGACAAGACTACCTAGAGTGTAGGTGCAAGGTCTATCCAAGAAACCTGCAAACCAGGCCTGCCTGTCTCCTCCCTTCCTGTCCCCCTCGCTAGATCACTAGATTAAGTAAAGTGCCTTAAAGAAAGGTATCATATAGCCTCAATGTTGTGGTTCAAGAGATTGTTGTGAGTTTCTCTTAAGGGGAATATAATTTTAAACACTTCCTTTAAAGAAACAGCTCCAGTTTTATTTAATTGGTGACATGCGGGCCTCAAACCCAACAATAAGCAACACAAAGAAGAAATCTAGCTGGGGTTATTCTGGTTCCCATCCTTTGACAGGGGTTGTAAATGCAGACTTGCCAATGTGCAGATTGTTGGGGACAGAACAACGGTCTGACACATTGCTAAAGTAAAGGTCTCATCGCTAAATAAATTTAATGCGTGAAATAATTAACACCGTCCCTTGAAAATCCTCAGAAAAGTAACTTTTAATTCAGAGTAAGTGCAGTCATTTGTTATGATTTAATGCATTCTTTATACATAATAATAGGATGAATCACTGCAAAACTGAGCGAAAAACTAGGCAGTTTCAACCAGAAAACTCTCATTTTCATGTTGATAGTAAAAGCTGTATCACATTATACCTAATCACAGCAGGCCAGAAGCCTCCTGTGTGCCCAGTTTAATAGCAATATACAGAACAGCTAGGAATTATCAGCAGATTAATTGTATGTATAAAAAACCAGACTGCAGTGCTGTGGTATGGGTTACAGTCTTTCAGCTGAGCCTGAACACATGAGATACTCTTGCGGTCTTCTGTTTTCTAAAGAAGCAGGAAATGCTGGATAGATGTGGTGTTACCAGCAGTGTATTCATACTTCTTTGGGAAGTGGAATGTAAGCTGAAATACAATAGTATTCTTTTGGCTATGCTGTGAAGGAGTCATAGCAGTAAAATTTTGCTCAGTAACACTAGAAATATACAGCTGTAATGGGTCTATCTCTCCTTTATGTCTTTTAAACCTCAACTTGCCCCCATCAAGTCCTATTATACAGTCTCTGATCATGTTGCACTTCAAGGGTGCAGGGAGAGGTGCTCAAAATCCCCAGGTAAATAGTAATGGAATAACCTGTTTTCACATTCCCTTTGTGCTGTCAGTTACTGTTTAGTTTATACACTGTAGAGAAAAAGAAGTTTATGCCCTTCTTAAAAGAAGAACTATTGCTGTTTAAACATTCCTGTGGAAATTTTCATTATCTAAGAATGGCTAATCCCTTTCTGAATGCTATTCAAACTCCTGTTTTTTGTTATCAAACTCAAAAAGAAACAAATGACGTTATAATTATAATTCAGGGAAGGTGATTCACATACTTCAGTTCTATCAAGATTCTCAGTTTTAGTCAAGAAGGACTCTGTGAAAACTGAGAGCTGAGGAATACTTTTTAATGAAATGTAAAGTATTTGTATTTTTGCTTTTTACTCAAATTATAAAGCCAGACATTGTTCAAAAACTGTTATATCCTTCTCAAAACTGGTATCCGTAATGCTGTTTTAGCTGATGAAAGTCTCAAGAGAAATGTTTGTAGTAGATATGTGAGTATATGAGCATGAATATATACTGCCACAAAAATTTAACACAGCAATATACAAAACAAGAACAGTATAGGAAATTAATTATCAATGTAATACTAATATAAGAATAGGTAAGTCTTTAGGAAAAAACCCAACCACACAAAAGGTCAGTGTCTTGTAAAAAAACTATTACCTTTCTCCTACCTGCTCCTTCTTATGCTCTTCCTGTGGATGTCCCTGTGACAGCCAGAGAACGGCCCAGAGTACTACTTCAGAGCACCACAATAGAGAATGCACAGGATCTTGGTAAAAAGATCTCTATATATTAAAATATAGACTCATTAGATTTCTTGCACAGCAAGTTTGTATGGGACTGTAGTTTTCCTTTTTGCATTATTCCAATGCTACTAAGACAAAAAGACAAAGAAAAGTGTCTGTAAAGATCCTACAGCCCTCTTGGTAAGGATTGATCCTGGGGCTCAGCCCTCCTGTCCCTGAAAATGACTATTTGCCAGGGTTGGTTGCTTTTCAGCAAGGTTTGCAGCTGCATTACAGGGCTGCTTTGGTGTCACTTTACTGAGCAAAGTGTCCCTAACTCTAAACTAGAGGTGAACCTGTAATTCAAAGGGAAAAAAAGAAGTTTACAGCACTTTTATGTTCATTTCACAGTTCATGGTGAGAAATTATTCTTATTTTTCAAGTTCTTCTAGTGCTATGCTGAGAAAATAGGCCCTCAGTAATTTTCTTTTAATTGGGAACCCAGCAGTAGAAAGATGGCACAGGCTGGGGTGTATTTTGAAATACCCTGCTGCAGCTAGCACTGTGGACATAATTGAGTCTAGGTGTGACTAAAGTATAGTCCATCTAATGGTAATAATAGGTGCCAAACCCTGGTGTTCTTTCATAGGTGATAAAAGGATAATTTAACACATGCTACATCTAATTCTTTTTTTTCAGTGGGTAACACCAGATCAGGGTTTCAGTTCCAACTTTACTTCACTACTATAGGACTCACCAATAACTCTGGGTTTTTTTGCTGCCAACTTATCTTTTTGTAAGCTTTGTCCAACCTACTTTACAGTTTTCTATGACTTTCTTTAAGAAATTCTCAGTTATATGAATAGATTTTTGGAAACAGTTGCTGACATGAATGTGAATTATACAGCTGCATATTCTACTTTGAAAATGTACTTCCTTGGTCAAAAACTTCTCCTGTCTTCCATGGCCCTTTTTACTGGCATCTTCACGCAGTTATCTTATCAAAACTTCACAGTTAAAACTGGAGGCCTCATTCAGGAACATAAACTTCTATACATTTTGGTATGGTTTAAAAAGCTACATCCTTCTCAAAGCTGAGGTTTTGAGAGTTCAAGTCCTTGAGTAACTCAAACACCCTCCTGGGGTGTTGGCAGGTATGGACAGGAATATGTAACCCTCATTCCATTGTGAGAATCTAAAGTGAGGGAGGGGTGTCTAGAATGACACTGGACACCTGTGATTAATCACCTAAATTTCTTCCTTGGTGTCTCTGTTTTGGGATCCTAATGAAGGATTCCTGAGGACTTAAGTGCATGGGATTGCCATTGACTCCAGCAGGACTCTGGACTCTCAGTACTTCTCTAAGCCATGAGGACTACAACCACTGAAAAACACGTGTAGTAGATAGATGCCTCAGTTCAATCTCACAGTTCTCGGGGCCTGCCCTCAGCTGTTCTGCCCATGCTGCTTTTGTTCAGGAAGAAAGAAAATGCTCAGTCTGAATTTGGGCTGTTGCCATAGACTTAATAACTTTGTGTGCTCTGTTCATATAGTTCATGCCCACACTCCATCTGTGTGCACAGGAACTCTGCCCACCTTATATTTTTTATATGACTCTCTCAATTATTTATTCAGATGTTCTACTCTGGATACTGCACAAAACATAGATTTTTATCCACTGGCATTTTGGCAATGGGATAACCTCTCACTCTGCGTTCCAACAGTGCTATAGTCTACCCCGAGACTGACTTACCTGTATATTGTGCTCTTTGGGCCAAACGCTGGTTCCTTAGCAATGCCTTGCTGGTCTCTCCCTTTGCTTTTCTTTCTGCAGTGTCCTTTAGTCACTACCATTTGCTATCTGCTTATGTGAAGCAGTTGCATGGCCTCTCTTCTTGGGAATGATCTGCCAGTGGATCTCAGGAATATTTTTGTTCTCCTGTAGGAACAGCTGGGATGAATACTTACCTAATTTTATCCTTCTTGTAGCTCCACTTTGTCCAGTAGCTCATTACATAGCACAGACAAGGCAGGAGTAGCTCCTGACTGCCTCAGACTTTGAGTCTACAGCTACAATCTCCTTGATGCAGGGCTGCAGAGTGTTCTGAGATAGGACTTTTTGATTATTTCAAGCTGAAACCTGTTCCTCTTTGTGTGAACAAAGTGCTCATTGACTATGAATGAATATTCATCCCAAATAGGATGAGAGGAAGCAAGCTGAGAATTACTACAGCAACTGCAAAACCCTACTGGGAAAAGAAGGTTCCTGCTTCAGTCAGTGATCATGGTGAGAATATATTTTACTTTGGGTATTCACAAGAGATTCTTATGATGGAGGATATTTATAAGAGGGTGTTACATGCTGATTCTGGCATGCTCCCTATGCACCTTATATCTTTTTAACGTAGATTTTATGTATGTCATTTTACTATAACATAGAACCACAGCTTGACAGAACTCTTGAGGCAGGAGGACCTTTGGAGATGCTCTTGTCTATCGATGTCACATGTCACTGAAGCACATCTGTGTTGGAGGAGAGGAGAGAGACTGGCTATAGAAGGACAGCTTAATCAGCACAGATCTGTGACTGCCTGAGCTCTGAGAACTGCTTGCTGCGTTTATATAGACCCTTGCTATGTTTAAGGGCTGTTTGCAGTTTAAAGTCTGTATCTTGTTTGAGGATTTTATCATGCCATATGTTTTTTCTTTGTTTCACTGTGTGTCCCTGCTGGAATTCTCCATCCCTCATGGCTTGTAACCCACCTCTGATTGGTCCCTGCTTGCAGCAGGGTAGCATTTCATTGTATGGTATATACCGGCTCCTGTATTCCCAGTTTTGGAGGGTCTTGCCTTGTGTTGCAAAGCCCTCTCAGGCTTTTCCCTAAACCCCTCCCAAGTTCCACCCCGTTCCAGAACCTTCCCTATCAATCCTATATAAGTCGGGCATCATTTCAATAAAAAAACTTTTTCCCCTGCACCCCTGGAGTCTGAGTTTTCCTACTAAGACCGCACATCTGCACCAGTAGGGGCAGAGAAAGTCTTGGCCTTACTTTGCACTCTGGATAGGCTAAAAAACCTGAGCTGGCAGCACATGTGCAAATGTAAGATGACATTAACTTGGGTGGGGGTGTTGGTCTGCTCGACAGGAGGAAGGCTCTACAGAGGAGATCTTGACAGATTGGATCCAATGGTCTGAGGACAGGGGTATGAGGTTCAACAAGGTGAACACAACAACCCTGTGCAACAAACTGGGAGAAGAATGTCTTGAGAGCTACTCAAAAGAAAGGGACCTGAGGCTGCTGGTCAACAACCAGCTGAATGTGAGCCAGCAGTGTGCCCAGGAAGCCAAGAAGGCCAATGGCATCCTGGCCTGTGTCAGAAACAGTGTGGCCAGCAGGACCAGGGCAGTGATTTTCTCCTGTAGTTGGCACTGATGAGGCTGCACCTCCAGTGCTGTGTTTGGTTTTGGGCCTCTCACTTCAAAAATGACACTGAGGTGGTGGAGCCTGTCCAGACTGGCAATGAAGCTGGTGAAGAGTTCTGTGAGGAGCAACTAAGGGACTGGGGATGTTTAGACTGGAGAAGAGGGGCTCAGGGCACATCTCTTTGCTCTCTACAACTACCTGAGAGGAGGCTGTAGGGAGGTGGGGATTGGTCTTTTCTGCTGTATCACAAATTAAAGGACAAGTGGAAGTGGCTTTAAACTGCACCGCTGGAGTTTCAGATTAGATATTAAACAAAAAAACAAAACCAAAAACAACGGAAACCAACCAACCAACCAAAAAAAAAAAAAAATCACTGGAGGAGTGGTTAGGCATTGGGATAATTTGCCCAGGGAGGTGATAGAGTCACTGTCTTTGGAAGTGTTCAAGAGGCGTCAGGATGTAGCACTTGAGGATGTGGTTTAGGGGTAACTATGGTGGTGCTAAGTTGATAGTTGGCCTAGATGATCTTGAAGGTCTCTTCCAACCTTGATGATANTGTAGTTGGCACTGATGAGGCTGCACCTCCAGTGCTGTGTTTGGTTTTGGGCCTCTCACTTCAAAAATGACACTGAGGTGGTGGAGCCTGTCCAGACTGGCAATGAAGCTGGTGAAGAGTTCTGTGAGGAGCAACTAAGGGACTGGGGATGTTTAGACTGGAGAAGAGGGGCTCAGGGCACATCTCTTTGCTCTCTACAACTACCTGAGAGGAGGCTGTAGGGAGGTGGGGATTGGTCTTTTCTGCTGTATCACANACCGTAATTTTGTAGGCTGCAATTTTAGATTTATTTAGTCAGATCTTTACTAGCTCATGGATATCCCCCATTCTCTGTTACTCTGTGTAAATGTGCTAAATCTTTCAGCCTTGTGATATGTATATTTTTATTAATTAAAGCATACAGTGTTGACTAAATTAAAAGAGCAAATATACTAAAATTCATAATTCAGCAAGTTTTATATTTGTTTGAATCAAAAATATCCACTAAGAGTATGGAAGTAGAAATATTTTTTCAGAGAGGCAACATGTTGCAGTAGCATGATCCTTGCTCGATTATAGTGATTCATGGTAACTAAACCCTATACTTTTCAACTGCAAATGTGAGCTTAATTTTCTCAGCATTCCTGGAAACCAAACCTCAGTGGGATGCATTATTAATACCATGAATTTCTATATTTGCTGTTGGATATGTTCATGGTTTTCTAAATTTTCACCTGCATTGCTATGGAGACCACTAAAATCTTATTATCATTGCTGAAGGAAATATACAGCGCTACCTTAGCTTGAAGAGATTAAATAATTTTGTTTTTGCACACTATTTCCTCCAAAACATGGTTAACAGTCAGTTTAGAACCACCCCTTCTGGGATGTTTTGCTGGAAAGTAAAATGTGATTTACGATCTAAACTCCATTACTATGCTGATTATTCACAATAGTAAAAATTTATACCCAGCATGATGTGAAATATTTAGTTTAAGAACTTTGCCCATAAAGAAACAGAAAGATATGATGTACTGG
Source organism: Scytalopus superciliaris (assembly GCA_013400415.1). Lineage (NCBI taxonomy): Eukaryota > Metazoa > Chordata > Aves > Passeriformes > Rhinocryptidae > Scytalopus > Scytalopus superciliaris. The sequence goes on from VXBX01006186.1 coordinate 399,178, forward strand.
AACACCAATGTCTTTCAGTCTTACCTGACAGGATCCAGGTACTCTTCTGAGATTCTTGCTGTTACCAACAGCACAAGTCTGTGAAACAGCAAAATGGCCTCTCCATGTCCTACATCCCTTGAATATAACTAATAAATGATTCACCCTTCTTTTGTGACTACTTGAGGTCTGCAGATGAAAAACAGTCTATAAAAAACGTATTTAAAGAAGAGTTCATAAGTTCTGTGAGAGTTTTTGCCCTCCAAACTCATTCTCTTGCTCAAACTTCACTCCTCAAGAAGTTTGCTCTGGACAGTGCAGATGGGAAGGGTTCTCCTCCATTTGCAAGTCAGTAGGTTGTGCATGTGTAGGTGGGCTGTTCACTCATGCTCTTCATTTCTAGGAGGTGACCACTTCACTGCATCTGTCCTCTCTTAAAAACCTTGTAGCTTAACAGATGAGACAAACCACACACAAAAGGGGGATGAAGGTGATGGGGAAAAAGCTTGAGCTTGTGTCCTGTAAAGACGTTTTTGGAAAGTGCTATCTGAGGAAGCTGACAGAAATCTAACATCCGCTTGGGTTGTTCGCTCCCTGGAGCAGGCAGGAGCAGCAAATGTGGTCTCTTTGTAGCTGTGCATTGCATGGGGTTTCACAGACCTTCCCTTATACCTAATGTCTACATCTGATAGAACAGTCAGCAATGTATTTGTCTATATGGCTGCCCATATGCAATTCCATGGGAACTGGTTTTTTTAATTTTTCTTACTGCCATTATTGATTGTCTTCTTTTATCACATTATTTTTGACATGACTTGGATTCTCCAAATCCAATGTGGAGCAAATTGGTCAGCATAAGCTACATATATATGTATAAAAAACTGGGTTACTGTTTTCCTACCCTATTAGCCTACTACAAAAATCATTCGGAAGTTGTAATTCACTTGCAAATGATCCTCACGTAAATGCAGAAATACCCAAATTTGAAAGGTTACTCATCCTTGAAATCAGCACAATTGATTTTATATAGCTTGCTGTAAAAAACTGCTTTTATGTTCCTGAGTCATGACCTGAAAGACTTTTTGTGAAGCCTGCTACCTTAAATTACAGACCTCAATGAATAGATTCGTAAAACAGCATTTTCTAAACTGATACATTTACTACAATAATGTGATATGTTACCACATATGTCACTGAAAGTTGTCCTTTGTAGAACTAAGAAATGTCCAGATGTTTATTTGCTTGATATCACGTATTGCACAAAAATTTGAAATTTGACTTCTTGCTTAAGAACTGTGGGAGACCAGAATAAAAAATACTAAAAAAAAAAAAAAAAAAAAAAAAAAAAAAAAAAAAAAAAAAAAAGACAGAGAGAAGAAAATTAGATATTAGGAAGAAGTTCTTTAGTGTGAGGGTGCTGAGACGCTGGAACAGGTTCCACAGAGAACTTGTGGATGTCTCATCCCTGGAAGTGTTTCCAACCTAAAGCATTCTGTAATTCTGTGATCTATAGTTCTCCCTTCAATGGAAGCATAGGTTTACAGTTAATGTAATCATTCAAATAAACGTACATTTATGCAATTCATCCCTTGCTTTGTGGATTAAACACCAAGTCAAAAGTCTGAACAAGGGGTTAATGTTTCATGTTATTGACTACATATTGTTAAGTGCTGAATTTTCTGGAGAGTCAGTCACAATCACTTGCAAATTTTGAGGCTTAGCTCTTGAAAGAGTAGTCAGAATCAGGGCATACAGGGAGGGATGTAAAAATAAATAAATGTATGGGGGAGGTTTCTTCAAATGTTAAATGAGGACATGTTCTGCACATCTCCTTTCAATAATTTCCTCAGTCATCCTGAGGGTAAAATCCTTTCAATGCTCATTCAGACCTCAGTACCAGATTCAAGCTGAATATCCTTTGTTTCTCCACCATGTTCCCCTGTGGTCCTGCTGCAGCAGCAATATTAACAGGGTCAATATGAAATATCATTTTTTCTTTAGTTAAATAACATGACAGATGCTGCTGTAACTCCTCATAGGGTGAGCACTGATCAGAGTTTCTGCTTCAGAATCCAGTTGGAGTAGACATTGAAGGTACTCATTTAATGACTGGTATCAGCAGGGATGAGTTCAATTCTTATTTTCCACAACATTAGTAATCTCTAGCTGAGGAGAAACATTTCTAAATATCTAAAGCAGAAAGCAATGGAAGGATTTTGTTTCTACATATGCAAAGCTACATACCATAGATATATTCACATCTGGTAATACCAACAGAGTGGTTATGTGAAGATTGTTCTCCATTACCTTAGGCTGTTAAGTATATGTAGCCAGGAGAGTATCAGAAAGATTTAAATACAACCTTTAGAAATGTCTTTGCTTCATTAGTGGGATTTATATGGGATGGATGTGATGGATGGTGGATGTGAGCTCGTTTTGTGTTAAAATGCAATGTGATACTTGTGGATTAATTCTGTTCACACAAGTGTGAAACAGCAATCTCTCTCTGAGAGGTTAATCAGAAAAACATGCTTACTATAGCACCCTAAAACTTCAAGGTCTTTTTGTCTTGAATTAGTTAATAATCACACCATCCAAAACACAATAACTATTTATTGCCTGGTAGCATTCTGTGTTTTCTAAGCAGTTTCTCAGAGGATTTTCTTACCAGTTTCCCTGAGCTGGTTCTTGTAAGGGCATGAACTGTGAGAATAGGGCTGTAACTGCTGGACACAAGTGCTTTTACTTTCTCTCTTATCCTTATGGTCAGAACATTTCATTGTTGAGAAATGCTCTGAGGTACAGTACTAACTTCTCAAGTTGTACTGTTTTACTTAGAGTATAGAATCTTTCCTGCATCTGTAGTCATAGCCTTGGCTAGAACCTCCTTGCTATAGGAATAGACTATCTGTAATCAGCTCTCTCTTTGGCTGACTGTTGAGATTGGCAGCCACTGGCCAAAATAAACATATTTTCTCCTAGTTTAGTGAGTCCAACTATCCTTAGCTTCATCACACAAACTATCTTTCCTCTTGTGTGGGAGCCTAACCATGCAGAGGTGTTTATTCTGATCTGTGACTGCTGTATCTGAATGGCTGACTTTGGTAAACTCCTGTGATGGAGAAGTCCTACAAGTTTATTTCAGGGGGGGTAAAAGCCTGAAGCTATGAAGGCAAAGAGCAAGGTTATTGTCTCAGAGTAAAGAATTTATGTGAGAAGAAAATCATCCCAGTGTTTTGCTTTGAAGCCCCCATTTAGGAATCCTAAGGCAAAGAGACAGGATTCCATTACTTACATGGAAACCTCCTCCACTTCTCTAATAATTTTGTATTATTTTTTTGATGGTTTTCCCAACAGGTTCAAAACTCAGAAATGTTTGTCTTTTTCTCTGATGGCAATAGGTAAGGCTTAGAATGGATCCCACCTGGAGCCAGCAGCTTGCACAAGAGTGGCTGAGGAGGCACAGGCAAGGCCAGGAATAACAACACCTGCCCCCCATTCCCACAAAGGGCAGCCCTGGAAAGTACCAGAGACCAGGAACATGGGGAGCAGGTCAGGCAAATGGGGCCTGGTACCTCAGCCAAGGTGTGGAGAGTCAGCCTTCATGGAAGGGCACCTCTTTGAACATGGGACATTCCACTGGCCAAGTGAAGAGACGTGTAGTGAACATAACCTGGCAACCAGGCACATTCTGTGACCATCTGAAAACGTCAAGGGCACTGATCCTACTTGAAACCCAAGGTGGGTGCTCAATCAAGAGTGAAGGCTGTGACTGGTTGGAGAGCTTGCACCATCTACCCCAGCAGTGGCTGATGCCTCCACCCAGACAGAGCTACTGAAGTGAGAGGCTGCAGTGCAGACTTCAGACTGAAAGAATTTCCAAGACCTTTCTTCTGGAGCAGGGGCAGGAACAGTCTGCAGACCTGCCTGCCAAAGGTGTGCCCAGGTAGAGGATGTCCTGTGGCAGGTGGCTGAGCTGCAGGAGGCAGTTTGAAGCATAATATCAGGGAGGCTGAGAAGGAGTTAGATAGCTGGTTCCAAGTGTAGCCTTGAGTGGACCCACAGTCAAACAGAAAGCAACTCCTCCACTGGCACACACAGAAGGATGGGGAGCTGTCAGTGCAGAAAAGGGAAGCATAGAGGCTTAAGGACCAGCTGGAGGAAGAGACTTCCCCTGAAGCCTGAGGTGCTCTTGCAGAACCCCTTCACTGCTCTGCAGACTGAAAAGGAAAGACTACTGTGCCTCTCTCTTTTTCACCCACTGAAGAATTCCCTCTTTTCAGGAAATTTGTCACATTTCTTGTTGGCTTTTTTTTTTTTTTTTAATACAGGACTAATGCTTAAATTTCTCAAGCCGTTAAAATGACAGCAAGATTAACATTTTTCATTTTACTTACTTAAGATAAATACTTGATATTATGGATGCCTGTTTATCTTTGGTCTTCTTGGGCAGTTTATGAAGGATGGCTGTATTACAGAGCTTTAAATGGCATTTTTCCATCAGAGAAATAATTTTTTTCCTGGAAAGTGTTTAAGAGTCACATTTAGAAGAAGAAATTGCAAAATTGATTTAGTGCATAAATCAGAGAAAATATTTATTTACAGACATGTAAAAATTATGTTACAACATTTTAAAGAAAATTGTAATGAATCATCAATCTACTCTACATGGGCAAACTCTGAATGTTTTAAATCTAAATTGCAGTGGCACCAATTAAAAATATGACTGCTTACAAGATTGTAGCTATCTACATAGTTTAAGTACAGTGATTTTTCAGAACGAAAAATGGATCTATAGAGAAAACTAATAAAAATTGCAACAACATGTAATACAAGAGTTTACAAAAGTAAAAATATTTTTCCTTGATCCAAACTTTAAAGCTTTTTAGTAAATATTTTCCATTCATGCAGCTGCACAGGTTTGAAACAAATATCTGAAATACACAGAGCATATAGGTCTGTGTAGGAAATTAATTGGTTCGATTCAGAACTGTCCATAAAGGATTTTCTAAGACTGTTGACTATCCAAACTGATGTTTCTTATTCTTCCATATTGCAAAGGATGAGCAATGTTAGAAAAACCCACAACTGACAAAACTCATGTAAAACAAGTACAGGTAGTGATGGCAAACAACACCGAGCATACCACATACATGAACACAGAGAACTATCAAGCTCTGTTGAAGCTACCAGCATCCTCTGTAGTGATTTGAAGCAAACATGCCTTTGAGAAACCTTGCTAGTGATAGACTGCATGGGGTAACAATCTTCTAGCTTGTAAATGAAGTAGTGACTCGTGGTGTTATCAGAGTGCCTTTTTCTGTTCAGGACTTGAACTGTGTTGTGAAACAGTGTCAACATTATCAATGTGCAATTATTTCTGTGATTTTATAATCTAAGGGTAATGATTGTAAAGAATGTGTAAAAATCTAAGAGCGCTTTCTATGAGTATTAGCTCACTTGGAATGGAGTTGGTGAAGAGACAATAGACCTAGATGTATGGAGATCCCAAAATGGCAATTATTTTTGCATTTTAACAGTTAAAAAATGATCATAGCTTATATTAATAGGAAGTGGAGAAGTATTTCACCCTCTGAATTGACCTAACATTTCACTTACACAGAAGTAATTTTTTTTGTTTTGTTTTGTTTTTTTTTGTTTTTTTTTTTTTTGCTGCACTCTTCTGGGAGAGTCAGCCTTGGTAAATTCTGAAGGTACAATTTTTTATGCTCAGGTATAAGTACTTATTCTAGTCTTTCCTTAACTAAGTAGGTACCACTCAGCACTTGTATAAACCATGTAACTCCACAGACAATAGACAAGCTAAATATAAGGTACACAAACATAATGGAGAGTGCTATGTTACATAGTCTCCTAGTGAAGAAAATCTCCACTCAGTAAGAAATAATTAAATTCAAATGTATACTTTTCTTCTAATTTAAAAGAAAAATATCAGTTCTTCTTTGATTATGGTCTCCTTGCTGAAAACGTGACCAGAGACCTTGAGTTCATACCTCCACTATTTAAAGTAAAACTGTGATCTCAGAAACCGCTTTTTTAAATATAAAATTCAATCTTTTAGAAAGTCTCTCTTGTACCTTTTGTTTTCTCTTGCTTTCGGTCTACAGGGAATGATTGAAAGGGTGAGACAAGGGTTCATCTTTGTAGTGCTGGATGATCCTAAATACCAAATACCTCTCGTCATGGATATCAGTGGGTTCTGAGCTGTAGACTGGAACACAGCTGGGTTTGAGCTCCATTTGACTGTGTAAGATACTCCTAAATTAATGCCTTTCCCTCTTGGAAGGCTGTAGTTACTAAATAATTTATTTCCCCTGCAATCACTTTAAAGACATGTCTCTTTCTGTAGAAGTGTATCTTGCATAAAGATGTAGATGATATATTCCTTGTTTCATGTCATCTGTGCTGCTAAGGAGGTCTGACTTTGGGGTGATGAATAAGTTGGTACTTTTATTAGAGAAGAAGACCTTGTGCCCATATCATATATGCTTTGATACCCTTAGTGTCTCAATAACACAAGAGAAATAATGAATCCATTCTGTTTGAAATTAAATATGATTTATTAAGAAATTCTATACTGAGATTCCCCCTACAACATCTGTAATAACTAATTATTCCAACTTCAGGCTTTTAAGCGGGATTTAATGGTTTGTGAGTGGAAATACTATTGTCAGGAAATAACCCAAAAAGTAATAAGTAGGCTAACTCAGACTGTCAGATATTGGCAGACTAAAAGTAATTTTCCTGGCTAGACAGGAGACTGACTGTCATGTAAACTTTCCATGTGGTAACAACAAACTGCCTTTAGAGATTTGCAGGAACAGCTGTAACAACTGTCTGATGAATGGCATCACAGAGAGTGCTTATCTGAAGAAAGAGACTTACAGGAGGATCCACTTTACAGTTTATCAAGGATTGCTCTCTTATTTTGACATTTTCCCTTTTTAGAAGTTATCCTAGTACTAAATGTAATGATTTCAAATGAAAAATAAATTAAAGAAAGTAATGGAAAATACCATACAGTGCATTTAATTGTGACATTGATCATTATGGTCTTGTTTGAATTAAGCAGTAAACAAAGAAGTGCAATACCACCTGACTCTAAACATGGTAAAACAGTAAAACATGCTAATCATAAAAATAGCTTTTAGAAATATACATTTGTATACAGTGTTTTCCACACTTGTTAAATATGTCCTTCATATTATTATGATACAGTACATTGGCCTTTAAGACATCAAAATTAAAAAAATAATACCAGTAATTAGCCAGAGAAAACCACATTTACAATCTAAACCATAAAAATCTGACAATTGTACAGCTTAGAACATATAAGAAATTAAGTTTCTAATATTTGAACAATAACGTCCATTTTAATAAGTAAATTGCGTTTCATACAAATTGATTCAAAGGTGTTGCTAGCCAGTAAGAAACCGCAGTTCACAATTTTCTATGGGGAAATCAGAGTTTCTCTTCTCAGCCTTCTGGGGTTCATACATGACATCTCATCACTTGATCTGTAGAAACTGAGAAATGAAACGTTGGCTTTAGTATGAAGGCATAGAATTTCTTCCAGGAGAACATAAAAAGAAAAGAAGCCAAGACAGCTGGAGAAAAGAGTGAACAGCACTATGACTTCACTTTTTCACCAATCAATCAAATTTCAGAATCTATTAGAGTTTCCCACCTTAAACCATCAAAGGCTAAAAGAAGAAGAGTGTTCCTGCAGCAGTGTCTGGTCAGGACTGTGCAACAGTCCTGAGTTAGACTGTATGGACCAAAATAATAACAGCAAATTGAGCTATTGAGGCTGAAGTATACCTCCCCTCAATATAACAAACAACAGCAATGTCTATTTTAGCGGCAGGAAATAGAATAGTGTATCTTATCTGCTTTGCAATGAAATGCTTTATTTGCATAATAGCATTCAATCTAAATAAATTGTGTGTAGAATTCTTTCCTTCAGTGCCATCCCACTATTTCTATACCTTTCTCCATTATTGTTCTTGAGTACATGCCATAGGATGTAATTGTATATCCACTGATTTCTTTTGTTTTACCAGCCACATTGTGAAACTGCAGAAATCCAGTATTAGCTAATTCTTTTGAGGATTGTTCTTCCAACAGAGCAGGTAGCTTCTAAATATGATATATGAACCATTAGTGCTACCAGCTTCAACTAGGCATTCAGTGATGCTGCAGGGAAGTATAAGAAATACCAGCTCCATTTACCCACAGAAAAACTGACAACAATTTTCTAATCACGTGTTTGGAAAACTGACAGTAGAAAATGTAAACAGAAGTAAACGGTTTATTTTTTTAAAGTGAAATTTTCTATCCAAGGTTGGTTTTTTGTTTTTTTTTTTTTTAATTTTGGCAGGAAAAATATCTTTCAACCAATCTTTTCTTCACTTTTTTTTTCTTTTTTTTCTTTTGGTACTATTTTTTCTATAACCAAACCAGAATGCAGCTGACAAAACCTGGTGCACTTCTGATCAAAGCCTGGAAAAATTCCAGGTGTTCTCTTCAGTCAATTTGCACCTCCTTCAGTGAGTTCTGACTCTTCTTTCCTCATTAAAAAAAAAAAAAANAAAAAAAAAAAAAAAAAAAAAAAAGGAAAATTTCTGTGAAAATTTCTGTTAAAATTTCAGTTAACGACACCATGGTTTTCCAGCAAAAAGGATTTTACCAGAAACATTAGAGTCCCTGCAGGACAGGCTTCTTGCCCTTTGAAGCATTCAGGCATCTGATTTCCCCCTTGTTGCAAAGAAAACACCAGGTTTCAGATTGTGATCTTCACTGGTAACCAGGATTAGGGACAAAAGCTCAAGTGAGAGAACCCAGAACTTTCTTCTTTCAGTTGAAACATCGTGAAACTATTATTCTCTACTTGCACAGAGAAAAATCACCTTCCCTGTTTTAGGACTGATCCCTAGACAGACCTAACTGTATGAAAAAAGATCTTTAAATTCTCCCGTTAAGTCTGAGAGAGACCTAATGGTTGTTAAGTAGCTATTCATCTCAGAAGAAGCAAAAAAACCCCTCACTGTACATCCTATTAGCGCCAAAGAAGGTTCCTCTTTTCTAGCCTTTTTTCACCTATGCTTTGCTGCTCCATTATGCCATTATGAAAAGCAATAATTATGAAAAAGGGAAGAGAGGCAGATTTTCAAGTTACTTATGGATGATTTTCCCCCCTGCCATAAACTTGTCAAGGGTTTAGCTGTCAGTAGCACTAAAGAGCTTTATTAGGTTACTATTGTGAAATGTTACTGCTAACCAGCTTTTGTTTAGAAACAAGGATAAATATTTACTAACACTACCAATCCAAAATCTTGTGTTCTTCCTTCTGTGCATGGGCTTCTTATGTGTCTTTCAATGTAAATAATGTTAAAGTCTGAGAAGAAACTTTAAAATCTGAAATAGTCAAGCTTTTATTTTCCATGGAATGACAGGAATTCTGGGCTATGATTAATCTAGACTAATGCAATGCTAATTTTATTCTATTTCTTTCTTCTGAATAGTGTGCAGTTTATCATCTGGCTTTATGGTTGTGGTGATGATATTAAAAAGCCCTCATGATGACTAACTTTTTTTTTAATTTTTTTCATTTCTTTCCCTTTATATATAAAACCACCTCCTGACACAGCAAGGATGAACTGAATTACATTTAAGCCAGCAATAAGGCTTTCATTTGATGTAGTTCTAACAGAAAACCACTTTAGAAAGTGTGATTTGAACATAATGCATTTTAAGAATTGAATAACCCAACTGAGCATGTAGACTTGGCATCCATAGACAATATCAAAGAAACAGCATATATTGTCCTAATTGCCATCATAATCTCTGAAAAAAAGCTGGAGAGAAGTTATGGAATATTTATTGGTTCATTTTCCACCTGAAATTATTTCTGCTGCTTTTCCCCCCTATCTCAATGGGTTTTTGAGCATGAGCTATTGGAAACACACTTCTTAGGCATAACACTGTATTTCAGTCTTCCAGAAATGCTATTGCTACTGTTATTATCACTCCAGTATGATCCTTCTGGCATTTTTACCAAATTCAAATTACACTAGATTAAATTAATTTTAACTATGCACTATTACAATGTATATAACATTGGAAAGCCAACACTAAATATTAAAAATCTCACTAAATGAAAGTGCAGTTCTACTAAATGGGTCCCAAACTATAGTAATTCAAAATGATGGAGTAAATCAGATAAATCTCAGTAAAAATGTAGTTTCCCATCTTGCCTTTTAGATGTTTAATGGTTTTATAACTGACCTCCCCTCAAACCCTAGATAATTCCTATTTTTATATCTGTAGATCTTTAAAAATGTTCTGCATGTAAAGGACATTTTTTTGTGGGGGAACCTGGCCATCTGATCACCTGCCAGGGGACCAGTTCCTCTATGCTCTCTGCTTTGTAGTCACAAAGCTTGCACTCTGTATTGCTCCCAAAAGTCTTTTATGAGAAGACAAGCTCGATATACAGTAAAGACCTGCAAGCACCATTCTTTTAGAACGGGAAGCCCCCTTTTCTTGGCTTCTCCAAGCTTCTGGAAGCTGCAGCGGTAGACCAGCCCTTCTGTGGTAGGGGAGCTACTGACTATTCTGAACTCATTCAGATGAACTTTATCTGTCTGAAAGAGATGAGTTTTGTTCTCTGCTGTTTGGATCCAAACAGAGCTCAGCCTCTTTCCTGCTCTGATTTACTTGTTCTTCCTTACAGTTCTGAAAAAAGGGAAAAGAACATGAATATGTTCCTTCTTCCCCATAAACACCCAGTTTCTTTCTCATGGGGTTTACAGGGAATATGTGCTGGACTTCCTTTACCATGCTCATCTTTCAGACTTAGATGTACAGATGTTACTTTATGAGACCATAAACTGAGCACATGTTCTTGGGAGGGAGAATTAGGAATGCACGATGACTAAATGACAGAAAAGGTGTACATGATTAACATCTTCCCTTGTAGTATAGTCAGAAAATATTTAAAGGAAAGTCCCACAGAATATGGTTGTTGCAGACTTTATGGTTTACCCTACAATAATTATAAGCACCAGGAGCATCCAACAAGTACATGCAAGATGTTCATCTGACAAAATGCATCTGTTTTAAGACAATCAATTGCTCTGAAAATTAACCTTAGTAATTCCCAGAAAATGCAGTTAAAAAGTGTATGGATAGATGATGGTGTACATATATACATATGAACTTGAAACCCAAAGCCTCAAGTATCCTTTCTCTTGCTCTCCTGCCTCATTTTCCTTGCCAGACAAACCCATTTTCAGGACTGGAATTCTCAGTTTAATAACTTTCTTTAATGGAGGCATCTGAACCTACTGCTGACCATTTTTTTGGGTAAAATTTCATATCTACTGCTTGTAGGCTCCTGTTGAGTAGGAGACACCTTTCTAGGTTTCTAACTAGGATTTTGGCAGTGGATTATGTGACTGTCATACATCACTTTCTGCAAAACAAAAGCAAGCCTTATTAAAATGCAGCAGCTGCACTGTCCTTTCACTCCGAGCACTGGCCCTCCTACTTGCACTACCTCAAACTGCAATTGTAGTACAACTGCTTTAATTGCACCTGAGGTTCACTCCTATACTGTTACCTGCACAACTGAGAATACTGAATCCAGATCCACAGATGCTGCTCTGGTGTCTTGTAGAATAGCGTACAGTGTTTCATGTCTAATAATTTCTTTTGATTATGAAATGTTCTTTTTGGACAGCCAAGGAGGTGAAAAACTGAATCTGTTTGCAAATCAGACTTTCTTAAAAAAACCCAACAAACCAAGCAAAGTTTAATTAGCCATTGTTAATATAGATATTTACCTAAAATGAGAAAAATCAGGATGCAGTACAGAAAGTAGTAGTGCAAATTGTCATTCTGTTTATTTGCTATGTCTAACTCAAGACAATGTCCTTTTCTCTTAAGCAGGCAGCTCACACTGAGCGCAAAACTAGTAATTTATGTTTGTAAGGTGCCCTGGGGGCACACACTTTTGTTGACTTTTGCATATTCTCTTCATCATCAATGGAAAACCATAAGGAATGAGCAGGTCTTACCAAGGAAGCTCAAATTTGTGTTAGCTATCACATTGCCTTCACAGCTGTATTCATTTGAGGTACTCATTGCACTTCATCTCTTGATTTAGAACATGAAATCTCCAATTCAGGAACAGTTATATAGGTGATTTAGTTTAATGCCCCCATATGAAATGTAAATGCTTACTTGAGTAGATATGAGCAGGGGAATGTGAATGTGTATTATACACTTGCTGCTGTCAGTTGTAACCCTTGTAAAACATGACAAAATTATGTCACTAAAGCAAAACTTTTTTTTAATGAGCTAGTGATAGAGTATTCACTGCATTTAACAAATAGAGGGATTGTACAGCTTGATAAATATTAATAAAGAGTAGTCAAAAGAACAGGTTGCACCTCTTTTAAACCTTTCTTCAAATGACGAAACCTAATCATTATGTTTTGCACTCTGTCAATCATACTTTAACTACTAAAAACACTACAGAATCATTTTTCTGTTCAATGAATAGCTTAATTGCTTTGAAGTGTTAGTACTTATGTGAGTACATGTGAGAATCAGTGTTTTGCTCATCAGTGAAAACAAACTTCTATCTCCTTTGTACTAAAATGCTCTGTTTCAGATGTTTGCCTGAAAAAAAAACAGCAGGAAGAATAAGATAGCCCTATCAGATACTGATTTGGCACCTAGACCAACATATCTCTTCTGAGTCCTGTCTAGGCAGAATTGTGATGCATGCTTTTGGGTGTAGTGGTGGAGAGAGGGTCCAATATTTGAAAAGTTCCAGTGAGGACATACTGCAGTTGGGATGATGGTTGTGTGTGAGACTGAAGGAATGACTTTGGGATTAGAGTCAGCATGGGCATTTGAGAACTTCAGAGGGGCTATGAGGGAAAGAAGTGGATCTGTCTACCTTACTTTAGTCTGTGTGTTTTTTCTCCTGCTTTCTCAGCAAAATATGCTTCTACAAGGTCCTTTATAGCAGTAGGAGAAGACTTGGGACTAGTAGCACAGTTTCTGGTGACAGTGGGAGGTATCTGAATCTGGAGGTGTTGGATCTTCTGCAGAGTGTGGGGTGGGCTGCAGAATCTCCAAGCAGGAAATGTGAAAGGTGGGGAGGTGGTGCTTTTGCAGAACTTGTTGCCCTGAAGGTTTTACCCGGAATGTCCTCACATTGCTGCCCCATGGTGAAACTGTGTTCCTTCCAAACTCCCTTTCCTGTTCTCTCTTAGCTGATAAAGCTAAGCCAAAAACAGTAAGGCCTCCCCTTTGCTGTCCACAAAATTCCCTCAGCCTGTACCAGTGTGTCTTGAGAGAAACTCAACACCTTCTTGGGATCCAGTGCCAAATACAGCAGAGAAAATAATGTCCCATTTTCATTTAACCCTGCATGTGAGCGGGTATTCAGAGCAAATTCTCAGATGTATGACTCTCATTGGAGACCACTAGGTGTTTTCTTCTTCTTGGGATTGTGCCTGTTCCATAAGAAGCAAGTCTAACTGAGTCCTATGAGTCCTGTCAAGATTCATGGTAAGCATTTCCCTTTAACATCCTGAATGCCACAGATGAGATGGTTTTAGGCTACAAGATGCTGTCAAAAAGCTGTAGAATAAAATTACTACTGAATTAACCCTGCTTGGTGTGAAGAGTAGGAGTTCTCTAGTGTGAGGCGCTAGTCCAATTAGTATTAATTTTGCAGGCAATAGTTTCTGTCCTAACAATGGCAAGGGTGCATGTTTAAACACACAGCTCAATGCACAAAGGAACTACTAAAACTTGTACCCTGAGGCCATTCATTATGTCTACATTTTAAGTAGGGTAGTTTTAAAATATATGAAAATAGGAGCTTACTAGGAGAATTACCTTAAACTAATTACGCGGAAAGCACCTACTGAACTTTTCCAGTATTGCCAAATTAGTTTAGATAGTATTAAGCCTCAAGTTGTACCTATTGCAGCAAAAAAACAACTGTATGCAATGATGGTATTGAGATAAGAGTATCCTGCCTAATCAATTGGAGATTTTCCATTACTTGGAGGCAGAAGTTTTGCTCAACTGAAAGAGCAGCTGGAGTAAGGTAAAAACCAAGTTATTAGAGAAGTGGGGAGGGCAGCTTGCTGGAAGAAGTGGTTGAAAGCATATAGCATAAGACAGAGATACCACAAAAACCCAGAGTAAACTATAGGGAGAAGGAGCTGAATGAGACTCACAGTGATGCACAGTGGATATTTAAATGGTGACAGTATGATGAATTAAGTATAATGAATTAAACCTACAGGATGTAGAGTTACCTGCTTAAAACAGTTATCTGTGAAAGACTTGGTATGAGAATGTGATCAAGGTGGTAATCAAAATAAAAGCTGGTCCTATTTTAAACAGGTTTTGCTTTGCATTTTCCTGCCTAATACTTATTTTAATGCACAGTGCATATTATTTTGGTTTTATGAGGATTTCAAGAGACATTCATTTTAAAATAAAAGTTACAAAGCAAAATGTTGGATCTGGGGTTACACTGTAGTCTGCAAATGGTGCAGAATCGCCTAATAGCTGAGAAGGGATTAATATATATATACCTGCACAGAGGAAGCAGGGAACAATTTAGTGTTTTGATTCTCTATTTATTTGGGCTGGAAAACACCTTACTCATTTTGAAAGACTAAAAAGTTGTAGTGTAGTTTTAGAAATCAACAGCAGCAACAACTATTTGGAAACTTCAAATACACATAACAGCATGACAGGCAGACTAAGATGGCATTTGATTAACTTCCAAATCTTCATTTTGACAGACTAAGCTTGTTTTATTCCTCACTGATTGCTTTTTTCTTGAAATGGCAATTACAGTTCTATCACCTTCTAAATAACTTCCCTTCTCCAAGGTCTGTAAATGCCTATGTACCGATAAATTCAATCTGCCTTTCATGTTTTGATACTAATCATGCAGAAAATCTTCTTGGTAACATATTTATATTTTCTCAAAAAACTAAGACCTTTTGCAAAAATTGGGTCACTAACTGCAGTAGCTCTGCAATTTGTCTTGAAAAAATAAAGACATTTTAAATTTCTGCCTTTTAATGTGGAAAAATAATAACCTTTGGCTTTCAATATTTACACCTCTTTACTCGCGTGAAGACTTTCAACAGAAGAATGTTTCCTCTGAGGGTTTTTCATTCAGCATTCTTGAGGCTCAGGCATACTGATAAAGCCTGTGAAATGAGTGTTATTGAGGGGAACTAAAGCTATTTACTTTCAAAGACTGACACATCAGGAAAAATGTGTGAAGCATGAAAATTGCTCAATTTCAATTAAATCTAAGAATTTGATGATTAAGCTGATAGACTCAAATCTATAGCCAAACACAGACCCAGTGGCTGGCTTCAGTTGTTCCAGAGGATTTCAGTGTCCCAATGACAGCCTAGAAAATACCAGTGTTCCCCTTCCCATCCATCACTTTACCAATGTACCTCATCCTGGTGCTTTGATATCTATAGTAGGTTACTATTTCAATGCCTATTCTCCCTGCACAGGGCTGTGCAATGTTGGTTGCCAAGAATGGCTGATCCAAACCCAACCCAGCATGTTCAACAAGTCAACCAAAGTTTAATGGATTCAGCCAAAATATAGGGAAGTAAAAGAAAAGCTACGCCACCAGAATTAGTTAAAATTACAATGGGAAAAATATTTGTTGGTGGAAACTGAAATCATTCTTCATGTTTAAAGTGTTGAGTTACTTCAGTTAAATCTGGTGTTTCTTCACCTGCCCTAAGGTACAGCAAAAAGCTTGTGACATTTTTTATAAGTCACCATCATCCTCACCTGAAAAGAGATCCAGGTTTGCTTCTGGATGGTAAGTGCTTGGCTGTCCTTGTTTGTGCACTGCACTCAGAGTTTGACTCTATGCTCATAAATGGCCATAAATTAAATACATTGTTTACATTATAAATGTTTTAAAAGTTTTAAGGTTTTGTTTGTTTGGTTTTGTTTGTTTGTTTGGACCTTTTTTTTTTTTTTTTTTGGGCAGGTGTGTGTGTTTGTTTGTTTGTTTGTTTTAACTGGGGATTAAATAATATAGAGTAGATTCAGAGGACTGTGAATTCAAGAAAATTATTTTGCTTATTTGTTTTACAAAGCTGCCATTACAGGCAGGAAAGTGTAGTAGAAAGAGACACAAAATGCATGATAATATTGCTTGGATTTTCCACAGGTTCTCATGTGACATGTAAAGCATAAGATTTAAATAATGATTCGAAAAATAATATGTAGTCAGACAGAAGTAATGTGGTTAAAACCCTGAACACCACTTAGGAAGTCTTCTGATAAATTGACTGCCAGGAAAAATGGGGAGGAGGAGCCAGTAGCAAGGCCCTTGCAATAACTCATACGACAGTAGGTGAACAGCAAACATGTCTACTGTGCTATTGCATATATTAAATATAACAAAAAGGCAAGTCAGAATGTTTCTTACAATTTTTGATTTCATGGCGTGCTTTTATTATTTTCTCCATTTTTTCAGTCACAGGTTATTAGATTTATTGCAGCTTTGGAAGGTAGAAAAAATTAATATCTGTTGGGTATGCTGCCCCTAATAACTTTCTTTCTTGCTCAAGTACAAACATCTTGCACCGATATTTGTCAAGTGAACACAATCTTTAGCTATTCATTTGTCTTAAGAATGAACAGTATCATGTTTCCCCTGATACTGAAAGTAAGATTTCAATGAAATCTAAATGTTCAGTACATAGAAAAACAAAATTTTGCTTGGTCTTGGTGCTTGTTAAAGTAAGATGAATAAGATTTCTAGCACAATCTTGCTTCAGCCATTGCCATTAATTAGAAGTTTTGTCCCTTTTTTCCTACGTAGTACCCTGTATAAGTTGTCACAGTAGGTATTGATCATTTTGACAAGCCTAATCTGTCTAATTTGGCTTAAAATATGAGTCGGTCTAGTCTGTTTTATATCTCATTTAATTACAATAATATATTAGATACTATCAATACTATCATAGACTCACCTATTTGATCAGTCTTGCTATTTGAGATATGAAAAACTGGGTTTAAACTAGACAAAATTCATCAATGAATTTTTGTTTTTCTACAGATCTTATTTTACTCTCAGCTGAGAGTGAATTGTTGAATTCCATACAAAATAATGTAAAGAAAGTTTCAGAATTTCATAGAGATTTGCTATTAAATTAATTTCCCTTTAGCTACTCAGAGGGGGGATGTGATAGATAAACTCGACCCCTTAACCAAACTAGTGGTAGTTTGATTTAGGCTTCAAAGGAGGTAAAGACCTGAGCCCAAGGACTCCTATAGTTGCAATCTGTTCTCTGAAGACACATGAAGGCAAAGAGTGACCTACATGAGCCTGGAACAGCTGTCATGCAATTAACACATGAACAGTGGGAAACTTTTCTAAGACTCATTTAACAAGGAATAAAGAAAGTTGTGGGTACAAGGAGTCCCACTTTCTCATTGCAAGTAACTTGACTACAATCCAACCACTTTATTCCTCAGACATGACAGCCTAAGTGAGCCTTCTTTGAGCTCTTGCAGCCAAGCATCCTGGTGGTGCACTCCCCTTGAGCCAGGACACCTCTCAAGGTTACTCCTTGAGGCAGAGAGACCATTTACTAATGGCAGATGTTTGGGAAGTGGCTGATATTACATAAAACCTTTTAGTATGGTAACTCTGATTTGTGTCTTGGTAATTTTAATATGTGTCTTGGTAGTTTTGAATCATTGTTGAAATGATTGTGCCATACAGTAATAGAATCAACCTTGTCATTGAACTTTGCTAAGTCACACTTTTACAACAGCATATTAAACCCGCTTTTGCTAATACTTTTGATAGTGGACCTTTCAGCAATCTAAATCACCCATTTGCAACAAGAGGGAAATGTTTTTGATGAGCTTTAACCAAAGCACTAACTGGTTGCATTGATTTAAATGGTAATTACATCAATTCCTACAAGAAATATAGCTATTATTATATCATAATGGCTTTGCTTTTGCATAATGAAACTCAATGCAGCAAAAGGATTATCCTGAGTTTTATGTCTGTGTCAGTTTCTGTTATTTATGTTTGAAACATGATTCTCTATCAGACATTAGAAACAAATCTGATAGACTGAAAACATGCAGTGTGGAGGTGAAGAAAAGGACAAGAATAAGTAATTAAATACCCCTGAGAGGTAAATACAACTGAAATATACTTAATAGAAAGGGAACTATAATTGTTGTTGAAATAACTGATGTAGATCTACATCATAACCAGAACTGGATCTTTAACTGTCTCTGTATCTTTGGTTCTAAAATAATTTAATAAAAATGCATCTTAAGCCATCTCATTAAAGTTGACTTATTATTCTGGAACTCCCACCTAATAATGCTTGTGTGGCTTCATTACTTTTAACATAGTTACACCAGCATAAGAATACAATGCTGTGACTGTGAATATATCCTTCAAATTCCAACCAAGCACTAAGCAGAGTCTAATGTGAGTTATGACACCATAAATCTATTGTATTTGAAATAATTTAGATTGCATGCTCCACCAGAAAATGCTGTTTGCTCTACTGAATGCTTAACTACTAAACCACTACTGTGCTATTAATATTATGGTTAGTTATTTTGAAAGGTTGACAGTTTGATAGAAACTATTATTCTCAGGCAGTGTAATACAGATAAGAGTGCTTATGTATAACTCATTCCAATTAATTATTTTGTTGCTATTTTACTAACCGTTGGCTGCAAGTGATCTCTGTTTTTTTCAAATTTGCAATACTTCAGGCTTTCAGATAACTTACTAGATGCCACCTGTGTTATTTACAGGGGGATTGCAATGTCTTGGTTGGTGCTTTCTCAATGGTTCATTAGCACCCTTTGAAACAAGATCAGAGAAGATATATTAGATGTTCTAGGACTACATTAGGTTGTCCCGCTGCTAAATCAGCAGAGGAAGGGAGCCACTAATGCATGCTAATTCAGAAATGTTTTTCCTGCAAGCTCTCAGCTCCACCACACTCTCTTAATGCTATATCTAGTAAGAAGGGGCTTGCTATATATACAGGGACTGAGAACAAGCTGCTTCTCAAATATGTGTTGGATTGTGTTTCAAAGGTGACTTCGCTGTTCTCCACTGTGCAGCTACAGGAATAAGAGGAGGTTTTTTGGATTCCCTTTCCACTACTTACAGTTTAAAGCCATGGCAGACACCTAAAACCTGCTTAATATCACTGATGAGTTGTGCTCCAACAGTTTGTGGCCCTTCTATGATTTGTGTATGAACTGAACTTAGTATATATGCATGCCCTTGTACAGGGGGGAGTGAGAGGTCAACATGTAAGAGTAGGTGGGTGGGAAGCTTATGTCAAAGTTCACTGAGCAAACTGAAGTCAACTATTTGACGTATCTGTACATAGATGGATCAAGTATCTGAAATCACCATTTAAAGAATTCTCCAGTATGTCAATGTAGCAAAATTCTTCGGGACCTGTTCTGAGAAGATCCTCAAGATGGAGTGTCTGCGGCACTGGAGGCACTTACTGAGAGACATTTGCAGGTAAATGGTACAAAAGAAACTTTCCCAAGAGGTGATGTTTGATGACTGCAGCAGGTGCTTCAAATACAGCATGTCTTGAATTAGAGTTCAGATGGGCAATCAAGTTATTGTGGCGTAAATCTTTTTCACACATCAGCTGAGCCATAATGACTGTTTGTGGGCATGTCTTTAGTACATAGAAAATTACAATGCAAGGATGAACAACATCCTGGTCTAGACGGTGAATGAAGAAGGTGTGCAGCTGTTGAATGCAATGTTGTTTCGTGTGTGCAGCCAGGCAGACAACTGAAGAGGCTGAAGGGGTCCTTAAATCCATGCCTGACTTAACTCAGACTGCAGACTAAACTGCTCTTTCTTTAGAGTTGATCTAGGCTGAAAGCAGGCATGAGGACAGCTGCCATCACTCGGTTAATGTGCAGTAACCTGTTCCTCTAAATAGCGTGTGAATTTAGAGAACTGATCCTACCACCTAAACTCAGAGCATATGTCCTGTGTAGTCACTCCCTTTGCAAATTAGAATTAGAGAAAGAAATGTATTTTTGAGGCCTCCAGTGCTAAGGAGCAGATTTACATACACAGATGCAGAGGCTCCATTCTGGCAGCATCTGGACTCTGGCAGTGGGTATGTCGTTATTGAGATTTTCCTGTACTTACAGCCTTAGAACACCAGAATTCTGTTCAGCAAACCTGCAGAAGGTTTTGGGCAAATAGCTTGGCAAAAGATTTACAGTTAAATCTGAATAACTCAGTAAAGGCTAAGATCTATATTTAAGTCATGTTCCTCTCTCCCTCTAATAATATTTTTCATACTAGTGGACTCACAACTAAATTTTCATGCTAAACTGGCTTCAGAGAATTAGCTATGCTCATTTAAAATATTTTTCTATTTCCTCTGCTGGTCTTAGAAAATATGAAAGAAAATATTTTTTTAAATGTTGTTCTAAATCCCTTTAGCTTTATATTTGGAAAACATTAAGAAATGCCCTTTGGAAGGGTCACAAGAGTCTAAGGTTATGACCGAGAAGGGTCACCGGGCTTCCTCATATGGGCTTCAGGGGCCTGCCATGAGGGACATGACATCATCTACCTCTGTTATGATTTTACCCTTGGAAAGTTTGTCTTAATTGTTTTGCATTTAATAGTTTTCATGCTCTAAAAACCTTTTATTTTTTCCTCAAAAGACTTATAACTGGTTCCATTCCAAAATGACATATTTGCTATTAGTCGTCTCTTTTCCTAAATAATTTAGTTTTTATAAAAAAGACTAACAACATCAGTTAGGACTTCTTGCTTTATAACATCAACTTTACTTTTCACAAAACAGAGGGCAATTTAATAGTACTGTTATTGACTTTCCCTTTACAAAGCTATCAATGACTGGAGTAGAAAGCAAAACTTCTCAGAATTGGTTATTATATCTACATAAATATATGTAAGTACAAGTGTAAAACAGTCTAAATTACAATATGCATCAAAACCTACCAGCTTCATATCATAACAGTACTGGCCAATACTTCTCACTTTTTGGGTAAATAGTATAGATGAAAGATACATAATTCCGTTTATAATAGCCTTTCTATGGAAAACATTCATAGCCTGAGATTTCTTTGAAGTAATCCTTTGCCAAGCAATCCTTTGCAGTTTTGAATTCACTGATCTCCCCAGGCTTTGCAAAAGAAAGAAAGTCTTATTACCCCATCATAGCAGGCAGGAAAGCTGAGGTGAAGTGGCCTCTTTCAAAGCTTGATGGAAATGGCAAGGGAGGATGAAAAGCACAGGGATTTAACATCAGTGACAATCTTGAGTCTAAGATTTAAAGTTTACAATACTGCCAGTTTCTCAGCTAAAGGGTTCCAACCTTTGGGAAGTCAGTAGGCTGACTGGCTCCACTGCCTTGGCATTGGACCAGGCTGCACTTGACTGAGACAATGCACTTAAGTCCTCTTCCTTGGCCTTTCCTTGCTACCAGCATGTTGGGATTGAAGGGATACCACCAATGCTAGGGTGCAAGGCAGAGAACACCACTCTCCGCATGCAGTGAGTGAGCTGTATCCTCCCATCACTCATGCTCAGTAGTGACATGCAGAGAAATGAGCTGGTTCCCTACCATGCCTTAGATGTGTGTCTCAGACCTCTGAGCTGTCTTTGGAGATGTGTCTGCAACATACTGCACTTCAACTAATCCCATAACATAAATTTTGGAAAGGCCTTTTAACTTGGAAACAGTGGTGTGCAAATGCGGCTGTGCCAATTCCAGACTTTCACAGTTAATGAAGTCTTCTCATGCTGCTTGCTTTTTACTCTTTCCTACTGAGACCTTTGAGAGATGAAATAATTCTTCTCCATCATGCATCATTATAGAGTGTATATATAGGCTAAATATGTTATATCCACAGGGCGAAATGACAGCACTGAACAATCAGATGCTCATACACTGTATGTTAACATCCCCTCTTAGTTATCTGTGGTAGGGAACCTAATGCATTACTGCTGTAAAACCTACCAGTCTTGTTAAACTGTGGTCACCCCTATTGCTAATGTCACTTCAGCTGGTCAGGTATTAGTTACGGTGCGAGATTATATTTACAACTATTTATTAATTATAAAATTTCAACTTACTACAAATTCAGAGTGACAGCTTCTTATAGACATCCCTCATATCTGTACAGGAGAACCTGTCTCTTTGAGAAAAAAGTATAATGTCATCTGTTCTACATTGTGTGTTAAAGTATGAGGGGATTTTTAGTAGCTTCTCCTGGGGATATCCTGAAGATAATGCTATTCAAGATATATAAATTCAAGAAAGTCTTGTGCTGGCTAAAGGGACACAAACCTGCAAATTACAAGTAGGTTTAAATTGCATTTGCAGTAAGCAGTACAAACCACTGATTATTCGCATGCTCTTGCTCCAGACTTGCTGCTGGTTCAGCTGGGTCCTTTGTTAACTGACTTGTGTTGACTTTGCTGAATGATTTTTACAGCACACACATGATTAAATATGTGCTAAATGACAATGAGCAACAGAAGTGTTTTCTGTGCAAAGCAGAAGTATATGAAAGCCAGGAAGAGAGGGAGAGTATTATAGTGTATAAACCAATGTAACTGTTCCATTTTTATGAAGAATGCATAAAAAGGTATAACTGACTTTCCAAATATTTTTTAATATTGCTCTAGAAGAACTTAGGAGTTTAGCATCATGATGGGCATTTCATGAAAGGTGTAGCCTCTGGCTGAAAACCCAAACATTTCTTAGCCAAACAGGTCTTAAGGAAAAATGTTTTGATAAAAAAACCTGTATCTGCCAAAACAGCCTACAGAGTATACACATGGAAGATAGGGATGGGGACTGTGGGAAGCACTAATGAAAAAGTTAACCATTCTAGATTCTTGTTTAGTTTTTAAATGCTCCAGTTAAAAAACAATAATTAAAAAGCACCCTAGTACACTAGATTTTCCTTTCTCATCTGCATTTCAGTAAATGAAAAATAACAAATGTAAACCAATTTAGTGTACATTTAATTTCCTTTCTAAAATCACCAAGTGTAGTAAAATGTATTTTTCTTGTTTCTCCTCAGAAGTTCCTATTCTTAATTGATATTACAGTGCATGAAGAGTGTAGGACTAGGCACTAGTTATATAACATCACAGTGTTTCTGTGAGTTTATTTTGTTAATTCAGACTGTTGGTTCTCTGTGGTTACTTGTAGGAACCATATAGACAGACATGGCATGATTATTCCTTACCAGCTCATTGCTGCCATCCTCATCAAAATCCTCCTCTATCCCATCAGTCATATCTTCTCCATCCCCATCTGCATCTGGCCCTCCTTCAATTGGCTCTTCCGTAGAGTTATCTGCATTCTCTGATATGCATTCCTCTTGAATCAAATCAGCATTATCTTCCATTTGTTTCTTTTGGGCTTCTGTAAGGAAAACATACTCTATAGAGATTCAGTAACCTTTCCTATTGGTGGCAAAGGAAAGTGCTCCGAGGAAGAAACCTAAGCTTCCTATCTCTAGATGTGCTAGCTCTGTAAAACTCAGTGTAATAATATCTACCAGGCAAATGTTTTCCAAAGTTAGTGTATAAATCAGTCACAGTAGCAATATGGTCATCTATCATCTATCCCATGCAGTGGATGGAGGCTTAATTTACCAGTGGATCCATCTTTTTGATTTTCTGTACTTGACTTTGCCTTGAAAATCCAATTGGCATAGTCACCATATATTTACTTATATGCAGTCAATGAAAAGTACATAAATCACTGCTCTGAGACGTGGGAAGCTGTTAATTGCCAATAAATGGATAAGAATATGCATGAATTTTCTGTGAATGTATCTCAGCAACCACACAGATAATCAACAAATCCTTCTAGTCCCGTTTTTTTATGTTTTTTTTTTTTTTTTTTGTGGAGTAAATTAACAGTTACTCCTTATTGGTGTAACATGCTGAAGTAACTGGAGCATGCCTCTCTCCAATTAATCGGATATAGACTTCTATATTTTTTGCAAAATGGTGAAAAGAAAGACCATTTCCAAGGAGGCCTGACAAATCTGCTCTGGTTGGCTTTGTGCAGATATCTGCATTGTTGTGATTAAGTATTGTGAAACTCCTGGATATGCTGTGGAACTTCATCCAGCCAGCAGAAATCCAGAGGATATAGAGGAAAGTCAGAAACTGACTGGCCACAAGAGTGGTTGGAGGGATCAAAGTCTTATTCCTATGGACATCAGGAGTTTAGGTGAAAAGCTTTATGTACTCAAAGTGAATAGGGACCAAAGTATTGGTAGCACTGGTTGCTAGAAAAACATCTTTTCGGTATGACGGTGATCGATACTGGAATTTCTAGAACAAAAACATTTCTTTCTTTGTAAGACTGACTGTTCTGTAATGCTAATAGTACATCATGTGTCTTGTTGGACAGTCAATGAATCAATGATTGCCTTGAAGCGCTGTATTTTTCAGCTCTATGAACATATTTTATTCATTTATTTTACCATAAATTATTCCCAGCTACACATACTATTCAAATCTGTTTATATTTTTCCATACCATAGTCTTAAAACAAGACATTTATATTACCTTTTGCCTTTGCACATTTATTTTGACACTTTCATTCATCTCTTTAGTCTTTCTTGTTTTTCAGTCCCTCATTTTCACATTGGTTTACTGAAGACACAGAACAACTAAGCTTTCCTCCCTTAGTCACCTAACGCCTTCAGAAAGATTCTTGGATTTAAAGAATGGATAGCTGCTTCAACAGTACTGTAGTCACATGTAGTAGTAGATTTAGCCCATGGAGCCACATCTTCTACTGGTAAGGTGCTTCGTGTGTACCATTGTAAGTCATTTTGTAACTTGCCTTACTGTACAAGGAAATATGGATTGAATCAGCTATGCCTAATGTGTCTGGCTCCACCACCTCCTGTCAGAAGCCACTTCTGAGATCCCTCAGCTGTGGCTGTGACAAGTGAATCAACTTTGGTCAAGGTTTTTAAAAAAGGGTTGCTGAAATGACAGACTCAACACATTTAAATGGAAAACTTTCTAGGATACAGTTGCTAAAAAATTAGGTCACTTTCTTAATTGTCTTAATGAGAACATAGACTAGGTTCTTCAGAGGAGTCTAAAACAGCATCTCAGTACACAACTCCTTTGGGCTCTTCTGAGAAGCTAAACTTAAGTTCCTAAATTTCATCCCCAGTCTCAGGTAGAATATTCTCTAACAATTTTGTCACATCAGAAGGTCCTACTCCCAGCTTCCCAATTCCGATTTTTGCAAACAAAAGAGCTATTCCTATAGTTTTCCTATGTACAGGAAATCCTATTATCCCCCTATAGGAATGGTCAGGGTTTAATAACAGGAAAAGACAAAACATCATGTGGTACTGTAACTAGTGTTTTCATGCAGATGTAGAGAAGTAACCAATGTATGCACTGAGCTTGTCCAGCCTGTAACCTGTCACATTCTTCCAGATGTAACAACTTTTAAGATTAAACATTAAATATTCTTCATGATAGTGATTCAAACTTAGAAAACCAAAAGAGCAAGATGATGGCTTGATTTTTGCTTTGTGTAAATGAGACACGTATCCTCTCTCTGATCCCAATCTCAGTGAGGCCACACCTTCTAGCAGAGGAAAGTAAGAAATAATATTGCCAAACTATAGAGAATGAACAAAATTATCTTATATCATCTCACATCTAACACTGTAAATGAAACAGTTCAGCTACTGATGTAGCTTACACAAATCGTTTAGTTGAGGAATCAACAATCTGCAGACTAATGACCCAGACTACATAACCCTCATCAGCTCAGGACACTTAAATAGGGTTCCATGCTTACTGGTATCTCCAAAGAGAGGCAAGGTATATGGGGGATGGGTTCTGCACCTGATGTTTTAAAACACCAACATTTTGAAAACAGTTTTTAATCTCAGGATATTCATTGCTTGTCTTCAAAAGGCATAACACTATGATTCAATAAAAATCAACGTTTTCCTCTTTGAGCTGATTTCTATTTAAATGAATTCACTACAGTCCTTTAGCAAAAGTGAAAATTGGTTATCAAAGTACAATGATGTGCAGATGGTTTTGCATAGTAATGGCTTTTATATAAAAGCTCCCCAAATTAGGGATACACCATCTCAGAGTATTTCAGTACACAAGTGATTCAAAGGAGTGCCTTGCAATTAGATCTTTACTGATTATACCAACTTTTATCTAACTTGCATAGAGTTCAAAATAGAATATAATGAATACATGTTGTATACAATTCTACTGAAAGAGATAATTACTGGTTTAAACTAATGGTTTACCTCAGACTTGAAAAACCCTTAGCTTCGTGAGATAAACTGTAACAGCTGAGAGATTGGTCCTTGCATGTCAAAATAGACTTAGAAAATGATTGTAAAGGAAAGGTAGTTTATATTTTTAAGATGTTTTCTTTTTTGTGAAGTTACTTGGGAACAGGAGGGATTCAGATCTAAATATTTATTTTGCCTTTTTCAGATTCATGGCCCTCAACTGCTAATTCCCAGTAATGTTTTAGATAGTCTTGATGGAACTCTCCTTTTGTGTCCTGATGGGATTTTTGGGTTCATGTAACTCACCACTGCCCAACCAACCAGGCAGTTGTGGATTCTGAGGCAGAATTTCACACATTTCACACAAAATACATAAAAACTTTTAATCACAGAATGGAGCAGGGTAAAAAGTCATTGAGTTTCTCATGAGATACAGCTGCCGTTTCCCTGCTGGCTCTCATCAAAATCAGCTCACTAGTACACAGCTCCTGTACAACGATATACCCTGTGATCCATAAGGAAATAGCAAAGAAAATAGACAGTCATAAGAATTGTGATTGTTTTCTATATATACCATGGTGAAAATACAACCTTATAACTCACATCATGACTTTAAAGTGCTGCCAGGTGAGATTATTCAGCTACCAAAATGAGCACTGCAATGGCAGTAATAAAGATCTTGATTAAATTATAAAGTAGTGTTAGATCTTATTATTCCAAGGTTTGCTTCAAAACAGAGCATTTTAAGTCAGAGAAAAGCTGAACTAGAGGTGTGGCCAATTTTACAAAGAGGCTTCACTCAATAGCTGGGGTTGGAAGGGATCTCTGGACTGGCCAGGTCCAATCCAGGCAGGCACAAACTCAAAGTTTGGTCCAGGTCCATGGGGCCTTGGCACAGTGATTTTTGAGCATCTCCAAGGATGGAGCCACTGTGGTCTCTCTAGGCAATTGGCTATACTGCTTAGTTGCATCTCTTTTCCTTATATCAAACACAAATTTTTTCTTTGCTTCAACTTGTGACTATTGCCTATTGCTCAGGCAATAATTATTGATATAGACCATCTAAAAATTCTTAATGTGGATAGCACAAGCATCCCCATGGTCAACAAGCTCTAACTTAATTCTGTTCAGTCTGTTTTTTAAAGATGTTTTGTTTCCAGAACACCTAGAAAGATTTTTTTTTTTTGCTGCTACACCACAGAAAACAATTCTTGAAATGATGGTGCATGTTCTGCGAAGAATATTAATCTGTCCTTACAGTAGTTCTACCTGAGAGTTAATCTACTTTGCTTCAGGTCATCATTATGTAGCAAAATTTCTGGAAAGCTTCGGTTCTCTTTGGTCTGTCTGCTTGATTGGTAGCTAGGTTCTAATTTAATTCATTTCACTACAAATTGCTTTTACCTACCTGCTTCAGCTTTTTGCTGCTTTTCAATCTTTTCCAGTCTCCCTAGCAAGGAGTCAATTTTTGTTTTGATTTGGGTTAATTCCTTCTTGATTGTTTGCAACTCATCTGATTTCACTGTGGAAAGAGAGCAAAATGCAAAACATGAGATAAACTGCATTTGTTGTAACCTTCCCCACCTCAAGCAAAACATGTTCTTTTTGATTTTCTCTCTGGTAGATAGTCTGCTCCCTCATTTCTGTCAGTATTTTTAGAGATTTAGCTTTTAAAATTATAATTGTTAATTAAAAATGCTGAATCCCAGGAAAGTGTGAAATTCTAAGTCCTAATGACAAGAGTCCATGTGAGGTGTATTGCTCTGTAATAATAATTTCAGGCAAAACATCTCAAGAGCATTCTTCATAAATCCAAGTAACTTTTACTGAAAAACAGCCTATAGTGAAAAAATGACTCAAATATGACTGAAAAGTCATATTTTTGCAATGTTATTTTGCTGGACTGTTTTGCAGTAATAGCAACAACAATAAAAAGATTCCTCACAGTAGCAGTACGTATTTTTCAGCAAGAGTGAATGGAAATATAAGCCAGGAATATAATGTTCCAGTAAAAAAAAAAAAAAAAAAAAAATTCCAGTCAAAAGCTTCATTGCAATAGATGTTAAATTTTCTTGCTTCAAAAGCTTTCAATGCTGGTAATTTCTTGTATGTTTTCCATCTATGGATAATATATGAAAATATTTTGTTTTACGAGCACATCCAAGGACATGAAGGCAGCACCTATAAATTAATAGCTAAAGTTTCCAAATCTTTGTTGCCTTGCATTACTCTTAATTTTTGTTCATTATTACACTCTCATTGTCTAAGGTAACAAGGAGTAACGGCTTTGGAGGTGTTTTGTCTTCAATAGAAACAGTGTTACAGTCCTCATAAACTACCTCATTATTATGGCATTATCAGGACGTGTTTTTATGGTCAGAAAGTAGTCCAATCAGATTCACTTGCCCTGTTTGTGCTAGGATATCATGTGGAAAAGTTCAAGAGGAGAAAATGGGAACCCTGTGCTAGCATGGGAGAACAAAGTAATTTCTAAAGGGCAAGAATAGCTAACACACCTGTCATTCCTGCCACTGTTGTAGGAAGAAATGGACCACCACTGTGAGGGACTGGCAATGGAAGAGCACTGAGCTTTGTTACTCATCCATCCTTACCATTGCTATAGAAGGATGTGCAGTGACTTTGGTGTGTGCATCCAGAGCATCGATATACAAAATAGGAGAGCCCTTTCTGAGCCCAAGAAAAGGGATGTTCTGCTATAAAGAAGGACAGGTTTCCTTTCTGTCAAAAGGGTCTCCTGACTGCATCTTGCTCTATCAGTCCTGTTCATTGATTTTGGGACATGTATATATCATCATGGTCTCTCATGGGTAGTTTGTATTGGGCAGTCAGTGTGATGATGAAGTGTGGAGACAAGCTGTTGCCTTCTTCAGTGTTAGCAAATGAGTATGTGTTTGCTTCAAATCAGCCTTATTCCAAACTTGTAGCACATTCGCTGCAGTTGAAACCAAGGCTTTTTATCTTAGAGTTTGGTTATGTGTGTTATAGTCATAACATGTCAGCTAAAGACAGTAGGTTGCTGTATGTAGAATGCACTTGTTTAATCGTGTCATAAAATTTGCATTATGTCATAGTACCATAGGCTGAAACCTCTGAAGTCATATTGAATGAACTGTAGGACTTAGAGAAAAGAGCATAAAACCATACTTTGTGCTAGATTCATATCTGCTACACAGTATTTGATGGAATTATTTTGTGTATTTATAGAGCAAGGCCTTAAAATGTTCCTAGAGAAATAACGGGTCACTGTCCAATCCCACAGATCTGAAAGAAAATGTTAAGATTCTGACAACTGTATATTTAGAAGGTTACTGCTTCCCCAGGGGCAGTGGCTGGTCCATGCTGGAGTAGCAAGGTAGTGCAGATTCCAGAGTGAAATGGTGTGAATTGGTCCAAGGAGAAATGCTAAGTGTTTGCAGCAACCCACTATGAAGCCAGCTGGCAACACATTCTATGTGGCCACGCTGCTGTGTCGGAGATGGTCCCTTGACTGGCAAACTGCAGGCTGGTCAAGCCTAAAAGGTCAAAACTCAGAAAGGGACACTGCAAGGACCTCATGGTATTTGTTTCCAGTCTACTAATCAAAGCAGAAGACATTTGCATTTCTGAGTTTGGTGAGGAAACAGGGTTGCTCTTCAACTCAGGTCAAACCTTCTGCTACACAGGGGCTTCCCTGCAGTGTCTCTGGGAAAATCAGGCTGAGAAGAAAACACCAGAAGGAACACGGACACAACAATGAGGATTCAAAGAACAAAGCCCAGTGGAAAAGGCTGTGGGACTGCTGGTCAACAGCTGGCTGAACATGAGCCAACAGTGTGCCCAGGTGTCCAAGAAGGCCAATAGCATCCTGGCTTTCATCAGAAATTGTGTGGCCAGCAGGAGCAGGGCAGTGATTGTGCCATCATACTTGACCCTGGTGAGGCTGCACTTTGAATCCCGTGTCCAGTTCTGGGGTCCTCACTACAAGAAAGACATTGAGGTGCTGGAGTGAGTCCAGAGAAAGACAACTAAGGCAATGAAGATGGTGAAGGGTCTGGAGAGTAAGTCATATGAGGAGTGGCTGAAGGACCTGGGGTTGTTTACCCTGAAGAAAAGAAGACTCAGTGATTCTGTGGTCATACAGTCAATCACTTCAAGTTGACACTAAAAAGGACTGAAGGAAAACAGACAAACAATTTTCAGCAGATCTGCATAAGTTCTAAATTTTCACCCTGCTTCCAACATAGTGATGCTGTAATTATTTGAGTTGCCTATTGTTTTAACTTGCAGGGAATTTTACAAGACTTCAAAATGATTGTCCTAGAGAAATTCAGCTCTCAGTTATATTGGAGTGGGTGTTTCTATCCTAAGCAGCAATTATTGAAGGCAAATTATGAAGGCCCCTGATAAAAAACAAGTTGAACATGAGCCAGTAATGCACCCTTGTGACAAAGAAGACTCAACATCCTGGGCTGCATTAGGGAGATGTTTTGCTGTTTTGCCAGCAGATTGAGGGAGATGATCTTCTCCCTTTTTATGGTTTAACCACAGCCAGGAACTAAGCACCACACAGTGGCTCACTACCCTCCAAGCCCCAGCAGAATGGGGGAAGAAAATGGGAAGTGTAAAACTGAGAAAACTCATGGGTTGAAATAAGAACAGTATATTATTTGGACCCCACCCTAGTCTTAATATTAATGTTAATATTAATACTAATATTAATATAATAATAATGAAAAGGTAAATAACAGAGAGAGAAATAAAGGAGAAGGAATAGAAGGGATGTAAATGAAAACACAAACTGACTGATGACCAGCCAGTCCCAGAGCAAGCCCTGGCCAACCTTCTCCCTATTTTATTGCTGAGCATGATACCAGGATATGGAACATCCCTTTGGACATCTGGGGTCAGCTGTCACAGGTGTCTTCCCTCCCAGCCTGCTCTTTGGTGGTGTGGGGTGAGAAGCTGAAAAGGCCTTGACTCTGTG
>VXBX01006186.1:430670-450331 GCA_013400415.1 Scytalopus superciliaris
ATGAAAGAGGGGTCCCAGCCCTCCAGACTCAATTCCTGAGGAGGTGTGCTGGGGCCAGAACAGGGCAGGACCAGGGAAATAACAGGATGGGATTGGATGGACATAATTATAAAATCTTGGAACCAGGAAATTTTGGGGGGATCCTGTGGTTATGTACTCTTTGAGTCTAGAGTTTCATTAAAGCTTCTGCTCCCCTTATCTTATCTCCTACTAAATGGGCCTGCAGTTTTTTCTCCTCAGTCTTTAAGGCAACAGTGAAGAAAACTAGCTCTACCCACCATCGAACCCAGTACAACCCTGTAATCATCACTTGTGAGGCCACTGTTGGAGTGCTGTACCCAGTTCTGGACTGCCCAGTACAAGGGGGAATGACAAAGACGAAGCCAAAGCCAGACACTTCTCCGTACTCCCCACTGACATGCCAAAGACCTTTGGCACGAATTAAAGCATGTGAAATTCCATCCAAGACAAGAATAAGGCTTTTACTTCCCCTCCCTTCCCCCCCTGTGGGGATGGTCAAACAAAGTCCTGGGAAACTTGCTTTGCTGGGCACTCACAACAGAGTAGCTCCAGAGGTGCCTTCCAAGGTTAACCATTCTGTGATTGTGTGATTCAGTAGTAAGTGGCTTCGGAAGAACTTCAGGATTTTTAAGCAGTGTTATGACAAAGACAAATTGCAGACATTACAAATACTGTACTTCAGGTATTCTTCTTTGAGTATATAAATTCTTTAAAATATCATGAGGTTTTTTTGGTTTTTTGTTTTCCAATTGTTCTCAGGCAAGAAATAAAGCTGTTGCTAAACACAGCATCAGACCTGTAAGTGTCCAAAGTCTGTGTCCAAGTGTCTGTTCATCTGCTTTCAAGTAATAGAATAGGAAAATAAGGTAGCTTAATGTTTAGGTTTTTTTCCCCCTATTAACAGATAAGTAAAGACTAAGAGGTGACAGAAATACATATATGAAAAGGGAAAGAAATTAATAATGAAATTCCCCAAACCCTGACACCAAAATGGCTAAATATCTTAAACAACTTTGATGCAAAAAAGTAAATAAACAGATGAAATTTGCTGATTACATAAAGTTGACAGGTGTCAGTTATTCAGAGTGAGCTAGGGTGGATGGAAAGGTCATGTGATTTTAAGGAATGCTGCATTAGAAAAATGATGAGATGCAATTGCACAGAGAAAAAAATCCTACACTTGATTGAGTAACTGCAGAACTCCTACTCTTAGCATCAAGGCTCATCAGCAGAAAAAGGCAGCAACAGAATTATCCTTGGATTGACAACAAGCTATCACTGTAATGCAGCCATGAGAAGGAAAATGCAGTGCTAAGACTTGTCAAACAATGTATTGCTAAAGATGAAGAGGTGTAATGTCTTTATATAGGGAGTATAAGGTGAGTACAGGTTGAACCCCTGAATTCTAACAGGTGTGTGTGGAGAAGGGCTGTGAGGATGACCACAGACATGGAAAGTCTGTATTGCAACAGAAGCACTTTGCTTGCTTGTGTGAGACAAAAGAAGGTAAAAAGGAATAAAACTTTTCTGCTAACATAGTGTTGGCACAACAAATGATCATGAACAAAGGAGAAACAAACTAATCTGGAAAAAAGAAGAAACAGAGACAGAAAACCCACAAGCACTAACTACCTTTAAGATGCAGCTTAAAGGATTGGATGATGCAACTAGCAAGAATAAGAAATTTGATTCAGTGACCCTTTCCAGACCTTTGGGACCTTCCAGAATGTGTCTTTCATTGGTGCATGTAACACAAAAGGAGAAAAGCTACACCCAGGTCAAAACAAGAAATGTAATATTAAGGTCAATCACATTTTTATAAATGAAAGTGCTCCCACTTAACTACAGCTATATTTGTGAAACATTTTATGCCATAAATCTAAATTGATTCATCCACAAAGCATGATTCAGATTTCTTTGAAAAGAAATGTCACATATTTTTATCTAAGCCCTTCAAGTTTAATATAAAATATTTTATCATATTTTATTACTGTGGATATCACTGAAAAATGGGTTAGCTGATGAAGCTAAGTATAAACTATATGAGTAAAAATGAATTCATTTAAAGACATAATTCAGTACATATTGTAACATCTTAAGTGCCTACTCCTTAATCTCAAGCACACAGGACATAAAAGATTTGATTAGTATTTTCATCCTGATTTCAGATGTGTAAAATGAAAGTGAATACTCTGAGAGCTTCAGTTTCTACATTGTCAGAAAAAGTAAGTTTTTCCCAGTTCTGTATAACAATCCAGTCTGAACGTGCTGCTACATACCATTAATGTGAAGAACCACTATGTGTGCTTTACACACCAACATGTTTAATTTTGTGTGTTATTTCTGGTAATTTGGAAATGCTGATTTATTTTTTTCAAGTCTTTGGAGTTAAAAATAAAACAAAATACTGTCAACTCCTCTTTCAAAATTATAGACTTAGGAAAAAAATCAAATACTCCTAATGTTATTTTTTTGTGTGTTTTGGAAGCAAAGTTAGAACACATACTATGACTTTTTGGTGAAATAAGAATCTACTGCACTGGCAGACCTTATTTTTGCAGATGTACTCATCCATAAGCAAGGCATTTTTGGTATTTTTGTAACATCTTTGCTCTGTACCACAACAAAATTCTGTCTTTGGATTGTGACTTTTCAGCAATGAGTCCTTTTAATTCTGGTAATTTCACCGAAGGGTCTCCTGTGTTCTAACCTTTCATCTTATATGTACGAATTAATTTTCTGTATCCAGTCTGAGTGTGGAGAACACCTATGAGAACATTTATGTCTATGAGATTTCTACCTACATCTGAAAAGTGTGTCAGGGGATATGATTTTATGAGAGTTTTGCTATTTGAGGGTGAAACCTTTTAAGCATAGGCAATACCATTTTGACATTGTTAATTCTGAGCTTGCAATTAAGCTGGTTTATGGTCTTACATTTGATTAAAACTCAAAATAACTTCCTTCCCACAAGCTATGATTCTCCTTATTGTAGAAACTCTTTATTTAGCTAACAATAAATTACCATTAGAATCAAGAGAGCATTAGTTCAAGGGGTCCAAATTAGCAGTAGAGAGCAAGAGGCAATAAAATTACTTCAGCCCATAATTCAATATAACCAACATCTCCAAGAAAATGGTAAAGGAAGCCATAAAACATACATTTTCTACTTTGCAAATTGAAACCTCTAAGGGTTTCCATTATTTCTCTGATAAAGGTCTTACAATAAGCTGATTACATTCCTATCCAAGTCAACAAAAACATGTTTCTACCTTTATGATGGTTTGGCTGGACTTGACAAAAAGGGAAGTAATTCTATGGGGAAATTAAGCATGAAAATCTGTATATTGTGTGTCTGACTCCTTTTAAAGATATGCTGCATGCAGAAAGAATTTTTTGTGCAATTTATTAAATCACAACAAATAGTCTCCGCAGTTGTGTTCCAATTGCCATTGTAAAGAACCCAGCAAAGGTCAAAATGTCCACCCATCTTTTTAGTGATGCATCTTGCAGCAATTCCTTCAGATTTAAAGAGCTGGATCCAAGTTTGATCTTGACACCTGGAGCTCAAGACAAAAAACACCACCACAGGCTGACATTTTTAGAATTCAGATTGCACCTGAACACATTGAAGGATATTTTCACTGGGGCATAACACTGGCTGTTAGGACCCAGACACTCCTGATTGCACTACCATTGAATAATTTATAGGTTCTGCAACACTTGCTCTGTTATGCAGATATTGTTTTGGATGTCTTATAGCAAGTGGCTGTTGGTACTTGGACCAGAGTTGAATCCTATAATATCCGTTACCTAAGTCCTGACATGGTACTACAAAACATTTTTGGAAATGAAGAAACAATAAAGCAAATTTGGTGATAATTCTGACAAAGAGATATCTATATGTTATTGTAATATTCTCTTTCTCATTCACTACAATGAAAACCCAGGTTTCTGGGCAAGAGCTTTTCATGACATCTGTTGCGATACCCTAAGATCCTCAGCTCTCTAGAAGAATTTGAGAGTTATTCTTGTTCTGGACAATGAAAAAAAAATTCTAAAAAACTTATCTGAAAATAATTCATCTTTTTCAAGGCAAAGTGACTCCAAAAAGCCCATTCTTATCATATCATGCTTTAGGAAAAATAGTGAATTGAATGCACTGATACTACTATCTATTCATATGAATAAGACAACAGTAAAGGATGAGCAAACGAGATATAATGAAGTATTTGTTAAGTGTTATACTTACTACAGCTTTGATTGACTGTGTGAAAACCCAGAGACTCAAGGGCTGAAAAGGTCTAACAAAATATTTTAAATTCTGAGTTTTCTAAATTGGAGATCTAGAGCTGAATGCTTTCTTTTAAATTAATAGAAGAAAACATAATTCATCAGTTAAAGTATTCAGAAAAGGCAAAAAGTATTTATGGACAAGTAGACTACTTCAAGATGTGTATGAAAATGTCTAGACTCTTAGTCATCCTCCAGAAAACAAAAGTGGCGTTGCTACTCCCAGACATCTTCTCAGGGTCTGAGGCAGCTTCATAACATGATGTCTAAATTTAGGTGTCTTCCTGTGTGTAGGTGTCAAAACTTCCATTATGAATAATGGACATCTAGTCATTCATTCAGCGGAGACTTGTGAGTGATTTAACTGTACAGGCAACAGAGCCTCTCCTCAGAATGTTATCCTTTCCAAGGATGACTTGAGCTCCTTGTCCCTGAGTGTACAACATTCTCTTTAGCTCTATTTACCTCATGTCTGTTCTTTCAGGCACATTCATGTTTATTATGTGTTTTCCTTCAAGGTCTGTGGTATCACCAGGTCATATAATAGGATTAAGAATGGATCCTAGTGGGCTCCCTAGAGGTCCATCTTCTTTGTTAGATACTCGTGTGTGAGATTTGGATATGTTATTCAAGCAGAATCTGTAACTGGGTCCTGTTGATGCCATAATTAACTTCTCTGGCTGTAAGATGTCACTTATTTCATGGTTGTTTGTAAGACAGCATGATGTTTCGTTGGCCACTCTAGTACTGAAAAGTCTTATTGAAGTCCCTCCATTCTTTCTGATATCTGATCCCTACCTGATCTTTCTCTTCCTCTTCCAGTCACGCTTCCAAGGACAGTATCACTCCACATAAGGGGCAGGGGAAGACAGGTGGGTGCTGAAAGATGCACGAAGAGGAAGATCAAGTTCTCAGGACATACTATGGAATGGGGAGATTGATGAGCTTGCAGGAGGGAATGCTTATTGTTCATCAGCTCTTCTAAGGTCAACTCACTAAAGAGGGGTTGAATAACCCTAAAGTGCCAATCCTGTTTTGAATTTCCTTTAAAATAGGCAAAGACACTTTGCCTCTTTCTGTCCTCAAAGGAATCTGGTAAAAAAAGAATACATAACCCAGCCTCCCCTGGCCCACCCAGCCCACCCCTCACTAGCTTACATACAACCCTCAAGTTCCCAGAGAAGTCAATGTGCTCTGTCTTTAACAAGGTTATTAACTTTGCTGCATTACCAGCTGTTCACAAGACCTCAGGGTGTATGAGCAGTCAGGATGACAGGAGATTTTAAACAGGCTTCTTCTGAGGTCAAGAAAGCAGGTCAAATGTTGTTGAAAGAATTTCCTTCAAAAGTGTCATCAATGTGCTCCTTGACTTTCAGGAAAGGCCTGGAAGCTTTGGTAACCAAGCCCAGTTTTCAAGCTAGAGACTGAGGGTAGCAAACGACTGCACAGAACTATATATTGGAAGCTGTCTGCTTGCAGAAATTGCTAGGATCATTGTTTCAATAATGTTCAACTGATATGAGCAACTCACATTTGGATCCTGAGGAAGAGGCCCCGCTTGAGGTGGATCGTGATGTTCCTTTCATGGAGAAAACCCCTTTGCCTCTACGGGTTGTTGTCACAGCCACACGAGGACGTTTCAGTGGAATCACTGCACGGGGTGGTGGAGGGACACGGCCATGGTAATCAAACAACCTAGAAAAGATTAAGTTAGCTGGACTCCATAAAACCTGTGATTTCATGTCATGGAAGCCCTGTCAACTAAATTTTCATGTTTTCTTTGAGAAAATTACCCTTTGAAACCTTAATCACTTTATATCACAGTCAAATTACATTTCAAAGACCTATGCACATTAAGTACCTTATTCAGATTTCAGTCACAGACCAGTGCATAGCTCAGATTTTTTGGCATGATTTAAATGAAGGATGTGTTATGGGACTCTCTTATTTGCAGTATGGAAAATCCTTAACCTGCTTTCCACACGTCCACATCATTTCATTGCACACAACCAACAGTAGTACATTTTGTTGTGACATTTCATCTCCTTTATTACATGCATGACTTAAATTCTAGTTTTCTATCTGTTACCCTTAAAGATGCAAAAAATAAAAAAGACCTTTCCTGAAGACAACCATTACCATAAACAAATATCCTGCAGTTCATAAAGTAGCGAGTCTTTGCATAAGTTCTCTTTATTGAAGAACAAATCAGTGTAGAAAGAAGTAAACACCCAAGCATACTTAATTAGGAAAAAAAAAAAAAAAAAAAGAGATGTTGTTCAAATCAAAACCACCAGCAGGTATATGTTCAGAGATCACTACAGTCAATGAAAGATGCTCTACAACAAAAGTGAGCTTTTGTTCCCAAAGAGAATAGCTCAGTCCTAAAAATACTTTTATCAATAGCAGGTAACTAGCCTGTGTAGAAGAAAATAAAGGCAGTAGAAAAGGTAATCAAAGCTACAGATGCATTTAGAACATAAAAGCTATGAGTTCTGAATATGAACAGTCAGGAGAAGAAAGTTCAGAAAATTAAGATTTTTCAGTCCAGAGTCTGAAGCAGAGGGACAAGCAACATTCTCATAAAATATTTTGAAATTTGCTTGCAACTAGTCATTACAGAAATTTATAGCTGCATGTTTAATTTTCACAGTCCTGACTACTGTCACCCAGCTGGGCAGGCAGATAACAGACACTTGAAAACAGGCACACAAGAAACAGTAATTCACTCACAACAGCATCTCATAGTGTGCTGAACCGGAAGCAGAATCAAACTAAAATCTTCTAACCCTTTTTCTGTCAAGTAAACACCTAGTACTTAAATCCCAGAATCCTTACTTCTGTCTGTACTGTAATCCTACAGAAAATGGAACCATCTCCCTCCTTTTCCACAGCAGCCTACAAAATGTGTCACAGAGATCCTGTCACCCCCACTGACATGAACTCCATGGCCTCAGATATTCTCACAAATAAGCAGTTTCTAGGCATTGTGAGCATAACTAAGCAATTGTGTATGAAGATGAACACTACAACTTTTTTTTTTTTTTAATCTTTTAATGTAAATGTTAGTGCTTATTGTCACTCATCACTTAACATACTAGATGATCTGCAGGTGGGTCACAATCTCCTGTTTGACATTAATGGAAAAAATGGTTCAGAACTGTAAGCTATCATGCAAAATTCATTACATGATTATTCCTCCAAAGGTATTTTTTTTCTAGCCTCCAATATTTCATGTTTAGGAAATGTGAAACTATGCTGCCTCTTATACAAATATATATAAGAACTGCTGTCTAATTGACTGTTATCTATTTACTCCTACATTTATTTTTGAAATTATGCAGATTTTGGGCTTAGTATTTTGTTTTACCAAGTTCTATGTATTTCAATAATATGCTTTCTTTTAAAAATGAATGCTTCCATTTATCAGTTTTGAAGTACTATTTTGAAGCCTGTTTTCCTTGTGCTTGTAATATGAGAAGTGATAAACAGAAATGCTCAGTTCTAAAGGAATTCTTTGCCCCAATAATCACCAATATGCACATAATTGTGCCTTTTCTTTCAGTCACCCTTCTAAAATGTACAGTTCCAATATTGGCAATCTGTCTTCATATAGATTTTATTTTAGAGCACCAACCATTCTTGTCACCCTTTTCTGATCCCACCACTGCTTTAGTCAAGGTAAGATAGAAACATTCTCCCTTCAGGTAAGGTGGAAAATTAATGAATATTAGAAAACAAGAACTGTGGCTTGGGGTAAAACACAGAAATTCAGGAAGTTCAGAAGCTCAAAATTTCAAAGAATTATGACTATAAATCTTAATTTATAGTTCCTATCGGCATGTTGATAGTTGATACACTGAATTCTCCACAAGATTTTATTTTCCATAACTGCTATACAGGGCTTTTAATCTTTCCCTTCCATTAACTTGTATCTAACAGAGACTGTTAACCTCCTATGGTTATATTGTCAGCAGATCAGCATGTCCAGCCTTGTGAGGCCAACCTCATATTTACATTTTCTACCATAAAAGTTCTGCTATCTTAATGCTGAGAGATTTCTAAATTAGAAAATTATACTATTGAATAGATTTATGGATAGATTTCACTCCCAGTGGTTTTCCATAACAACACATTCACCAAGACAAACACCAGGTGCCACAGAAACAACCTGTAACATCCCATAAATATTTTTTTTGTTGTGAAAGTGTAAGCATTATGTTTGGTCATTTTTTCTACCCATAACACAGAATTAGGGGAAAAGCTAAAGACATATAACTTTAGTATTTATATGACATAGATAAGAAACACTACTCTGTTTAAAAACATGCAATTCCACTGATGAAATTCAGAGCAGTAACCTAGAATTAAATAAAAGCGTATGGAAGGTAAATTTTTACAGGACAAGAGCTACTCCTACTGTAAAGGCTGTACTGAGCAAAATTAAACTGCGCTGATGGTTTTTACTCCATATATTTATATCTCACTACTTTTAGCTTTGTACAAAGGGA
Organism: Scytalopus superciliaris; assembly: GCA_013400415.1. Taxonomy (NCBI): domain Eukaryota; kingdom Metazoa; phylum Chordata; class Aves; order Passeriformes; family Rhinocryptidae; genus Scytalopus; species Scytalopus superciliaris. The sequence continues at coordinate 439,496 of VXBX01006186.1, forward strand.
GCATGGTAATTTATATGCAAAACTAAAACTAGTGGCTCAAATTGAATCAATCCCAGGAAAAAACAAACCTGAAAAAATATTTTTTCCACATTTTCCTATCATGTTCCTAAGCTGAAAGCTATATAGCACATACTAACTTAAGTTCCAAGTGTAAACTGTTTCCCTGCTACTGTCCATTGATTTACATAAAAGAAATCTCACATTAAAAGAGATTGGTGGAGCACTGCTTTGTTCCCCTCTGACTCACTTGGCCTGTGCTAAACCAAGCTGCTATAGCACAGAGACACAACACTGCTGCATCATGAGTTGTGATTCAAAGAAATTCACTCAACATCGAAGCTGATCAATGTTAAGTCACATTCCTTTTTATTCAGTGCTGGAGAAGTTCTGGGGCTAATCCTTCATAAGTACTTCCAATTAAATTAAAATAGCGAAAATTTTATATTTTCAAAGGTCACACATATTAAATGCTGCCTTTCCACGCCTTCTCACTATATAAGTACTTTGTTTCCAAAGTCCGTAACAATCCTTTGTATGATGTATCCTTTTCATCTTTGATGAATTTCTTCCCAGCCTTGAATGTTGAATGCTGATTAGTTACTTGTCAGTTTGAAGAGATATATCATACCCACTTTCAAAAGTTATGTTCTTTTCCCTGTTTGTCTTTACTTGCAGAGCTGTATCCCTTATCAAAAAGTTAGAAAAGTCTCAGCAAGGTAAGCAAAAATACAGGGGTTTTATTACATTAGAAGTATACATGACTTTGGCCTAAAATAATTCTACATTAGTTCTTTATTAACTATTTTGTGTTTAAGTGTTGGTTTATTAAAATCTTAAAAACTAAAACCTTAAACAAAAAAACTTATTCATACTAGTAAATCCAGGCTTAATTGGGAATGTACACAATTTAGCAGCTTTTTCAATATACACTATTTAACAGCTCTCTTTCAGTTGGTTATCTGTGATCATTCATGCTATCCCTGTGTTGTGGGGGTTCTACAACATCTGAATAAATAAATTTTTACAGTGTTGAGCAAGGCCGTGTGCAGGTACTCAAGGCAGAATCCCCACTTGCTCAGGTATCCAAATTCTTTTCCTCCTATGGAAACACACCTGTTGCTCAACTTGTGCTTTTGCTTCCCTCAGGCTTCTTCTAAACTTTTAAATATTCCTGGAACATTCTTCAGGAGATATTCTGTATCTTTTCATACACATGGATGAAAAGACAAAGACATGAATGTCATACTGAAGAATTTTACGGTTGCTGTGTGTTGCAGTGGAGGTAAGCCTAGAAGAACTCTATAGGAAGAAACACTGAGCAGTCAAAGTATCATTAAACTGTTCAGGAAAGCAAATGCCCCAAAAGCTCTTAGAGAATAATAAAAGAGCTGATAATAAGCACACATTTGGTGGTGGCAATCATCTCTGGTTTTGATATATTCAAATGGTCTTCTGATACACAATAGAAATAATAAAGTGAACAATACATAAAATCACAACTGATCTGTTTGACCAAATGATGGGATTACATTATAAACAAACAGTAGAAATGGTGTAGGATATACAAAAATATAGTCACACATACCTATTGTAGAAGTCATCTCTGTAGTAATCATAATCAAAGACATAACCACTGTGGAAAAAAGCAGAAAAACAAGAATGAACTGATTTATAGAAAAATACACATTGATTAAAACTTCTGTGGTAATATTGGCTTGCTCTCAAATTTCAATCTCTTCTTCAAAGTCCTTCCACTTCTTTTGCACAACCATAAACTGTTCATTATGTTTGTCAATGCTGTTGTCAGCTATCGCTGCAGCATATTTGGAAATGTGAAGTCTGGGGCATGCAGAGCAGTGTAAACAGTTGACAGCGCATACAGAAAGGATTGAATACAGCACGACAGCTCTGTAATTAGAGGACCATTACAGTGTAATTCTCTGAGTGATCAAATGAAGTTAGCATTCCAATACTGACACCCTCTTCTTTTCTGGGCTAACATAGCCTAATCAGTGGAGTATGATGACAGCTAAGTATATGAAAGATTGGTAAATGAGTGAGTAGGCGAGCTAAGACAATGACTTTGATTTAGGAGAAACATGAAAAGTGGTAGACTGCTTGCCGGTCCTTGAGTCCACCAAATATATTTTCATCATTAAAAAAAAAAGACAAAAATTATGAAAACGAATGCTGCAAGCAATAGTGTTACAGAGATGCATTTCCCCTCAGGTTCAGGAAGAAATATACATGTGAATCTGGGAAAAGACAAGCACGATCAAGGGAAACAAACAGGTAGGAAATTGCAAAGGTTCAGGAGAAAACTATTTTTGAGCTGTGAATCACAAAGTCAATCTTAGATTGATCTTCCTGGTTTTGCGTTCCATTAGCAACTTTCCACTTTTATGGTGAAGAAATAGCAATAAAGCCTTATCTATCTCACACATCAAAAAATCAAACCAAACCAAAACCAACAAACCAGTGAGTTAATAAATTGAAAAGTCACAAGGGCTTGTTACTCTAGTAACACAAACCGTAAGTTTTTCATTGGCCTGAGAAGGACAATTATGAATAGTAAAGTGAGAAGAATGAAGAAAGTGTCAAAGAAAAGAAGAAGCTTTAAATGTGAAAGGAAAATGGTAGAAAGGAGAGATTAGAAAGACAAAGCACAGAAGAAATAATTCCCTGAAAATAAAGGGAGACCATAGAATGGTAGTGGTTTAGATTGGAAGGGACCTTAAAGATCGTCTAGTTCCAGCCTCCTTGACACTGACATGGACATCTGAATGATAGTAGCTTCACATTAAAGAAGTTTATCTTCACAGGGAGTGGACTCCTGGATAATTTCTGCTCTTGAGCACTGAGTAAAATGTCTTCAGTTTTTTTAGTACCTAACTTTAAGAATGGGTCAAGAATTCTATCCAAGTAGGTCAGGGTGCAATTTTCACCTCTGCCACATCTGCTTCAGATGTAAGTGCCCAATTGCAATTGATATGATAAGTTGCATTGACTGCATGCATAATACTGTAGTTGAAGATCCTGAGACTTGCCAGGTGAGAAAGCCGACTGTGGTCCTTTTAGTAATTTATTTGAGAAAAGAAAGCCCTATATGCATTTCTTGTGAAACAATTCCTAAACAAAACAGCCCTGAGAGACTAGAACCCAGCAGCAGGTAAGCTGTGTGTAGCAGAGGATGCAAAATGTCATTAAGTAATAATAGACCATGTATAGGGATCATAGTTTTGTATATTACCTTAACACAAAACTAGCAACATTTTTCCTAAACTGTGTGACAGCTCTTATTTTGTCTTTCACTTTGTAGCCAGTCTGCATGGAACGAAGAGGTAGCAGGTAGCAAAGCTATTATTTTATTTACAGCTATTCACAGTTTCCTGGTGGTTTTATTCAGCTGAGTGATTAATAGCTGCAGTAAGCCCATACTTAATATTCAATGTGTGTTTTTAAGTAGAAGATAACAGACAATTTGAAGAAAAAAGATTAAATTTAAAAGCCCTGTCACATGAAACCTTTCACCTGAGGGTGACATTAATTTAATTTGCATAAAGACCAGACAAATTCACTTTTTCAAGGTTGAAGACCATGCAGCTGATGAAGAATAATTCACTTTGCACCAGATAGAGTAAGGCTGAAGGACAACTCTATTTGTCTGTAGTGACTTAGCTCTGGCCCACAGGACACAATAAGGACTGCTGGCCCTTCACTGGGCTTTTAGAGTGTGAAACTTACTTTTCATGTACAAATGCCATGACAGAAATGGCTATGAATGGTGTCACTGATAAGTCAAAGGGAGGAGAGAGGTCTCAGGCAAAGATCTGACTGTGCTTTTAAAAAAGTCAGTAGGCTTGAGAGGTTGGAAAAGGCTCACAGGTTCCTCAGATAAGGGCCATTGCAAACACAGGAGGTTTTGGGAAAGGAAAATGCAGGAAATGGCCTCTGTTTTGGCAACCAATTGTTTCACTCCTTCCCTTCCTTCTGCTCTCACTCTACCACTGTACCACTGAGGAGATTCTGTGACACAACACGCTTCGTGCAGAATACTTTTATATTGTTGAAAACTATAGCTTGTATTTTTCTTTTTTATATTATTTTTTAAATTTAGTCCAACTTCTTGGATAAGTCTTTTGAGAGAAGTTTTTCACATCTGTCAGCCAATAAAAGTTTCATTCTTTTGTTCTGTTCCCTGTTGAAGTAACTTCTGTCTTGAAACTGAATTCAATTCTTTATGTTCCCTTAGCTTTGCAAATGGCAGCTTCAACATGCTTCATCTAATGCTCATCTGTGGGACCAGAGCAGAAATAAGAACATTTTGAAGCCTGGCTATCACATGGCTATGAATTTTTGAAAATTTTTATGGGTTGCTTATATTCCCTTTTAAAATATTTAATTGCTTCTGAAACAGTACACTCTTATTGTGTCTTTAATTTTCAGTTGAAGAAACCCCAGTAGTTTTCTTCTTGTGTTTTAGAGCTGAAGTTACGTAAACACCTCTGGTACAGATGTTACCTCTAACCTTAAAGTTCAGCTGCTCTGTGTTTCTGGATGGTTTAATTCAGTAGCATACATTGCTACCAAGATAAGAGGCAACTGCAGGTATTCCGTATGTTGCATATCAGTCAGTCTCTGAAATGGGCATACACCCAGCTTTAGCTGCAGCAAGCATTATCCAGTTTGTGCTTCTTATCCATCTCTCTGCCAGAAGGTTACTGAGCCCATGACTGGAGGTAAGAAGTGCAACCTTCTAGCACAATTTACAAGCTAAAAGCAGTTGATTTGCTTATGTTTTTTAGTCTGAGTTTATTGTAAATGAACTAGTCAAAATTCAAGGGCAACACTGTTAATAAAGTCACAGTTACCAAGTTATGGATAGATGGGGAGTCCCATAGATCATTTGAGATCTCTCTGCACTGGCAAAAGGCATTTCTGCATCAAAGTGCCATTCATGGAGGGTGGGAAAGAGCAGGATCTGCACAGCAACCCCTTGTCTGGGACCCTTGGCAAAGATGTTGCAACAGCTACTGGACCCTCAAGGCAGGAATAGCATCCAGCAGTACTGAAGGTGGATGGGCTGCTATGAGCTCTCAACAGAGCAAGGGCCTCAATTCCATTTTCCCTTTCCCATTACTTAATCACCTTGAAGAAAGTGGATGGAATTCAAGTGTTGATCATGGATGAAAAGCATTTATTCTTCCATGCTATCTATTAAAATAACAGAAGAGGTGTAGTACTGTAGAACCTTATCTGTAGGTGTTGAATCTTATGGAATAGGACAGGTAAAGGCAGGTGGCTTCAAATGTTTGGGACATTTTGATGTGGATCCTTCTTTGTATTCATGATCTGGGTCTCTTTTTCCCTCTCTGAAATTCAGCCTGTAATTACAGGCAACATATAGTAAGTAGTTCCTGGGGCTAAGTGTCCTTCACCGGTACTGCTGAGTTCACTGTAACTGCCCCCAGCCACAGGGCATCATGTAAGACATGGAGAATAATAGAATAATTTGGGTTGGAAGGGACCATTAAAGATCATCTAGTCAAACTCCTCTGCCATGACTGGGGAAATCTTCAACTAGATCAGGTTGCTCAGACCCCCATCCAATCTGATCTTGACCATTTCCAGAATAAGGATTGGGTTTTCATAATGGCAGTTCCTAGTCCTCTTGACCATGAAGCAGTTGTTCTGCATATGTACTGAAAAGGCTATGAACCACTGACAATGAAAAGACTACAAAACAGAACCCATTTTTCTGATATAGGACAGAAAAAATCTCTGTTTTTCCAACTGATCTCATTAGGCCTTTTTTTTTTTTTTTTTAAATTTAATAGATGGTGTTTCATCTGCAATAATATGTTGAAGAGATTATAGTCTGAAAGCAACTAGTATAACTTTCCATCTACAGCCATAACTGTTCATACTTATGCATGCCAAGAGATAGACATAAGATTTGGCCAGTGCTGCGGTATAACACTAAGCAGAGATTTAAGACAGATAACCACTGGCACTGAAATCAAGGTGACTGCAGGGCTCAGCCGCTTAAGAGTTATTCCTTAGTAACACAATAACCTGTGTAATGGAGGCTGCAGGAAATCACTCACATGGTGTTGAATACCAAATACACAGCTGGTTGAAAGCAGAGAAAGGTTTAAATGAGCCTCTGAATTGGTGGAATCAGCGGCTTCCTAATGGCACTGTAAACAGGCCGTTACTTACCCACAAACATATGCCATTTCTACAACATTAGCAACAGAACTGTGTGCATGATGCTGATACTAGAGCAGAAGACAGTAAAAGACACTGTAATGCTCTCAACAAGGCAGAGAAAATTCATAACTAAAGTGTGTTTCTGCTGAACAAAAATCATTCTTCCTTTTTCTGACCTAGTATGAAGACAATGTTGTATGAGCTGTCAATTTTAGCTTCGCTTAACAGTATGTTCATTTAAAATTGTGTATGCGTGAAAATAAAGGATTCCAAACAACTTTGCTTTCAAAGCTATGATGCTGTACATATTCAAAATTCCCATGCATATCAGCAGTTGCACGTGGGTCAAAAACAATATTATGCTTCTGCATCTTTGAAATAAACCTGTGGATGTTATTATGTATTTATTTACCTGATGTTGAAAACATATTGCTGCAGTGTCATCTTTCTTGAATTCTGTGTGTTATGCCCACAAAAGATTTTTATAAACTAACGAGCACATCCTGTTTGAATTTAGTTAGCTCAAACAATGGAGAGTATAACTGACTCCAGTGGGGTTATTCTAACTTTAGAATAGTTAATGCAGAACAGAGCAGAAACAGCTTTTGTTGTTTTCATGGCAACAAGAATTTTGTCTTGCATCTAAGTTTGCCTTAGCTAATATGTATTTTTCATTTCTACAGGTACAAAGATGCATTTGTAAGTCATAAACAGTGACAAACCAGGCATAATGTATCTTAATTCAATTGATGGTGCTATCACCATTTATATTGTCAATTGCTTCTCTGTTGTCAGGCCTGGATAAAAATATTAAATACAAAAGCAATATTCCTTCAATCAAACTCTTTTTGGGAAGCACATATCAACCTAATGGTTGAAACTAGTATTCTAGTCACTTGTAAAATCATTTTTCTTGTCATGTAAAAAGAGTTTTGGAAATTGTTCCTGCTGAGTGCAAAAGCGAATCAGTCTAAACTGACATGATGTTAAAAAGGAAGTGGGTGAGGGTAACTAGATGGTTTAGAGAATAAGCATTGCAAAATAGAAACTTTCCCTGTTAGAAAATCAATCAGATGGAAATTACTTTCATGAGCTACTGAAAAAAAAAGTGGAGATTTCAGGCCAGTTTTTGGTGCATGGTTCCCTACATTCCTAAAGACATGAATTAAATTGGTGGGTTGAATCCCACCTGTAGAGATGATTTGACTTTAGGTAAGGATTAGAATGCTCACAGAAGTGGAAGGACACTTCTGTTTTGCAGTTCAGTCTGTATATTTTGTAGAGAAAGAGAATATTCTCCATAACCTGCATTTTGCTGGCAAACTTACTGTCATATATTCTTGGATGTTTAGAATAAAAAAACCGAGGGGGCTGGAAGAGGAAAAGTAATTGCAGAGAAGTATTTTACATTCATTTTCATAATGCAGTTATGAGGGCAAATAAGTATTTTTTAAAAATTAACAGCAAAATCCCCAACCACTTGTCCCAAAATGCCAAACAATTGAACATAACCTATTTGTGTCTATAAATTAAAGCTTAATTTGCATAGTAATTTTGTAACCAAAAGTGTATCAAAGTGATTCTTTTTTTCTAATTCTCTGCATCTATTCAATTAATAACTGCAAGATATATTTTTTTTCTGAAGTGGGGTAAAAGTATACAGGTAAGTTTTAAAAAGTACAGCAAGGAATGTTGTACTGTAAATGGAGATTTTTTTCCTGCAAAACTGAAAAAGTTTTGGCAAATCTAATCTGAAGAGGTGCATTTTGTCTAACCAAGACCTGTATATATATAAAAGCTGACATACAGTACTCCATTTTTCATTAAAGTATCTTTCTGCAGGCACTAGGCAGAATTTATTTGCAATATGATTAGGCTGTACTTTTTCTGTCTTGAGACATGTCCCTTCTCTACCCTCATCCACTCTCCCCAGAACTACTTTCCCAGCAAAATATATTTTGGGAAAACTGTTGAACTTTGTAACTGGAATTTTAGGCAAAACTTGTGCAAATATTTAAAGTTGTATATACACAGTCAGGTAATTAAGTCACTAAGACATTTTTCCTATAGAGAATTAGGCAAAGCTTGTGAAGCAGAAAATAACAAAGATGTTGAGATCAATATTCAGACTCTGGGGATCGGCTGGTCTTAGAGCTGTTTATGGCAGCCAGACAGGCACAAATGATGCAGGGATTTCAGGACAAAACTAAATCCCAACAATTTCCTATACATCTAAGTGCTAAGTCCTAGAATTACTCCTAATTAAAACTACTTATTTTGGCTCCAGGCACAGTCTATGCTTATCAATGTCCGGGTATTTTTAGAAATAAAATAGTAGCTTTTGTACATAATATAAGTAAGTAAATCTGCTTAATGTCTCCCTGCCCTTTCTCCTCCTGTTGTAAAACTATTTTAATGTAATTTAAAGTAATGTCCAATTATTTATGCTTCCCATGGGAACATTTTATAGTAAGGCAATGAGAAAGCTTTCCAGTGGCCTAAGCATTTCCCAAGGTGTTCTTTAATTGTATAGTCTGACTGTGAATTCTTGATATCCATACAGTACTTTTTTCTTCCTTAGTACAAGAGTAATGGGTCCTGCCTCTTAAAAATATTTTTTAAATTCAGGGTATTCAAGGTACTACTGTCAAACCACACAGATGTAATTGATTATCCAATTTGTTAGTAATATTGTATACCTTGAAGGAGTGTCATTTAACTTGGGTTGACAAGTACAGCAGGCTGTCATGGACAGGTGTAGGAAGAAGTGATGGGTTTAGAGTTTCTACAGCATTTCACTGAACAGCAGATAAATAAATTAAAACCACAGAGGTAACACTGGAGCTGAAAGACTTAACAATTAAGATTATAAAATCAGATCTCTGAAACTTTCTGTACTCTTCAGAGAAACCATCTCAGAAGCACTGAATGAAACACAAAAGCACAGTTCACAGAAGGTTAATCAAGTACGATGTGATGATGTCAAAGTTTATGTAAAAGAAAAAAAATCTAGAAAATTGCATCACATGCTTTTCTTCACCCTTTTCAAACTGTCAGAAGGCTTAAGTTAAATTTAATTCTGCTCTCATTTACACTAAGTTTACTGATGTGATTTAGTTATTTTGGATTGAGCAACTCAAGGTTTAAACCAGCAAAATGAAGACATGAGAGAAAGAACTGTCAGTATCCTGAGTATGGGCTGTGAAGACAAGATGCAATGATGGTTTTTCCAACATTCTGCTTTGCAAATGAATTTACAATATAAATGAAGATACTAAATGCTGTGAATCTATGAAAACATTCCTGTACTCTTTACCTACTGTGCAATAATTTCCATGGTAAATTGATATGGAAAGTGCACCTGCTACAAAGGAGATTCTTCTATAACTGAGCACAGAACTGGACTCAATTCCAGTCTGGTCAGAGATGAGTGGAAAGAGCAGCTGTGCATCACACAACTAATTGTGTATCCTCTAGACCAGGGCTAACTATATGGACTACATTTTCCTTGATTTCTAATAAATATTCCTAATGCTTCAGTATTATTCATTATTATGTTCATTCACTTTCTACATACACAGTGAAGAAAACAAGATTTATTTTCTTCTTCCTTGCACTCACTGGATATTACCGAATTTCTTCTGGAAACTCCTTTCTATTACTGTTTTAAGCTCCAGGGAATAGTTGCACAGTTTGACATTTGACAACTTGCTTGCAGCAGATGGGCAAGTTTCATAAGCTGATTGTTATTGTCTGTTAGGAACATAATACTAATATTCAAGCAACCTGGTTTAGTAGAAAGTATCCCTGCCCATGGCAGGGGGCTTGGAAGTCTTCAAGGTCCCTTCCAAGTCAAAATGTTCTATGACTTACGTATAAGATCCCACATTCAATGGCTATAACATTAGAGTTGAGAATGTTTTTTATCCTGTTTGGGGAGAACATTTACAAGTATTTTTTTTTAGTCTTATCAACCCTAGCAAAAAAATGATTCTATGTATGTAAAAATTAAATAATAATACATCAAGACTCTCATTTAGAAAGCCATTCATCACTCTTAACTAGGACATAGTAGCCATCATGGTTCTTAAACAATGATCTGTATATCCATTTTTTTCCTTCTATACAGATTAATTGTATAACACTTCAGATATCATGAACATGTCTGCACAAATTAGGGCTTGAGGAGCTTATTGTTTCCATTATTGCCCTAAGATCAGGTGGTCACAGTTCCTGAGAAATTAGACCTCTGCTTGCTCTGTTATCCATCAGAGTTAGTAAAAATTTCTAGAAAGTTTCTTTTCAAGTTGTTTATCACTGTGGGAAATGCACATTAAAAGCAAACAATACAGACACATCTTAGACTAAATTTGGTTTCATATAATCTATTGAATTAAGATGCTAAAACAATTTAGTGCTGAGAATTACCTCTAGCATGTCTTCCCAAACCACAAGATTCTGTGAAAGAATGAATACTATTAAGTTGTCTCTCTGTTCCCTCCTTCCCAAACCCTTATCTTCTTGCTGAACTCTCCTCACATGATTTTTTGCCTTCTCCCAGCAAAAACCACATTACCATTACTCATCCTTATACAACTTACATGCTTCTCCATGGACACCCCC
>VXBX01006187.1:11159-42718 GCA_013400415.1 Scytalopus superciliaris
CAGGGACGGGGCTGCAGGGGTTGGGGGGAGGGGGGCTGCATGCCCGTCTCCAAGTCATCTCTCCCCGTCTCCTTCCCTGTGTCCTTTCTCCCCCTTTTTCTTTTCCCTCTCCCCATCTAGGGGCTCTGTCTCCTTCTAGCCGGCTGTCTCCTTCCTCCCCCCTCCTCTTCCTCCTCTTTCAGTCTTGGGCAGGGGATACTCGAGGGTCTGGGAGGGAGTGGCACAGCCGAGGCATCGCTGCCTCTTGCCCTCCAGTTTCGGGCTCCATCACAGACCTGTTGTGCTGGAGCACTGGAGCCTGCGCTGAGACTTCAGCCAAATTGGCGCAGCTGGAGAAAGGAAACAGAGGGGTCAGTCCCTCCTTGTGCCTGGCCAAGGGTGCACCATGCAAGAGAAAGCAATTCAGATGTGAAGACTCAGCACTTGAAACACTCAGATGCCCGGGAACAGTAGGAAACTGGGAGGCAGAAGATTGGCAGACTCATGACATGTATTGCAGGCAGGCACTAGATGGCAGGGGACCGGCATCCTAGAGTGCTGCTTGGAATGGGGCCACATTCACAGTTCCCAAATGCAGGGAGACTTAAGCTCAGAGGACCATTGATGGGCTTCACACACCCATTCCCTAGCTACCAAAATGTCCAAATGCATCATCACCCCCCCAGCCCTGTATTCTGCCCCAGCCTTAGGAATCCATACCCGACCCCTGAGTGCTCAGCCTGGTACCTTGGCACAGGAATTCCGACCGGCAAGTCACCGAACGCTGCAGGACCTGCACTGACTCAGGGCAAGCAGTGTCAGCCCCTCCGCGGTCCTGCTGGATCCTCCTGGGCACTGCCCAACTCTCTCAGCCTCAGATACCAGGCAGAGCAGCCTGACCCGAGCCACTGCATTCCCACTGCCAGCTCCCAAATCCAGCCTGCTCTGTGAGCTGTCACCCCCAGCCCCATGCACAGCAGGAACTCTTTCCCCAGACGGGAGAGAGATCTCCTACCCCAGGGTACCAGCATTCAGACTCACGCTCCCAGTTGCCAGAACTCCTCCAAGTGCAGTAGAATTACCTCCCTGGGGCAGCTGCTCTGGAATTTCTCCCTTTCCCAGTCCCCACCCAGCTGAATAGAGCAGGACATATATATAAGCCTTTTTCACCAACACCAGGGTTCCTGCTTTGTGCTTCCAAACCAGTAATAACTGCATCTCCGCCTCTTGGACCATGAACTCCGGAATGTTCATGGCCACTGAGAAAAATACAGATGTGGGGTGCCCAAGGCACTAGTCACTGTGTGTCAGGGTCTTGCTGCCAGTGCCTGAGCTCACTATGCTCAGTGCTTGGAGACAGCTGCCAGGTTCCGTGGTCCCAGATCGCAGTCTCGTATTGGTAGCTGTCACAATAGCCCTTAGTGCTGACTGGGAGTTTAAAACATGACAGTCAACCTAGCATTCCTTCTCTGTGAGGAGGGCTGGGTCCTCCTCAGATTTGTTTTGATTTTTTTATCACTATTTTAAGTGGGATTGTTGCTGTAGGGGAGCTCGGTGAAGCAAGGATTTGCATGAAGCTCTTGGTGCTGCGGGGTTGCTAATGGCGAGCGTTATTTCAGCCAGCAGTAAGTTTCATAATCTTGGCCCAGCTCCTGTGAATGTTCTGCTTCTCAGGGTCATGAGCCTCTTTACCCTTCTTCCATCCCTTCCCCCTTTCCCCAAACTGGTTGGCAATTTCATTGTTCCAGAGGAATATATCCGTCATGTGAGGTCATCGCTGCATAAGGAGAGGTGATTGATTGCTTAGGTCACTGGGGCCTGTCCCATGCTGGGCTTTGAATGCTGGTTTGGAGACCTTGAACCGGATTCTGTGCTCAAAGGCGAGGTGATGTGGGGTGCAGAGGGGCATGGTGATGCTTTCCCGGCAGCTTGAGTCGCTGAACAAACAGACTGCTGCATTCTGAACTAGCTGGAACACTGAGAGCAGACAGCTTCATTCCTAGAGGCACAGTATCACAGCAGTCGAGCTCGAGATGTTACGAAAATACAGATAGATCATCATCTGCCAGCTGAGCCAGGCAGAATCGGGTGCAACTCTTTTCCCGTCCCCAGATGGAAGAAGGCTCTACCCGCTTCTCACTAACACAGCTCGTGCGCGCTCGGCTTCATCCAACTGCTCTCTGGTCAGAGCTGATCTCGGCTAAGCATCGAGAAAGCTGTGAGATTCTCACATTTTAAGGCCAGAGGGACCATTTTGATCATCGAGACTGACCTACAGCAGAGCAGAGGCCAGAGAATTTCACCAATTTAATTTCCTGCACCAAGCCCATAACTTCTGATTGAACTGTAGCATGTCTTTTAGGAATACAGCCAGGCAGAGGTTCCAGGCAATAAGGAACACACCACCTTCCTAGGTGAATTGTGCTTGTGTGTGACCCTCTTTATTAATAGTATTGTTCCTCATTTGAATTTGTCAAACTTCAGCATTTTGTACCAGAAGGTTACAGATTGCATTTGATGTGAGGGAGCTACAGCCTGTGTACTGCCTGCACACGGCTGGCACCTTGGCTCTATTATTTCTGTGACTTTTTTATTTGGATAGGATTTATCTGTGGGATCATGGTGTACAGGAGTCCTGAGCATGGAGAAGGAGTTACAGTCAGCAAATCCTAGGACTTTCCTGGGGTACTGTAGCATCTGAACTCCAGAGCTCGGGGTGTCACATTCAGGGTTTAGTCTGAGCTCCCTGCTCGGACCAGGAGTGCAGCAGGCTTTGTTCCTAGCCATTAAGTAGGATGTAAATTCCCAGCTCTCATTGGTGAAGTGGTATATATACTTTGGGGCATGGCTACTGAGATACACTCTCTCGTGTCCCAGCAGCAGCGGGTCCATGCTGCGGGAGACTTACAGGGAGGGAGGCAGCACAGATGGGTCCCTGATGCTGGGAACAACAGTGGATTCATGCTTTCATTCTGCAAACACAATGAGAGCAGCTCCTAACAGATTAGCCCCAGTCGAGACTGATGGTGGGGTCCATATACAGCAGCAAAGAACAGTATAATTCTTACTCGCTGCTTTCAAGCACCAAGATTCACAAACTGAGCTCAATGAAGTGCCCTGGGGAAATAGCTTTGTCATTCACACTCTGTCATCTGTGCATCACAGGACCGGAACGCTGCGATGAAGGCTCTCTACATAGAGTGAAAGTATCCAGGTTCCTGTTCAGACTCTGGGAGTAGCCCTGTCTGGTTTTATTGCAATTAGAACTGGGAAACACATATGAAAGCAAGAGCCATGCCATGAGGTACTGGTGCAGAAATCCAATCTCTCTGCTCTGGCGCACAAAGGCGTGTAAGGTGGGATTTGTACATCCAGTAAGAGAATTGGTGTCCCCTCCTCCTCCCTGAAGATCTACCAGTTTATTCAGGATCCACACTGGGAGCTGCACGCGGAGCCTAACGAAGGGCATGTGCTATGCTTGCCCTCCAAGGCAGTAGAGGCTGTGCCCAGGACACAACCCCCACTGCCGTGGCTGACTGTAGAATGCCCCAGACATGCTTTTTTCTGCTGGTTTCTCAATAAGCCACAGGGACATCCATGTTGTGTTTTGAACATAAATACTCCATGCACAGCAGAGTCCAGCCCATGCTGGCTGGCATTTCCACCTGAAACCTTCCTTTGCTCCCATGGCTTTCATGCTATGGGAGAAACCTCTGTGCTGCTCCCAGCTCCACCACAACCAGGCCTGGGTGTGCCAGTGCAGGACACACTCTTTATCTTCAGCCATGACCTGATTAACAAACCAGAATGTGTCGACTGAAACCAACTGACGTTGCCTCGTTTCTGCACTCATCTGGAGCCTCTTTTGGGGTGGAGGCACTGGGAGTCACTGGCTCTTCACTGTGGGCAGCAGAACCCATGCACAGCAGTGTCTCAGGTCTGAGGCTCACTCCCCATGTCTGGGCTGTCACCTCCCCAGCATCCTGTGTACAGGAGTTGATCAGTGCTGGGGCTCGCTCCTTCCCCTCAGCTCGTTACAGCCATTACCTGCTCCATGGGCCTGAAATTTAGACTACTGGGTGTGAAAGCCATCCAGGACTTGGCTCTGTAGGGTTTGTTATTCCCAGTCTTTAGATCCTGGAAATCCATGGTGTGGGGTGCTGTTCTGGAGCTCACAATCTCAGCTGAGTGAGACGTATGGAGAGGTCCCCGTTATGAGACCTCCCAACAAGTGAGGAGAGTGCAATGACCCAGCACACCTACACCCAGGCATGTTCCTGAGGGAGCAGCCATCACTGTTAGGAGGAGTAATAGAGGTTACACTTGTACCTGCACAGTGCCACACTTCCCCGAGGGACTGGCACTGAGGTTTACCTGTACCTGGAGAAGATCTCCCCTCCTGGGATGGCACTGTCCAGACCCAACTCTCCTGCTGCCTGATGCAAAACAGCCCGCAGCCCCTGAAGACCTGAGCTGTGACTGAGAATGTGGGGCGACAAAGAGAGCAGGCTCTTCACCCCAGGGAATTATTGTTCCATGGTGAGTCCCGGGCATGGCCCCAGGCACTCCAGGCCACCTTGAAAGCACTCACACAGCTTGTGTGCCCTCTAACCTGGAGACTCACACAAGGAGGTCCTCGATGCTTGAAATTCCCTCCTTTTCAAAGTCCAAAATAAATTCTGTCATGGATTTGTGTTGCCAGACATGATCCTCCATGGCATCGTGATCATAATCCAGATGGCCAAGATCTCGCCAGTCTCTGGCTTCGTAAGAAACTTGCTCCATTCTGCTGCCTCTCTGCAGAGCTGCATTTTAATACTGAGTCCCCTCCAAGGCTTAGAGGTTCAGGAGCAAAGTACAAAGAAATGCTGAGAATAGCTGCTCTTTTCTCCTCATCTTCATCTTAGGATCCCTCCAGAGACTGATCTTGCCCCGGAGGGAGGGGCAGGGCACATTAGCCAACAATTCTTTTTTTTTTTTTTTTTTTCTGTGAACTTTGTTTAAATATTTAACAGAAGGAAACTAAAAATATCCCCGGTTAATGCAGCAGGAGCTAGACAGCTACTTACTCTTGGTCGGCTGTCCTCCCAGCCCCTCTCCTCAGGTGTACATCACAGCAAGCACCGGGCTCTTCCTTCAGCAAGAGGAAGCCTCCCATGCAGGAGGGGGCTGCAGTTTTAGTTCAGGGCACGGGCTGAGCAGGAGCGGATGGCAGTAACCCCCTGGGAGCCGGGAGATGCAGCACAGCTGGCTCGGGGCTGGAGGTGCAGGGCTGGCCTCTGCATTCAGTCGCTCAGCCAAGCATCCCTACTTCTCCATCCTGGCAGCCACAGGAGGGCATGACCGTGGGTTTTCGGCATTCATGCTTTCCCCTTCACAATGAAGGAGTGAGCTGAGCATCTTGCACGGTTTTTGTTTGATTTCTCCCGTGTGTGCATGCGATTGCGGACAGGATCCGGGCTGAGGCACATCGCGGCTCACCGGGGAAGGGCTGGCACCGCACCGTGCCCAGCCAAGGGAAGGGGCAGGCAGCATGAAAGGCGGCCGTGGTACCACCAAACTGATCCTGCAGGGTGGTGCGTGTCCGGGGCAGGAATCCGGCTGAGGGGACTTCCCCTTGTTCCGTGGTATTGCTGGTGAGCCACGGGAGGCGAGAGAGAAAGGGGAGGGATAGGGAAGAAAGGGAGGAACGGGACAGTGCAGAGGACATTAGGACAAGGAGTGTGGGAAGGTAATTTCGTGTTAGCGAAGAGGAAAGTAAATACTAAATATTTGATAGGCGTATTTTTTCTCCTAAATTCTTTAGTCAGGCTGGACTTTTCCCGCTGATTCACTCTCTGTCGCCTTGGTTTATCACTCTCACGCTTCCCCTCTCGCTCCCTTACTCTGGCACACAATGGAGAGGCTCTTATTTTTAATAAATGGATTACACACTCTACACTATAAATAAACACCGGAATTAAGATTCCAACGTGTTCCAGTGATAAGCAAACAAAGATGCTGAATCCCCCTCTCGGCCCTGAGACGGCAGAGTGCCCGGGGAGGCTGTGCATGTGCTTCGGCACGTGTGCTCCAGACATCCCTCCTCGCCTTTCGGAGCGTGTGCTGTCGCGTGTGTCCCTGTGCCGTGCTGGGACCGGGGACACGGCACACCCGTGCTGGAGAGCACTGGGGGCACCAGGGCAGGAGAAGGGGCACATGTGGCTGCATGGCCTCTCCTTGTCCTGCCTGCCAGGGCCGGGAGCTCGCCTGGGGTGGCACACGCCGGCCACCGCTGTGCCAGGGGACACTGACGCCCCTCCTTTTTGGTTCCCAGTGAAGAAGATGAGATAGGATCCTCCCTGAACAAAGACGCCGTCGCATCCGAGATGGAGCCCAGTGCCCGGTAGGTTCACAGCTTCCCACACCGGCAGGTGAGGCGGGAAGGCAACAGGGGTGTGGGCGGCGGGCTGCTCCCGGCTGATTGGCTTCCCAGCGGGAGGGACATTCCAGATAAGGCTGTCTCCTTCCTCCCCGCCGCCCCGCAGCAGGATGCCTCCGCTCCTTTCCTGCGTCCACTCCTTGCAGCTGTGGCATCTGCTCCTCGTCGTCTCGGCCATCCCTGCTCCCGGCGCCTGGTCTCTCCGCTCCCGTGTGCCGATGGCCCCGCGGCCCCTGTGCGCCCGCCGGAGCCCCTCAGCGCCCCGGCCCATCTGCATCTGGGAAAGGACAGCGGTGCCGGAGCGGGCTCCGCGCCCGGCCCAGCCGCGCCCGCGTGGCCTGCCCGCCCGGCCGGCAGAGCTGCGGCACGGCATCGTGCGGCTGAGGCGCCAGGCCCAGGGCGCCCGCCCTGCCACCCCCTCCGGCTTCGAGGACGGCATGCCCTCCTCCCAGTACCCCTGGGCCATCGTCTGGGGGCCCACAGTGTCAGACGAGGACGGAGGGGACGCGAACTCGGCCAACCCGGGCTTCCCGCCGCTGGGCTACACGTTTGTGTCGCCGCACGGGATGGCGACGGCGCAGCCCAACTCGCACTCGCTCCTGCACAACGCGGGGCTCAACCTGCGCGAGACCCCCGCCACCCTGCGCCCCTTCCTCTTCGGGCCCCGCGGGGAAGGTACGTCTGCCCCGGGCCGCTTTCACCTCCTGGCCCTGCAGGAGCAGCCAATGCTGCAAGCTTTGCACGCAGAGTCCCCCGGCCCTGCTGCTCTGCGGGGACGGGCCGCAGCGGCCGTCGCACCCCACCCTTTGTCCCGCAGGTGTGGACCCCCAGCTGTATGTCACCATCACCATCTCCATCATCATCGTCCTGGTCGCCACCGGGATCATATTCAAGTTCTGGTGAGTGGGGTTTGAGCAGGCGGAGGCTCTCACCGTGCTGCTGTCTGCAGGTGGGTGGGCAGGAGCGCCGTGGGCTCGGGACACGTTTGTCCCGTGGGTGCAGACCCGGCGCTGCAAGCCCTTGCAAAGGTTTGGCCAAGCTGGCTCTAACACTGAGCATGGTGGGGTCGCCCCCACAGATCCCTCTGTCACTGAGGGCAGGGGCTTGCCTTCTTACCTCACGCCTGGCTCTCTCCAAAGCTGGGACCGCAACCAGAAGCGCCGGCGTCACTCGGGGCAGCAGAGCAGTGGGAGGCAGCAGGAGAGCCAGCAGCCCCTCACAGACCTCTCCCCCACCACCGTCAGCATCCTGGGGCCCTACGGAGACGCCCTGGCCCCCACACCGGAGGCAGAGGAGTCCAGGCAGGGCCAGGAGGGTGTGGAGAAACTGGGTGGCCATGGGAAGAACGCGGCCTTCCAGCTCAACCGGTGAGTGGCCAGCGAGCCGGGGCACGAGGGCATGGCCGGGGACAGGGGGACAGGCAGGGCAAAGGCGACACTGGTCAGCGAGGGTGGGGGGTTGGGGCAGTGTAAGCACTAATTAATGTCCATTCCCTCTTCCCCCCAGAATTCCATTGGTGAACCTGTGACGCTCCTGGGAGAGGCTGAGCTGGCTCCCCCCACCCTCCTGTCCCAGCCGGGAGCGCAGACTCCCATCGCCTCTGCTACCCCAGGAAAACACAACCTCCTTGTGCCACGGCCCACCACCACCATTATTAACTAATCCCACTGGGACGTGCCTGGGCGAATGGACGAGCTGGGCCTCCTCAGCCTCCTGCTGGGGGAAGGTTGGGGCCCCCCTGCCCACGCAGGACAGGATGATGGGAGAGCAGGATGGTGGGAGGGAAGACAGCTGGTGGTGGTGTGAAATCTCGACCTCCCCAGCCCCTCTCCTGGCATACGTGCACGGACACACTTGGATCTCCATGATTCTCTCACCAGTGCATGCCTGACATCAGGGGTAGGCGAGGTGGAAAGGCATACCCCTGTCCCCGTGGGCCCTCACCCCTCCGTGTGTCTCTTCCCATGTCGTGTGCTTTGCAGTGAACACCTGGAGTGCGGTGGCTGCAGGATTGCCTGCTGGGGCTTGGTCTCCCCTGAGCCAAGGTGACTCGGACGGTGGCAGGTGCTTCTGTTCCTGAGGCCTTGGCCCTCCTGAGAGTCCCAAGGGTGGGTGAAGCGTGGGCAGAAGAGGCTCACACAGCACCTGGGCCCTCTCAACAACCCATTTCCTTGAAGGAAACGTTACCTCCCCCCAGATGGAAGATACATCTTTCCAGTTTCTTTCTGCCTAACACTCCTCTGTTTTTTTTCTCTTCAGCTTGTGTCTTTCTTCATCTCTCCGTTCACAGTTTTCTTTCCCTCAGTTCCCACCACCCCACCACTTCTCTTGCCAGTTAGAGCTGGAAAAGATTCCTTTAGCTTTCCAAATGTTTTGATCTGTTGAAAGCCTCCTTGCTGTTCCTCTCTACCCCCTCAGTCTCCTTCAGCAACGTTTTCCTGAAGAACCCCCGTCTATGGTCATGTTCTTCAGAAAATCCAAGGTGAAGCCCTCTGCTCACAGCGCTATTTAGCGAGCACCCTGGGCACTGCAGCTAAAGTGTGGCATGCAGACACAGCTGGGAACAAGGAACTTGAGTTTGGCTGGGCTGAGGTAGGGCATTGCTTTCAGACCCTCCTGGCGCAGGCAGCGAGCGGCAGACGGGACTCTCTGCGCCTGGTATGACAAAGAGCAGTTTGGAGTTGACTTTGGGAACATTGAAAGGGTTGCCATGTATGGCTGGTAGGTCTCTCCTGGAGTGCAAGATAACTGGAAACCCACAAGGCAGTGTTCACCAAGGGCGTGAGAGAGGGGAACTCTGGGGTCCCAGACTTTGTAAGTGTGTTGCCCCAGCTGGTTGGGAACAGAAAGCAATGGCACAGGTATCTGTCCAAACTGGTTGCCTGTGCATGTCCTTCAGGGCTGTGGTGGTCCGTGGGACAGGCAGCCACACTCAGTTACTTGTGTGAGCAAGATCCACGCATCTCCACCTCTTCCTACGTGTGGGACCCAGGGTGTCACTTTGAGGAAGTGTGAGATGGCAAATTTCAACTTAATGATGATAGTTGCTCTCCCTTTTGTGGACACCTTCGAATTAATTAAAACCCCACACTGATAGCCACTGAGCTGAAATGATGCACATTTAAGTGAGGTTGCCCCTGTGGTGTTCAAACACCGTCTGCTGCTGGACCGATGTGGCCAGAGACAGGAAAGTCATCCTCAATTTGAAGGCCCTATTACACCATACAAATTTTCTGACAAAAGTAATCTTGGAAAGAAGGAAATGGCCCTTTCATACTTTATCTCTGCAGTAAAAGCCTATTCTTTATAGGACAAAGCACAGGGAATTTCATAAGAGGCCTGGTTATGCCCATTTACCCAGCTGAACCATTATTAGGTGATCTTGGGTCCCATCTGACTCACCGTGAAGGGCATTTAAATGAGAGTGTAAATTACAATAAGCTTTGCAAAAAACAGTAGAGATTTGGAGAAAATGACAGGGCAAATAAAATTACTGGCTTATTAAAAGCACAGAATGGCTGAAAGGTGTAGGTGGAAAAGGACTCTGGAGATTTCTAGCCTAAGCACAGGTTGAGTCTGTACTTACAGCAAGGGATATTGGTGCTTTACCATAGATCGATCTGTTACTGAGCCTGTTCTTATCCAGGCTCCATTCAGGGTTTTGGTGGACATTCAAGCTGCGGGTGGACAGAGAAGGGCCAGGTGGCTGCTCCTGCTGGCTGCCCCATTCCCTGCTGCCCCTGCCAGCTGAGGGCAGCTCGGGGCTGTTCCCCCTCTCACTGTTGCTTTTATCCTGGGGGAGGATATCTGCACACAGTCTGCAGGAGGCTGCACTGCTGATTGCTGGCAGTTTACAATACAACGCCATGAACTGGTGTAAGTAATCTTCCAGATCAGATTAATTAGATTGTTCTTTGATCGACAGTGTTTTGTTGAAACAAGGCCAGAGTTTAGACTCTTCACTTCAAGGGCTGTCCTTGGACTTTGTCTTTCCACATGCTGCATGGAGAGAAGGTCTGTAAGAAAGTGGCAGGGCAGGAGGCATAGTGAAATCATTTTTCAATACTTGATGTGTGGTGTGGAAGCCCTGCACTCTCCTGGCCAGGCTTTTGTAAATTCTGCAAACAAATCAGATTTCAGTGGTTTGGATTTTTTTTTTTTTCCTCCTCCCCCTGTTACATATCTCTGGTTTTGGTAAAAGTACCTCCAGGGAGTGAAAACTTAATGGATATTGCTGTAAGGGGGAAGCTGGTGAATATAGTAGAGAAAACTCCTACAGCAACAGAAGTTTGGGTATGATGAACATATTTTCTAAGAGCAGTTTTCCTAGCCAAATATGTTTTTATGACAGTCATTCACTCTCTCACATGAAACAGTTTAGGTACTGGTCCTGCCCAAACATTCATTGCTATGTGTTGTCCCTGGAACAAAACATTCAAAACACTTGTAAACACACAAGCGTCTTGCAGTTGATAAATAATCTCACTGGATCTGTTTTCTCCATGACTGGAGCCATCCTCCCCCTATAAAGACTGGAGTCAGAGCATGCCTGCAGTCTCTTCCCTGGCCCAGGCTAATATTTTGTATGATGTGCACAAGAATATTTTGGCAGCACTGAGTACCAAGCCAGGGCAGAAGCCAGCACTTTCTAAGTCACAGCCCATCAGGTTTCCCTGGCTTTGAGGCAAACAGAAGAGAAAGGTATGTATTTTTATTTCTTCCAGTGGAAACTTTATAGAGAGAAAAGTGTGTGGGGAAACCAGATGAAAATGTTCATAGGTTTTGGCTGATCCTGCCCAGCATTTCTGTGCTGTTAAAAGGGAACGTCCAGGTGGGCTGAGTGAGTTGAAGGAATCGCATTCTCTGCTGAGCTCCTGGAGAGTCCTGGCTTTGTTAACACAAGGGTGATCTCTCTGTGAGTGCAGTGGGAGAGAGGGAAGGTCTGAGAGAGAATCCCTTCCCTCTGCCCTGTACTGTTTTGGAGCAGGAACTAGAGTTTCTCTTTACCCAAGAGAATGGTATGACCACAAGGCCAAATCCTGCTTGGGCTTTCCCATCTGGTTGGTTGTGAGTGGTAGGCACAGACCTCCAGTGTGTGATTTCACACCTCTCCTCCAGTCTGGTTTCCAGGGACTCACATCCAGCCAAGCATCCCACAACTTCAGAGAGGGTTATCTACCTCTTCCTCAATGGCACCCAAGTGCCCTTGCAAATCTGGTCCCTTCATTTCCCACTCCATTTCCCAATAAAGAAAAATGCTTGGAAAGGAGTGGTTTGTTCATTCCCCGCAAGTTCTCAAACACGATCACCTCGAGACTGTTCTGAAATCAAGCTGTGGTTTTGTTTTTTCACTCTGACAAACCACATCTGTGGCACAGCTTTAGAGCTGCAGCACAAAAGCCCTGGGTCAAACTCCAGCTCCCCAGCTGCACCCCTAATGTCCCACTGTAGTCCTGGCCCTTGGCAAGACCATAGAGAGGCGCCACCTTCCTTCACCAACTGCTGGCTCTCTACTCTCTTTTCCTGTTGTTTTCCCTCTCCCGCTGTTTTCTCTTTTCCCACTCCTGTCCTGTACCATGGTCTCCCTCCTGGTTATCTCTCCCCTCCTACTGTTTCACTCTCCCCACTCCTCTCTTGTTCTCCCTTGGCCACTCGGTCTCGTTCTGCTGCAGCTTCCATCCTCCCCTCTGGCCTCCCTCCTGCTTCCCTGCTCAGTCTCGCTCTTCCCCCTCCCCTGCCCTTGTGCGCTGTGATATATATTTTTGTAGGATTTCTCTTCTCCTTGTGGTGAAATATTCAATTCTTGTGGGATGTTAGTTTCAACATTTTTAAATAAAACTTTGCAAAATATTGAAAGCAGAGCTCTTGCTGCCATGGAAGATGCTACACTGGAAAAGTCAGGGTGGGACGAGAAGGATTTCAGCTTGGGCAGACCCCAGTGGGATGGGGGCTCAGACACCTGACATGCCATGGTCTCTTCTTGGGGCTAGAGGGGGAAATTTGGCCACATATCTGTCTTGCCTTGGTCTCTTTGCTGGCCAAAGAGGCCCTTTCACCACCATCATGCATTTCCATGGGATGCAGCCTCTGATGGAGGAGGAGCCCTTCTTCACCCACTTCCCCACCCAAAGCAGCTGTCCTGCCTCTGGAGCTTCTGCCTCCCAGCCACGCTCTGGGAGCTGGGGCTGCTTGTCCCACGCAGGTTCACCCTGGTGGTCAGGGTGTCCGAGAGAGGTGAGAGAAGCTGAGGGGAAGGGAGGGAAGATGGAGTGCTGCAGGCACAGAAGCCTCCCTCACTCTGTTCCCCGCGGCTGCCTCCGCAATTTCTATTTACAGCCCGCTGCCTCCCCTCCTGGCCACAGTGCTGCTGCTGTTGCTGGTTTCCAGGGCTGCTCTGTAATTAAGCATCCTTTTCTCCTGCAACTCCTCCACTTTGCAAGCCCAGCAGCATTTGGGACTGACTAGGGGCAGGGGGCACAGAAGGGGTGTGGAGACCAGCACCAGACTTGATGGCCACTCTGAAAGGCTGCTCCCCAGCAAAGGCAGGAGGATTGCTGGGTGCTACAGGTGGTTCCTAGCCCCTATTCCCTCTGCCCTCTCTCTGAGTCCTTCAGGCACTGGAGGTATCCCTGATCCTCTGCTTTGCTATTGGAAGAAGGAGCAGACTCCCCAGACCAGACCTGACCTCAGACTCTGTCCTGGGGTCTCTGCCTACTGGAAGAACCCAGGACCACCTCCCGCTGCAGGGCCAGGCCAGTCTACATGGCATCCTGTGCTCTGGACAGGATCTCTGTGGGCTGGAAGTGGCCAGAGAGCAGACACACTCTTGTGGTAGCTGTCTCAGCATACACACACATGAGAGGCTGAGCAGCACCTCTTCTGCCCCTGTGCTGAGTGTGGGAGGACAGAGTCCTTCACCCCTGTTGCTTTAGGTGACTGATCCTCTCCAGTCAGTGGCTCTGGGGCTGGGCAGGCTGGAGAAACTTGACTGAGGAGGAAACAGATGCTCACTGTGCTGAAATTACAGTCATGTACTCATCAGTGCAGTGAAATGTCTTGCACAAACCTCATCTGCTTCCAGTCAGAGCTTCAGCCCTTCCTGCTGACTTCTCTGTCATCAGATGCTTTTCCTCTGGTGCCCTCTCTGCACACGCTAAGGCTGCAGGCACTCAGTCAAACATTCCCTGTCTTTACCAGGACTCACTCTCTGACTCACAGGAGAAGCTCCACAAGCATCCCCTTTTTCTTCTGGCTTCCTGAAGCACTGGCTCCCCTGCTCTAGTCCCCTCCCACCACCACTCCCCACTATATCAGTCCTGCCCACCTGTCCGTGTTGACGTCCCAGTCTGGTCCCAGCCGTGCCTCCTTTGCCAGCATCTCCCTTCCTTTCCAGTCTCCAGCCTTGCCTCCTTCCCTAGCATCTCCCCCGCATCCTGTTCTCCAACAGGGAGCTAGCACGGGGAGTTTCATGCTGAATGAAGACAGAAGAGATGGGAGGGATGAATGCAATAATTTCAAACAAAGAAGAGCATATAAAAACCATACAACCACTTCAAGACACATAAAAATCACCCCAATGCGTGGTCAAAAAAACAAGCATGAGGTATTGCCGACCGCTGTGATTTCCTGAGAAGGAGAGTAGTTCAGAAATACATTTTGAAAACATCTCCCAAATCTGGGATTCCCTCCAGCTGAGCGCCTTCTATAACCTGCAATAAATTATCCCATTATGGGGAAAAAAAATCAGGCAACTGTCAGCTGGAAGTGCTTGTATTGCAGGCATGTGGCAGGGAGCAAGAGCACTTGCTTGCCTGCCCTGCTCAGGGAGCTTCTCCACAGTTGGGGTTGGAAGGTAGGACTCCATGTGCTCTGGGGAAATGCAAGTGTCAGCCTTTGTGTGGAGGGAACGGAGACCTTAAATCAGAGGTAGCTCCACACCCTACTAAAGGGACGTGGCCAAATAGATGGCCATTTAATTAGGAGAAATGCACAACTTGAAACTGCCATAAAGAGTCGCCCTGAAACAAGCAACCTCTCATTTCAGCACCATGTAAAAGAGTTGAGTAGTTCCCTTGGCTCATTCCTGCTTTGATCCTCAGAGGCAGAATTGAATCTTTATTGAGGGCTGCTGTGTCTCCAAGTGCACATTGCACTCAGTGAATAATAGGCCATTCAGTGACGCATTCCACATTGATCCAAAGCCCAGCTTTCTCTGGGAGTGACCAGAATACAAGCAAAACTATCTTCAACCTCAGATCAATCCCCACAAGAGATCTGGCGGGGAAGCAAATGCCAGTCTCTGCTCCAGGGTCCTGTCCTGCGTCTCTGTGGCTTCTAGTTAGCGCTCCAGTGGCAGGAGAGTCAATGCTCCAGGGCAGCCAGTCTAGTTTGAAGCCCAGTCTTCATCGACAGCTGGGCATACCACGAGGGTTCAACAAACAAGCAAGGCAACAAGCCTGGGGTGACTTGTTTTCTGTCAGAGGAACATAGTTTGATGTCTACAGCATGCACTGGTCAGATCTGTGTTACAGCATGGCCTGAACAAGGAGACGGTTGGTTTCCTCATTAGTTTGCCTAGGAAAGAGTGCTTCAGAGTCACAGGCATCGTGATTCTCTCAGGTACCATCTAAGCCTTTGTAAGTGACACACACAGTAGAAGCTTTCTGAGCCCTTCCCGAACCACGGGGCAGTCAATGGTGGGTGTCCTCTTCCAGTGTCAGGGGAGTCAACCTAGCCAGGTCAGTGCACTGTGAACACACAGAGCTTTGCCTGAACGTGCTCATTAACCAAAACAGGAGTGCAGTGGTAAAACATACCTACAGTGGAGGTTTGTGTCAGTCTCATTACATTGATTCATTTGGTGACACCAGGATGTTATCTAAGCCTGAAATGGTTTCTCTCCTATGCCTTTTTCTGCTTTGCCAATTCCTTCCCTGTGTGACATATTGCATGTGAGTGAACATCACACAAATGAGGTCCGAGGCTCTGCCTAGCCTTACCCTATGTTGGCTGGATACACAGCAGGAACTGCAAGAGTTTCCTTTATAATGAGATTTCTTTTACACTAAGCATCAGGGTCTCCATGACAAAACCGAAGACCTGTCCTGGATAAACGAGGGGTTCTTGTAGCTACTCATGTTGGCCAGGTTACTTGTAGCTAACTACGTGGTGCAGTGAATCTGACTACAGCAAATGAGGAAGAGACAGATTTTTCCCTGGTACCTGCAATTTAGAGGAGGGCTGGGACAAAATGGTGACTAAGCATAATACTGCCTCTTCCAGAGTTTCAGCAACAGTTCTTTGCTGATGCTCAGGCAGCCCTGCAGAAACAAACAAATTGCCAAACTGAAATATAAGGAGCTGAAGCTGTCAAGCAAAAGCCAAAGACAGGTATGAGAGAGCAGGAACATGAATGAGGAGGGGACAGGAGGAAAGAGTGGGCAGAACCAGAAAGTGTGGCTAGGATTAAAAGATGGGGCTGGAAGGAGAAGTAGGGTCAGAGGAAAGAATCAGAATATAAATTTAGAGCTAGGGGGCATTAAAAGTGCTGGGTAACTGAGGACAAGGTAGGTGAAGCAGGGCTTTGGGAGCTCACCAGGGTGCTGCCAACACTGAAGCCCTGGTTTAGCCTGAATGCTTACCCAGATGCTCTGATCCATCCAGCTGTTTTAGGAGCAACAGCTGGATCCTCCTCTGCCTGCCTGCCTGCCTCCTGGGCAGGGAAAAGGAAGCACATGCTCATGGGTCGGCCCTCAGATCTCAGTATCACTGCTGCAATGCTGACCCAGCCCACATGACAGAGATGCAGGATTGTCACAAAATGTAGGTCAGGGTGTAAAAGTCCCCTTTGCAGGTTTAAAGATCTCAGCCCTCTGATGTTCACTCCAAAGGATGACACTAAAGGGATGTTGTTCCCCTTTCTTACTTCCTCTTCTGATGTTCGGTGTTCGGTCATCAATTTCCAGACGCTGAGATGGAGCCCACTTCATGTGATCTACAGAGGCATCAAGAACTAAACTGTGGGGATTGCACTCTGAACATGCATGGTACTGAGAGTGCCAAAAATGAGGCTGTCAGTGTCTGCCCTTGCGCTCCCAGAGCCAGTGTTTTGGCATCTGGCCTTTACCACAAAAGGGCAAGAACAGCACCCCCTGGAGAAGCGTGTGGTGAGAGGGGAGACCCTCAGACTCAGGGGTGAATGCACAAGGAAACCCAGAAAGAATGACACACGAGGACAGTGCTTTGCAAAGTTGAAGTCAAGGATGCAAATGTGAAGGAAGGAGGGAGCAGTGGCACAAAACAGCCAACACCATCCTCTCCAGCAGAAGGGCCTGGTGGAAAAGTAGTGCCTGAGAATGTGACTGCAAGCATCTGTCAGGGTGGTGGATGAAGGAAGAGGCTGGTCGTTCGCAACTGCTGAGCTGACTTTGCATCCTGGGTGGCTGCTGCCATTCGTTTTCTTCTTCTGTGATAATGGTATGTCGTTTCTCTGCACAGTTCACTGCACAAATGATTTCACATACTCACCCGAGCTGTGCTTTATTGTATTTTGTTTAAATATGCAAAATTGTATGCAACTCCATGTGACGTCTTATGCAAATTGCTTCTTGTGTTACTGTGCATATTTGAAATTAATTGGAGTATGATCACAGCTCTGACTCTGAAGCCATTGTTTAGACTGAGCTCTCACCCAGCTCCCCTGATCCTTCCAGTTATCTCAGGAGCAGCAGCCTGAGCCTCCCCCGCCTGCCTCAGCCTTGATCCAGAGGCAACGTGCACTGGAGGTGACACAGCTTAGATGAAGGTCACGTTCCTGGCTTCTGCTGAGTTTGCCAGTTAGTGCAGTCAGAAACTGAGTATTTAACGAGGAAGTTGGTGATGCCTGAGAACACCAAACTCGTGCCCCAGAAGGGTCCACAGACATGCACTCATGTGGAGCAAATTTTAATCCCTGCAGAGGCAGGCTAGACTCTGAAGGGGCACACATCATCCAGTGGTTCAACAGCTCACCAAAATATCCAAAGGCACCTAGGCTTAGAAAAAAACATTGGAAATTAGAGACGTTTTCTGGAGGAGCTTGTTAATGATCCGCCCTTTCAGGCAGCAGATCTGCAGATATAAGGCAAATGCTCTACGTACAGGTGCTCCATTCTTCTAAAAAGATCAGATTCCATTAAAAACAGTGACTAAACACACCAGCCATAACACAGGCAGTAATACATTATCTGCACTAATCTCTGAACAGACTCAAGCCATTTCAGCAACATTCTTCATGCTAATTTTCCCTTCTCTCTTCTGCTTGGTTATGAGTCAGCAGCCAGGCTTGAAACCCCTAACCTTCATCACTGAGGAAGATGTAGATGTCACCCCGGCGGGGCCTTAATCTTCTATTACAGAACAGAAAAGAGACAGTCAACCACTGAGTTTCTTGTAACTCCTGTTTTATTCCCAGCTCATATAATCCACTGTAATCTGGCAGTGGAGTGTTTCACGCAAGGACTGCTGTGCTGGGCAGTTGAGTGTAGGCGAGTGCCTGGAGGCAGGGGTGGCTGGAGCTGTGGGCTACGTCCCGGGGCTGCTGGTGCCCAGGGATGGTGGCAGGAAGGAGCAAGGCAGGAGGTGCTCCAAGGCAGAAGCAGCTGGTTCACTGCAGCACCCAGCCTGTGGCTGCCCTGGGAGAGCTGCTGTCATCTTTCCCTTTGACATATGCTCCTGGGGCATCCAGATCTCTTGTCCCCTTTTGCCATCCTGTTCCAAGCTGGTCTAATTCCACTGACTGCTCTCTCTGGGAAAGGGAATGAAGGATGGATCCTGGTCACTGACCAGTACCCTGGCTGGGTACCAAGCCTCAGTTAGTGAAGATGAGCAAAGACAGTGGAGGGGCTGGCCTCAGAGCCCCTTAAGTGCCCAGATCACAAGGATGCACGTTCTCCTGAGCTGCAGCATGCAGGAGACCTCTTGTGCTCATCAGAAATCCCCTCAGATCTGCAAGACACCCAGCCATCACCTGAAGCAGTTGGTCCTGGGCCTGCCTGTCATGTACTGTCCCCTCCAATTTGCGTGCTGAAGGCAGCAGGTCCTGCACTCCCTCGGTAGTTACAGCCCTACAGCACCCTGCAGTGTCCCCAGGACACCGTTCCCATGTCCCCAAACAGCCAGCACTGCTTCCAGGCGAGCCCTGGGCACCCAGCGTGGCTTGTGCTGCTTTAAGGGCAAAGTCGTTATGAAAATGTCCTGCAACTGCATGACGAGAGAAAACTGGCAGAGATCTCCTGGCCTGTGGCAGGCAATCCCATTGCATCCTCTTGCTCAGAGACTTCCAGTCCCAAAACAAGTTTGGTCTCCTGGCCTCACTGCAGCTGCTGAAGGGCTGTTCCAGATCCTTGCACTGGCAGGTAGGAAGCTCCTTCTAATTTCCATCCTCAGTGTACCCATGGCCCAGCCTACGATAATTCATTCTTGTGCCAGCATTGTCCTCAGGCTTAAATTCAATGTCAAAACCCTTTGTTAACACAGAGTTAATGTTGCTTGGTGATAGCTCGTTCCTTCCCAGAACATTATGTTCATCAAAACGCAAACTTGTGGAAAAACAGGACATTTAGAGTTAAAGTACATGCCCAGGCAACCTTACTTCTGCTCCTTCTGAGCTGGCAGCTGCCAGAGGGACTGTCAGCTCTCTGTCTGCATTCACTGCGTCAAGTATAAAGCGTTCTGTGATGATCAGTAGGAGCATTACCTGGGACCGGAGGGGGCGAGCAAGGAGGGGAGAGCCAGTCCCTTAAGGACAGGCAGGGGCCAGTTCCAGTGCCTGAATGCCATCTCTGTGATGAAAAGCAAAGTCTCTCTGCCCATGGGATACCCAGGCACTTTCAGTGCACCACTTTCAAGGACAGAAGGAGATTACATGTGATTAGGACATCCTGGGGTAAAGCCTTCACCAGTATTCTGCAACAACACCAAAAGCACAAACTTTCTGGCAGGCATCAGCTCAGCAAAACGCAGCCATATGGCATCAGTGCTCTGGGAAGAACACACCAGTACTCACTGAGAGAGCATGTCCTGGCACACTGCACTGCAGAGTCACTGGGGTGGGGGAAAGGCATCTCCAGCAGCAAGTTTAGCCATCCAGGCTCACCCACAGCTGGGGAGGACTCACACCATTCCTGGTAGCAGCAGGCTGTTTGCCCTTCTGTGCAGTTGCAGTCATGCTGTTTCTACCACGGAGGCTGCTGTGTCTAAGGTGAAGGATGCTCAGAGGTAGCCACGAGCTTCTGCCCCATCCCAGGGTCCATATTAAGGGAATTCAGGCCAGGATTGCCAGCATGGCTACAGAGGTGCACAGCACACAAGAGTCAGGGCTGAAAATTTTGGCAGTTTTAATCCATGGTGATTGCAGAAGCTTCAAGCACAGAAGCAAAGAATGGCCAGGGGGACTCCCTCTCTACACCTGTTATTCATGATGCTGTTATTTCCAGCTCACCTTTATCACTGCATTAAAACATTGGTGCCTTTGAAAATTCCAATGTTTAAAACAAAGTTTCTTACAGTGTTTGCTGCTGGGTGTATATTTCCTAATCGCTGACTTAACAGGAGGTTCAATATGAAGTGCAGCCACAAATCCTGTCCTATACAGGCTACTCAGCATCCCTCTGTCCAGCCAGGCTTTGGGCTGGGCTCCTGATCTCCAGCTGTTTTGGGAGACCAAGCAAATTTCTTGAATTTATTGGCTACTTTCCACAGGTTTTTTTTACTGTGGATTATATGCAGAATAGTCCCCTTTCTGACCCAGGAGGGCAGCTGGCCCTACCTGCTGTGACAGGGATGTGCAGATGATGGGAGCTGATCTGGGGGAAAGCTAAGGGCTGTCAGCTGGCAAGCCTGAAGGGCTCCACTCCAGGAAAAGGAGAGAGGGAATGAGCACAGAGAGATTGCTCAGGTGGCAGCTGCTTCTCAGACAGAACCAGGGCTTCTGTGACAGATGCTCGCCCTGCCTGCAAGGCTGGAGGAAGCAAAGCCCCAGGTGACCGAGGTGCTGAGGGAGTTCCTGGAAAACACAAGCATCCTTGCTAAAATGAGGCCCGGCAATGATGCAAAAGGTTTTCTAGGAACTCTTGAGTATCTAAGTGACACTGAGAACTGCCCTGAGGATGTGGAGATCATTATGCCAGCCTGCCTGGGAGGAGGAGCTCAGCCAGCTGAGTGGGGAGGAAGCACTTGAACCTGCTGAACACTACTTGCTGCAGCACTGGACTCACTGCCCTGACCCGTGGACTTGCTGCTTCCAGTGAGGGACTGGGCAGGAAACACGTGCCCCTGAGTCCCACATTGCCCCAGGCAGAATACCTGGCCACTTCTGGATTCTCTAAAGCCCTATTTAAAGTTAGAGATGCTTCCACCTGCAGAAGCAGTAAACAATCCAGGAGCTTTTGGTCTATCAAGAGGCCCCAGGAAGAACTTCACAACTATTGTGTGCTCAGCTTGAGTAGTGGAAAACTACCCAGAAAGGAGACTGCATTGTGGAGTGTGAGAAACATTAAGATGGAGTGTGCAAAATGAGAAAAGGAGAGTGCTCTGTCAAACAGACAGAACATGCTTAATAGATACAGGCAGGTGGATCTGCTTCCCTCTGAAACAAAGGAACTGCATCAAATCCTGATGGGATGCACCCACAAGTACTGAGTGAGCTGGCAGAAGTCATTGCAAGGCCACTCTTGATAATCCTTCACTGATCATGGCACCTGGGAGAAGTACCCGAAGACTTGAGGAAAGCAAACATCACTCCTGTCTTCAAGAAAGGCAGGAAGGAGGACTCAGGGTCAGTGCAACTCACCTTGATCCCTGGGAAGATGATGGAGTGATTAAGTCTGGGAATCATTTGCAGACTCATGGGCAACAAAAAAATCGTTAGGAATAGTCAGCACAGATTCACCAAGGGGAAGTCATGCCTGACTGACTTGATAACCTTCTATGAAAAAAAGCCTTATCTTCAATAGGGCCTTTGGCACTGTGTCCCACAAGATACAAACAAGCTGCTGATGTTTGGGCTGGATAAACAGGCAGTGAGGGGGGTTGAATGACTTGGCCCAGAAGGTGGTGATCAGTGGTGCAGAGTTGCAGGCCAACACCTAGCATTGACTCCTGGTTGATGGAGGACCCCTGGGTGGTTCCTTAGCAGGGGGAGGTTGGATCAGAAGACCTCCAGATCTCCCTTCCAACCTCGGCCACTCTGTGATTCTGTGAAAACACTTACAGGGAATGGTCTCTGAAGTGTGCCAGCCCAAGCTGTTCCTGGGCTTTGTCTCAAGCAGTGATAGCTGGATTGGGCTAAAACTGCACCAGCAGTGTGACAGTTTGCAGGTCCCCAGTCTGCCCGGCATCCTGGGGCTGTGCACTCCAGCACAAATACAGCCATGGCTTCTGGGAGGCCACCTGAGGGTATGGCAGGATGGGGCTGCCCACAGTGGTGCCCTCTAGCAACAAAGACAGGGGGACTTCCTTGTCCCAGTGGAAGTGGAGAGAGGGAAGGATTGGAGAAAAGGACATGATGGCAGGGAAACTGTCTTCAACTTGCTCTGCTTCTCATCAGGGAGTGTCCCCTCTTGCCTTGTCTGCTGGGGAAAAAGTAGTGCCCAGGTATGTGATAAGGGGGAGAAACAGTGGAAAGCTTGCAAGATGTGCTAATACTAGTGCTGTTGAGCTTAGCTCTTTGGGAACTACAGCACAATGAGGATGATGAAGCAATCCTGGGAGATGAGCTGCCCGCAGTACAGTGAGAGCAAACAAGGCAGCTGGTGAATTCTCCCGGCTGATGTTGTAAACACATCTAAAAAAATTACTTCCCTAAACATGATGTTTACCTGAAACCTGGGAGCCTTGCCCAGAGGGATCTGCTCCAGATGCTGTGAAAACTCTGGGATACAATAAAGGCGCAAGAGATGCTGGAACCTGAAAAGCCACCCAGAGCGATGCAGCCCAATCCTGCTAACTCTGAAAGCCTCTCAGCGTGTTTTAGTCTGTAATGAATTCCAGAGGGGTTCACAGTGCAGAGACTTGATGCATCTCTGATGTTACAGACTGCTAAAACACTTGTAGGAGACCATCCTTCCACGCTTCTAGTGCTTACTCAAGGGGCTCCTGAGCAGACTCTGTTATCCCTAGAATCCAAACAGCAGACTACTTGTCCAGTGCTGCGTTTTATCCCGGCTGGATTGGCCTCCCGCCCCTTCAGCTGGCCACAGCTCCAAGCCCCTCTCCTCCACCCCCTTTCAGGCAGCAGTTGCACATATGAACTAGCTTCCCCTCCAATGTGTATTTCAAACCTGAAAAAAACCCTCCAACATCAATTCATCAGGAAGATCACATTAAGCCCATCTGTCTGACAGGGTAACTGCCTTAGTGGACCGAGGGGATGTAGTAGATGTGATACGTCTTGACTTCAAAGCTTTTGACAGAGTGAAAGGCACAAAGCTTTCATAAACAAACAGTGGGGGGGAAANCCAGGCAGAATACCTGGCCACTTCTGGATTCTCTAAAGCCCTATTTAAAGTTAGAGATGCTTCCACCTGCAGAAGCAGTAAACAATCCAGGAGCTTTTGGTCTATCAAGAGGCCCCAGGAAGAACTTCACAACTATTGTGTGCTCAGCTTGAGTAGTGGAAAACTACCCAGAAAGGAGACTGCATTGTGGAGTGTGAGAAACATTAAGATGGAGTGTGCAAAATGAGAAAAGGAGAGTGCTCTGTCAAACAGACAGAACATGCTTAATAGATACAGGCAGGTGGATCTGCTTCCCTCTGAAACAAAGGAACTGCATCAAATCCTGATGGGATGCACCCACAAGTACTGAGTGAGCTGGCAGAAGTCATTGCAAGGCCACTCTTGATAATCCTTCACTGATCATGGCACCTGGGAGAAGTACCCGAAGACTTGAGGAAAGCAAACATCACTCCTGTCTTCAAGAAAGGCAGGAAGGAGGACTCAGGGTCAGTGCAACTCACCTTGATCCCTGGGAAGATGATGGAGTGATTAAGTCTGGGAATCATTTGCAGACTCATGGGCAACAAAAAAATCGTTAGGAATAGTCAGCACAGATTCACCAAGGGGAAGTCATGCCTGACTGACTTGATAACCTTCTATGAAAAAAAGCCTTATCTTCAATAGGGCCTTTGGCACTGTGTCCCACAAGATACAAACAAGCTGCTGATGTTTGGGCTGGATAAACAGGCAGTGAGGGGGGTTGAATGACTTGGCCCAGAAGGTGGTGATCAGTGGTGCAGAGTTGCAGGCCAACACCTAGCATTGACTCCTGGTTGATGGAGGACCCCTGGGTGGTTCCTTAGCAGGGGGAGGTTGGATCAGAAGACCTCCAGATCTCCCTTCCAACCTCGGCCACTCTGTGATTCTGTGAAAACACTTACAGGGAATGGTCTCTGAAGTGTGCCAGCCCAAGCTGTTCCTGGGCTTTGTCTCAAGCAGTGATAGCTGGATTGGGCTAAAACTGCACCAGCAGTGTGACAGTTTGCAGGTTCCCAGTCTGCCCGGCATCCTGGGGCTGTGCACTCCAGCACAAATACAGCCATGGCTTCTGGGAGGCCACCTGAGGGGATGGCAGGATGGGGCTGCCCACAGTGGTGCCCTCTAGCAACAAAGACAGGGGGACTTCCTTGTCCCAGTGGAAGTGGAGAGAGGGAAGGATTGGAGAAAAGGACATGATGGCAGGGAAACTGTCTTCAACTTGCTCTGCTTCTCATCAGGGAGTGTCCCCTCTTGCCTTGTCTGCTGGGGAAAAAGTAGTGCCCAGGTATGTGATAAGGGGGAGAAACAGTGGAAAGCTTGCAAGATGTGCTAATACTAGTGCTGTTGAGCTTAGCTCTTTGGGAACTACAGCACAATGAGGATGATGAAGCAATCCTGGGAGATGAGCTGCCCGCAGTACAGTGAGAGCAAACAAGGCAGCTGGTGAATTCTCCCGGCTGATGTTGTAAACACATCTAAAAAAATTACTTCCCTAAACATGATGTTTACCTGAAACCTGGGAGCCTTGCCCAGAGGGATCTGCTCCAGATGCTGTGAAAACTCTGGGATACAATAAAGGCGCAAGAGATGCTGGAACCTGAAAAGCCACCCAGAGCGATGCAGCCCAATCCTGCTAACTCTGAAAGCCTCTCAGCGTGTTTTAGTCTGTAATGAATTCCAGAGGGGTTCACAGTGCAGAGACTTGATGCATCTCTGATGTTACAGACTGCTAAAACACTTGTAGGAGACCATCCTTCCACGCTTCTAGTGCTTACTCAAGGGGCTCCTGAGCAGACTCTGTTATCCCTAGAATCCAAACAGCAGACTACTTGTCCAGTGCTGCGTTTTATCCCGGCTGGATTGGCCTCCCGCCCCTTCAGCTGGCCACAGCTCCAAGCCCCTCTCCTCCACCCCCTTTCAGGCAGCAGTTGCACATATGAACTAGCTTCCCCTCCAATGTGTATTTCAAACCTGAAAAAAACCCTCCAACATCAATTCATCAGGAAGATCACATTAAGCCCATCTGTCTGACAGGGTAACTGCCTTAGTGGACCGAGGGGATGTAGTAGATGTGATACGTCTTGACTTCAAAGCTTTTGACAGAGTGAAAGGCACAAAGCTTTCATAAACAAACAGTGGGGGGGAAAGGAAACCGGTTAGAATTGCCAAAAAGTGCACACAATTGCCAAAAAGTATATACAGCTGGTCTGGAGAGATTGCACTGTCAGGGTGGAAAGTCACTTTTCAATGGGGCTGTGGAAATCAGTAGATTCATTTTCATCACTGAAAGCTTAAGCTGTGTGGTAAGAAAAGCTTTTTAAGTATCGAGCAATAAAATGCTGGACTAGATTGGCCAAGGAGCCCTGTCACTGCAGGCTGTTGAGAACAGGTTCAACAAATATCTGTCAGGGATGAGTTGTGCTTACTTAATCTTGTCGTCGGGTCAGGAGGCTGAATTAGACGATTGCCCGAGGTCTCGTCCCAATTTCATTTCCCCCAATTAAATTAAATAAACCTCAGAAATCATTGTCAGAAGCAAGCTGCAGCAAGCTGCACTTACTGCGTCCCCCCTCCCCGAGTCAAGTGTTAGATCAGCACTAGCCCCATCCAGGTGTAAGCCACATTCAAGGCTCACCACTCTTCCCCCGGTGCTGAAAACCAGCACAGTGAAACCCTTTCAGCTCCGCTGTCCGCCCAGGCATGTGGCACATTGAGTTCAGACTGGCTTTTGTGCATTTCTCCAAAGAACCAAGGCTTTTCTGAGGTGCTGGGTTTTAGATCCCCTCCCTGCGAGTGCTTATGGGAGCGGGCATTGTGTGGGAGAAACACCAAGCAGTCGCCTGCATAGAGAGCACAAGCCTTTGGACCGTTCTCTTACCCTTGAAGGAAAAACTCTTTGGGGGGATGAAGCAGAAAAGTGTGGGCTTGTGGGCCTGTGTTCAGCACATCTTATAATGCTGTGCTTGTTGTGCTAACCTGCTCTGCCTGCCAAAGAAGCATAGCAAATTGCAGGGAGAGGTAAATCTGTGCAGCCTTAGAAAGAGCCAAACTCTGAAGAGAAAGGGACTGCCCAACTCAATCATGGCTGAGCTCTTTCCCTTCTGTAAGGTCTCATTTCTCTGGGCACATCCCCGTGTATAAAATGGATTTCTAGAGGGAAGTTCATCCATTTCAGCCCTTTTGCTAAGCTAAAAAAGCCAGCCCATCTCCACGTCCGCTCACACGGAGACAGACTCTGTTATTCCAGCTCCCCCACGCTGCTGCCAGCCCTGAGCCCACTTCCGAATGTGAGTGACAAATTGTATGTAGCATCCTAAATAAGATTAACGTAATGATCTCTTTAAGGCTGTTGTCTTTGTGATCACGTCACATCGGAGCTTCGTAATCATCTCCCGAATGATGAATGCACCCAGATCTGTCTTTTCTTCTGTCATTTCTAACCAGTGAATCTCTGTGCGTAAAAGATATTCCTGTTAGCAGGAGCAAAGAACAGGACCTCACACTTCTCTGCTCCAGACTGTGAGTAATTCTTCTAAACGCATTTAATCAGCAAACTTCCTTTTCATGCTGCTTTTTGCTGAGCTAGAGCCATTACTGCAAACAGAATTATTCCCAAGGCCAGTAACATTCCTCCATGGTGGCAGTTCCCTTTTGACTCCACACATCATCTGCCTCTCCCTGGCATTTTACCCACGGAAAATTCTCCTACTAATTCCTTTCACTTCAGCTTATTTAGCTGCCTTCCAGCCTTTCCTGTATCAAATGCCCTACTGAAACCCAGCTAGATTAGGTTTACCGATTTATTTCTTTCACTCAGGTGAGGGAAAGAAAGTAAAGCAAAGAATCAAGCTAAGGGCAAACAGTGCTTTTGTTGATAAACCCATTCTGTATTTGATTCCATTTTCCACTTACTGCTGTAACTTAAATTTTGTTTTCCTTCTGTAATTTGTTCTTAACCTTGTGCTCTATTGAGACTAGACTAATGGGTTTGCAGCTGCCCAGAGTACTTTGTTTTCTCTGTTCCTGAAATACAGCTCCCTTTTCCCAGCCCTGGCATGCTTACCCTGAATTTGATGGATACGCTGCAAATCTTTGCTCCCAAAACTGCAGTTTCCTCAGCCAGTTTTGAAAAAGAACCCACAAATATTAAAGGTGAGCTGGTGAGCTCCGCTCTTGCTGCAATACAGCTTCTCGAGGTTTGCTTTTGCCTTAATACAGCAAGTTACTGTTCTCCATCCTTTCTTCTGTCATCCTCTCCCACCTTTTCCAGCATCATCCTTCTTACTGGAAAATGGTCTGAGGGAGCTGTAAAGACCCAGAGGCTTTAGCAGCACTGAGGTGAGTGCTGAAGGTGGTGTGAGGAGCACATCAGCCAAGGAGCCACCCCTCTGCTGTCCCGATGGGCTGAAAGCCACAGTTTAGGCTATCAGAGAGCACTTGTCCCAAAAAGGGGGGACTTGTCAAGTGACTGCACAGCTTCTGAAACAGAACAGAGATGCCCTGAAACTCATCACAGATTCTCTGGCTGCATAGAAACATGAAGAGACACCTGAGCCAAGAATTTAAAGGTGTTATTAAATCCTCTTTGCTTCTGAAGAGGTAAAGGTGGTGTGTAACGGGGGAACTCTTACCTTGCTGCACTATAATTTTAAATGACATTTTGGTGACTGCTGTTGCTGAGAAGAACTTGGGTGTCACAGGTTGAGGAGTCACCCTCAAAACAAGCAAAGCCTGCTGTTAGGAGATTCATCTTGGAATAGTATAAAATGGGACAGAGGGTGGCAAGGCAGCTGGAGAAGAGACATTAGTGCAGAAGGGCTTTACAGATGCTAACGCTGCCATCAACAGAGATGCATTTCCACGGGGCCAAGCAAGCATACTGCCCTTTTGGCTTCCAGCATTGTGAAGACACTGAACATTGGCTTGTGGCAGATCAGCAGCACAAAAACAGTGACTCACAGGGGAAAAAAAAAATAAAGATCAGGTGGCAAATGATCTCTAGAAGTCTCTGGTCCAATTCTCTGCTCACAGCAGGGTACCTCCAAAGCTAGACCAGGTCGCTCCTGGCCTTGCTCACGTAACTTCTGAACACCCCCAAGGGTAGAGATTCCCCCGTCGTTCTAGGCATCTGTTCTGCTGCTACACTGCTCTCAAGGGGAAAAAACACTTCCCTTATACATATTTGGAATTGCCGTTGTTTCAACATTTGTCCATTGTTTCTTGTCCTTTCACTGTGCTCCCTTCTCAGAGTCTGGCCCCATCTTCTCTACAGCTTTCCTTTAGGTAGGACCAGACAGCAGTTAGACACCCCCTTGGTCTTCTCTCTTCAACAAGCCCAGCTCCCCCAGCCTTCTTCTTGGGCACTATGTGCTCTAGCCCTCCACTGTGGGGGCCTTTTGCTGGCCATGCTGCAGTTTGTCAACATCCATCTTGTACTGAGGAGCACAATCTTCCAGGTGGGCCTCACACCTCTCAGGTGGATGGGAATGATAACTTTCCTTGTTCTGCTGAGTACACTTTTGCTCATGTAGCCTAGGCTGCAGGGATCCTTCATTGCTTGAAGGGCTCACTGCTGAATCACGTTTAAAATACTTCTTGATACTTTTTGTGGTGATGTATTAAAATACATTTTGCTGTAAGCCTGTCAGGGTTATTGCCACAGAGGAGCTATTGCCCCACTGGAACAGGCTGTGCAGTGTGCTTTGGCTGCCACCATGCAAGAGAGACCCACATCAGGCACTTCTGAGGTGACTGATTTTTGCCCTGTGCTGAAAGTCTGCAGGTACTGCCATTCTGGCTGTCTTGACACATACAGGGATACTTTTTCCTCCTTCTAAATTATGGGATTTGTATTCATGGCACATTGGCCAGAAGTTTCAGTGACTGCCTTTACTACACCACAGTGGCCAAACGAGCTCAGCCTGGAGCTAAAGCTGATCAATCCCAGATTACTGCCTTGCTGCCCAACAGGGATCCCCAAGTTCCCAGTTCCAAAGCAAACTACTTCTTTTACTGAAAAAGTATTGGATCGCTGTTGTGTGTGCTTCAATTCCAAAGTGTATCCCAGGTGCGTGCTTTCTGCTCCTTGCCCTCAAGAGAGCAAGATGCCACTATAATGCAATGATTCAGGCAACCAAGCATGTGCAGGATAATATGCACATAGAACTCTCCATTACTGTGTATTTCTCAAAGCTTAAATAACGCTAAGCAGAGAAGTTACCGAGCAGGAGAAAATGCAATCTATTTCCATGCAGGGGAAAAAAGGGAAAAAAACCCAACCCAACCAGGAATGACGTGCTGAAATGCTCTCTGCTGTGTGCTGCCAGGGGATTTAATCAGCCGATTGCCAAAGAGATGTCAGTTCCCTGAAAGAGTGAGGACAACACGCCTTGCTGAGAAATGTACTCACAAGATTAAAATACCAGCTGCAGGATAAACTAAATATTGTCCTACAAGCAGATAGAAAATTTGGGCGAGAATGAACGGCCTCCATCCTTAAAATGTGTGTCACTACACCATCACACCTTCCAAGGCTATCTGCCCATCTCTGCTGACCGGTCAGGCACCCCCAACAAATTCAGGTACCTCTAGAACCACCTTGCTGAACACGTCAGGCCAGGTCTGCCAGCCCTAGAAGCAAGGCAAGCAGGATCCCATGACACAAAGTACCACCCATCTTACTGGGATGGCCACCGTGAACAGTGCAGGTTGCACACAGGCAGTAGACAGAAGGTGTTGAAGCCTGGAGAGTAGGGTGGCACCATGGGAGGATGGTCTGCCATCATTACTGAAGGTCCAGGGGTGGTTGCCTTGTGTTAGGGTGGTGAAGAAGGAGAGAGAGAAACAAATCAGGAGAGCAGATACAGAAGGAAAGAGCCGAGGTGGGAACGTGACAGTCAGATGTGATTGTGGAGGAGGCAACAAGGATGGGAGATGGAACAGGCAGCCAGTGTGGAGGTGTGTGTTTGCCACCCTCCTGGGTCAGAGCTGCACAGAAGAGCTTGACACAAAGGTGGTGAGAGAGCAACTGTGGTGGTAACTTTGGGATCAGCTGGCTTTCTCCACACATTTCCTTTTCTGAGCTTGCCAGGAGCTGGTGCCTCCAGCAGGAGGTGGGAACCTGGCTGTGCTTATTCCCATGCTTCTGCTCCCGGGAAGAAGGCACCACTAACCTCCACCCACCACCCACTCCAGGGCTCAGTTTCCTCCTGCAGTTGCTTTATGGTGCTGCTGGCTTATTTCCTGGCTGCACAATTATAAACCTCTCTGTCACTCCCCTTACAGCTCCCAAACTGGCCACCCCTCCCCAAACAGCTCCGAGCCCTGAGATGGCACGCTGTGAACAAGCTGTGTAGTTGGAGGCTCTACCAAAGCTCACCTTTCTAAAGCAGCAAGTCAGCCTGGAAGCAGCCACTGGGCTTGGGGGGTCTGCACTCCATGCAACACGTTACTTGCCGTGGGGCCAGCTCTCAGCCAAGCCTGTCTCTGGGCATGAGCACGGCGTAAGGAGGGCAACCTCTTCACCCCACACTGCTCCTCCTGCCCCCAGCACCAGCACCGGGTTATACCCAGGTTTGTGTTCGCCACAGTCCCCAGCTGAGCCCAGCAGGTCGCTGCCGTGAAATGCCAGAAGCCCTGAACACACCCATGTGGGACACGAGCGTGCCCCACCAGAGAGAAACCAGCACCAACAACCAGGGTGCTCTTCCCCGGCGTGGAGAGGAGCAAGGGCGGGCAGGGTAAGTCAAGGGCGGGGGGCAACAGAGAGCTGGGAAAGAAGGTGAATAGATCAGCTGTACTCTCCAGAGACGCAGAGCAGCGTTCCTCTGACTTTGCCTCCTCCTAAGGAAAGGAGATAAGACAAATCAAGTGCCTGTGACAGATGTTAGTCACGCTGCCTCACGTGCTGCTGAAGGGTGCTCGGCAGCGCAAGGTGGGAGGGGGAGCACAAAACTTCAGGCACTGCGAGAAAAAAAATCAAGCACTTCGCCCCAATCCTCAGCTGACAACTTCCACTTTTCCTTGTCTGGCATAGGGCATTCTGACAAAGCTCTCCCAGTCACCAACTCCAGGCCAGCCCCCTTCTTCGAGGAGAGCCTCGGTCTTATTTCTTTCTTTCCAGGCAAGTTGCAGAGGGGAAGGGGCAGAGCCGAGAGGCTGCAGAGGGGGGAGAGAGAAGCAGGAGAGATGTCAGTCCCAGGACAGAGTTCCTGTCCCCAGGCACAAGAACTGAACACATTTGCTGCGTTGCAGAACCGGGAGGGAAATGTCACCTTCAGAGGTGATGTGACAATCACAGAGCTAAATTACACCGAGAGGGAAAAAAAAAGAGAGAGAAAGAAAAAAAAACAAACACGTGAATATTCATGAGCACGTCAAACAAACACACAAAAACACCCCCGAATTAACAAGGAAATTAATTTCCCAAAACTGATTAGGCTGGCTGCCAGCTCCTTTTTATTCAGATATTTGAATGTTTAAAGACAAATCAACCATCCCCTCGCATGTGACTCCGCCGGGGCCGAGGAAGGAACGCGGGGAGGTAATCCCGGCTCCTCCCGGGAGGGAGTTTTTGGGGGGCTGGATGGGGCGAGGAACATCCCGGCAGACAAACTTTGGGGCAGCTCCACGGGACGGGACGGGGC